>JABBOT010000020.1:2515139-2829043 GCA_016165875.1 Acanthopleura granulata | reverse complement strand
AAAAAAATTTTCAAAGTTTCATCTAAGCTCAAGGTTTATTTGTGGATTAATTAAATTTTAGTACAAACAATAAGTTTTTCTTAGTTTTCAGTTATTAATTGAGAGCATTGTAATTTTCTCAAATTAAAACATACCCAAGTAAAGAGAACCAAGGATAATCTGTGAGAAAGGCAAGGGCGGGTGGATTTATGTATCTGCAAATAACAAAATGTGATAAAAAAATTTCTTTCTTATTTTAGATGGTGTGTGTATTTTGATTTACATTTACAAAAGGTTGCTTTCAAAACTTACCATGCCGAAACATGAACATAATTTTGCTTTATTGTGGTCCTGTAATGTAGTTAACTCATCAATACTCATCAAAATTTTAAGTTTCTTCATATCAGAGTTACTTTTACTCTGGGCACACGAGTTTCCTTCGCCCATAAAACTTATCACCACTATATAAGTGAGAAATTCTGAAACGTGGCATTAAGCAGCAGTCAAGCTGATGTGGCAGATTAGATAGAGTGACAGCCAAGTAAGTCGTAGGCTCTGGGGGGCCTCCGTGGCTCTGTCGGTTAGCGCGCTATCGCAGCACAATGACCCGAAGCCTCCCACCAATGCTGTCGCTGTGAGTTCAAGACCAGCTCATGCTGGCTTCCTCTCCGGCCGTACTTGGGAAGGTCTGCCAGCAACCTGCGGATGGTGGTGGGTTTTCCCCGGGCTCTGGCCGGTTTCCTCCCACCATAATGCTGGCCGCCGTCGTATAAGTGAAATATGCTTGAGTACGGCGTAAAACACCAATCAAATAAATAAATAAATAAATATATCTTAGGTTCTGGGTTCAATCCTGAGTCGAGTGAAACCAAGACTAAAGGACTTACACTACCTGACTTGCACAAGAGTAATAAGCCAGTACTGGTAGGTCTGGGGTCGGTATAATGTGACCCAAATCAGTTAGGTAAAAAAATATACTGAAGTTTCAATTTTCATCCGCGCAAGCTTACATCGCCAAAACACGCATGCATGGATCCTGTTTTTAACGGCGTACTGGCATATCAGCCATATCATGTCTGGTTTCGATTCCACAACGAATCCCAACTTTTATCTCGACTTAGCCGACTTCGAGACAAGCTTAGAAAGCGATCTATAAACCACGCCATTATTTTAATCTGAAGTCAGCTGGTGTAAGTTTGAAGTTTGAGCCAGCATTTGTCTGTTTATGGCACTACGGAAAAGATGTACTGTTTCGATCGTTGTACACGGCGTGTACGAATCATTTTCAACAAACGTGCTAATCGAGATCGACGTATTTAGGTATTGGAGCTTTTTTCCTACGATGATTTCCACAAATGATTTAGGGGTAGCAAGACGGATGCCCTAAGCAGTTTTCACTTTGTGAACGCTGGCATCACTATATGCCCCTTTTACTCTTCCAAAAGCCTCCTTTCCCCCTTTGCATTCACTTTTTTCTGTCTTCCACATCGAGGAGTCTCATGATAGTGCAATAAAATTTCTCGCCCGCTATTTCCTTACGACAGTTTTTCCATTGTGACGCTTACATATGGTGGATATGCACCAAGCCAGTTTACCCCTTGCCACAATTTCAAAAATCACACTTAAGCAAAGTAAGCCTTAACTAACTGCGATTAACATGGTAACATAGGCACATGTTACACAGATATGAAGTACGCTTAGCTAACTAAGTATGCCTCACGAAACTGACTTCATGTATACAGTTATCACAAATCCACTGTATACCAATGTGACTTAAACCAGAATTTAAACCAGAGCTTCTATCACTTAACAAGTTAATCTCCCTAAGTGATCCGATCAGAGTTGCTATTTAACCTGCGGATGACCGTGGGTCTCGCCCGGGTTCTATCCGGTTTCCTCCCACCATAATCCTGGCCGCCATCGTATAAGTGAAGTATTGAGTGCGGCATAAGACACCAATCAAGTAAATAAATATATAAAGTTGCGATTTCACTTTACTGATCGTGGCTTTTGAGGAGAGAGAATTTATTTTCCTGACGTCATCGATGTAAGAGACGGATTCGAATGACAGTGGTGTGTAATTCGAGATCGTTCTAACCCTTTCGGTGCTATTTCAGACAGTGAATTCCATAAACGTTTTCATTTTCAAAATGGAAAATATAACAATACTTTTTCACCGTGTAGAAAACGAAATCTTGGCCAGTACACGCAGAAAGGATGCAGAAACAATAATTCACACTTTACTGGGTACTTAATTTTTTGTCACGGGTTTTTCGGCATGATGTAAATGTTCCACGCATGCCTTTATTTTAAAATTTCAAGAAAGTTTAGTTTTAGTTCAGTTTTAAAAGCTTTACAAAATTGCTCTTGTTGAATGGGTATTCTCAGCTCATTGCGATTCAGACTTGGCTGTGCAGCAGACTGCACACGTTGAGCAGAATCGGGAAGTTCTAGTGTCCTGTGCTACTTCACGTCTTGGACCACGAGTTCATGTGTATTCTCAATGGGCTGGATACCAACATATGAAGGTACTACAGAAAGTTCCATAGCATTGTTTGCTGAATTGGTGTCTGGAAACCAAGATTTTCTTGTCTATGAACAGAGTTTAGTTTTATATTGATGACTTATTTATGAATACGCCTGTTTCCCGGTTTCATTACGTCAGGATCTGAATGATCTGATTCTATCGTGTTGTTGTAAAGATTGTATACAGTTACATGTAACAATCATGTTGCCATTCAGTTGTCGTACACCTTGTAATTACAATGGTTACGTGTTCTCCCTATAACCTACTTCATTTTGTTTTGTTCTGGTTAATTCTCACAAGAAAATTACTCACAGAGCTTGATGGGACCCTGTGGATTGATACAAGATTGTGCGAAAATCGCGCAATGCCTTATGCAAGCGCACACAAAAATGGCTGCGCTCTCCTAACGGGTCACAAGGAACTATAACCTCTGCTGCGGGGACGGGCTCAAGAGTAACCTCTGCCGTGACACAGTGCCCTCGCTGCGATGATAACTACACGTAACTGCATACAATCTTTAAACTCTAATAAAAACATGGCTGCTTAAGCCAGCCTGCCATTTAATTACATAAATGCCGGTGGCAACACGCCGGGCCGGGGCATAGTGGATGGATTGTAAACGGCTTAAGACCAGAGGTTCGATCCCGCATTGAGTCATACCTGAGACATATGGAGTCTTGATACCAACCTAGTCCTATGCAGTATGACTCTTTGATCTGCTTTGATCTGATTCAGAGTCAAATATCCATGGCTTCAAAGACTGGCGAAGAATACCAATCTCTCATCAACAGCATTGCCTTTTCGTGTTTCTGAAAGGTAAGCTGGAAGGAAAGAATTAACAAGTGTCAGATATCTAATCCTTAAGACGCTGTGGGGATTAGTGCTAGGCCCTACAGCTACCACCTGCAACTCTCGCCTAATTAATGTGAAATTCATCCGTTTTCTCTTCTTTTTTTTATTTCTTTGTCACCTGCTAAACCCACGTTAATCCATTTCAGGAAATAGATTTTTTAGACAAAACCTTCGCCCAAATCCGCCATTTTATGTATCAGGCTACCGTCATTCGAAAAAGAAAAAAAAAAAGCAATTGACCGAATGTCTTTGTCGACGAAAATGGCGTCGTGGCAATGCGTGTTTATTGGACCTATCTGTGGATTTGTACAACAATTAACATCTGTGAAGAAGATCCCGTATATGCATTGCGTACGTGTTTGGTATACTCACGTTCAGTACAATAATGCCACCACGCATGTAGAATTGTGACAGAAAGCATGTAGTCCATCCTGAAACAAAAGAAGACAGCGTGGTTGAAGTATGAGAGGCTTGGTTAAAGCAAAACAAATCTATATTCACGTACAACGGTTTCGATTGGAAGCCATCTTGATAGACAAACGTCCAGGGTGGCCTGGAGGTATAAAACCACTAAGAAATAGCCTTACCATTTATGTAATAATTTCACAAAGAACGCCCACTTGAAGCTGTATTCCCTAAGTTTTGTGGGCCCAAATGACACATGCTGTCAAATAACCAGTTGCCTGGCCTACAACATATCCAAATATCATCAGGGGTTGACCACCATTTTCTCGAAAAAATCAGCTGGAATGCAGGTAATAGCGTCTTATCGGACTGAGCCTGAATCTTGGATAGAAAATCCAATTAGTGTTTTTATATCTGGAGTGAATGCGCGCGGGGACATAGTGGACACTTGGCGAACCCCGTTCTGTGCATTCTGAATAATGCATAGTTCATAACTGAAATCTGGTTTTGGTGTATAGGGCCTAATGCAAACAATATCTGGTTTCTTTAAATCGGCTTTTGTTTGCGAAATTCGTTTCATAAATCATTGATTTCTGATAAATGGCTAAGTGCCTGCGCATGGTGAGCATATCACGCATTATAGCCTCTACCAGCATTTAAAGTTCAACAACATATGCTAACAATGAGACTATATACAAGACATCTAATTATTCTGAAGCATGTAGCTTTGCTCATAACTGCCTGCGAAATTAAAGCTACTAATACATACATGTGGCGTATTGACGGATTTTTCGAACTCCGTGTGAATAACTGTCACTGAAGTTGAAGAGCCGTATAGTATAAGGTGTACTAATTGGTTCAAGTATACCCTCAACATCCTCCAACCCGATGACTTGACAGCTGCCTTAAAAGCGAGAGACGAGTGCAATCTGAACGCCTTCATATATCTACAGGAGTTGAAAAAGGCATTAGTATACCAGGCGTCAACCACATTGGATATACCGGGTAAATAATCGCAGGGCCAAATTTCCGAAACAACGTTGACCAAACATCTGTACGAGAGAAAGGTCTTCCGAGTGCGGCGTTAAACTTTGTAGTAGTCAAACAAACAAAAGTTTGCTGACAAAGAAACAGGCGTTCGATGGCTTATGAACAGTCAATGATTTATAATGGACGTAATGGGTCTGCGATCGCAAGACCAATATTCCAAAACAACGTTCAATATAAACCATCAAACAACTAAGAGAAAAGTCTTTGAGTACGGCATTAAAGGTGTCAGTCAAAAAAAAAAAAAAAGAACAGAGCGTTTGGTGTCAAAGAAGCACCTACTGCACATTCTATACCGTGTTTGAAGAAGTTGCTTTTTATACCATTTATTGTAAAAGGTACTTGCATATTTCCGCTTTTATTTGTAATTCACTGATGAACTGCAACTGTGGTGCCTTTTGCGAACAGCCCTTAGTAGTTACTCAATCAGTTATACATGTGCTAAAAACAAACTGCACATGGGCCGAAAAGGTTTTATTTTACTGAAAAATATGAACGTTCAATAATAACAGTTTCGACTTTCTTTTATACATAAAACAAATTAGCTAATGGTAAGGTCTGTAGGTGTACTTCTGATACCGCGGGATATAACATTAAGTAGGAAACTTTTAAACACACAATATATATATGATAGCACACAGCTGAATCAGTATATAGTCCCTGTGATTTCTTTGTCATTTACACATCGCTTGTCACAGAACCTGCGGAGGTAAATGTTCCTAAAACAGTCCACTACCACACAGAGTGATTGTTTGATCGATTGATTAATTGTTTTATTGGTGTTCAAGGGATTCTTCTCGCGGAATGTGATTCGATAAATCAACAAGATCGGAGGATCGGGATGTCGGATCAGGAGGATCAGGAGTAGTGAATTGAGTCAAATCGCGTCGGGATGTCGGAAGTTCTTGATTTTGCCGCAGAAAACTGTGGAAGAGTGGAAAAAGTGGTGAATTGAGTCAAGTCGCGCCGCGGCGTAACCTGTATTAGAAAACACTGTCTTTGTTTCAAATTGAAATGTGCCCACATTTTGAGACATGCAGTGCATTTCCATGTTCATAAACAGTTTTCGTCTGGCTGAATATGCATATATATACGGCAAATTGCATAGTTACATGCAGAAAGATGCCGAAGTGCTGCAAAGGTACAGACACCGCATGAGCGTGCACACTCATAACGTAGAGTTGCAGATAAATTTATTGTAAACAGTGATTTCACGGTATGCGTGAATACGTGTACATGTACTGTACTCGACGTAAACTGTTATCCATGTATGACTGTGTTATTCATTTTATTTTTCTGCGAGTTCTATTAGGTGTTGTGAAAGGTGTTTGAGGTGTTTTTTGAAGGTTATTTATTTATTTATTTATTTCAAACTTTACACCGCACTCAAGAATGTTTCACTTTTACGACGGGCCACGAGATGGCCTGGATATTGCCGATGTGGCGTTAAACCATAATCATTCATTCATTCTCATTCGATGGCGGCCAGCATTATGGTGCGAGTGAACTGGGTAGGGCCCATTACCATCAGCAGCCCTATAGCGGGTCGTCAAATAGAGCTGTGCTGAGGTGGCTGCATTTCAACGTAGGTAAATAGAACGCGTATATGAAAGCTAGGTTGACGCACAGTGCTGTCTAAATCTCTTTTCTTTCAAACTTCCATCGGCCTCTTTTCCGGCATGCCACTGACATTAAAGCACGAGCGAAGGTTAACACAATTGCCTTAGTTACTGTTCTTGTGTGGCTCCCCATGCTCGATACACCCTTAAGAGAAAGCATAAAGAGAATTGTGTGTATAAATATCTGTCTCGGATGTGTGGCGTTGCTAATGACCATTCCTCCAACTTTCTTCAGGCTTCCAGCGTATGCAGTCAATTTCATACAGTTACATAAGCAATGTGACATTAAAAGTACATATAAGACCGTACGTGGCAAGCTGCGGTAGGTCATGGGTTTCCCCAGGGCTCTGCCCGGTTCTTCCAACCATAATGCTAGCCGCCGTCGTATAAGTGAAATATTCTTGAGTACGGCGTAAAACAGCAACCAAGTAAATAAATAAGTTAAAAGCACAACAGTGAACGTTGGCAGATGTTCTGGTGTACACTCTAAGATAACAAAACAAAATAAAATAAAAAGTCGACAGAATAACATTACTGTTAATGTTGCAACCTATTATGTTAGCTAGTACATAAGGTAGATTTGTTCTCCTATCCCAAAAGAACATCTTTTTTGTGTATAACGGTAAACTGTCTTCTCCATAACATAATATCAGGTTACAGTAATATAATATCTCTTTTAGCATCACCGGAAAACAGAATATTACGTCAAATTCAACGCTAGTTTTTAGAGTGTGTATAGGGTACTGCTCTGCGTGCGGTAGAGATTGCATTTAACTTGAAGTACAGTGAGATATCAGTCTTTCTTGTTTTCCATCAAACCCAAAGCATGTCCACGGACCTTTGAAAATTACAGAACCCCCAAAATCTTTACAATTTATCTCGCATCCACACGGCCTTGGGAAGGGAAGTTGTTGATTTTCCAGCTCTCACCGTTCGCATGTCCTTGGTGTCAATAAGCCGTTGACGACACTCATGTGCGATCGTTTGTGCAGCAGTCTAAGGTTCGTTGAAGACTACTTGTTTTCAACCAATATGCTGGGCACATGAGAAAGGTCGTCAGTAACTTACCAAAGGTGGGAGGTTTACGCCGAGCAATTCGGTATCTTGTATGAAGCAGTACAAGTGGCCGCCATCGTGTAACTGAAGACTATGGCGTCAATCAACAATCCCATTACAAATCAAACGGGCTGTGTAATAATTTATAATGTGTAATAAAATAATCAAGAAAAAAACATTGCCTGTAAATTTTGGATGTAAAACTGAATTGCACAGATTGCAACCGTCCCTAAGGCCCAATTTAAACTCAACCCTTCATCACACAGCGAGACAGAAGTATATTATCGAAACTGACTTGACGAGCGCCTCTTATCAAATATCACTTGCCAAAGATTCTGTGAAGTACTGTGATGTTGCAACCCCTTTCAAATATGTTGGCATTTAAGCACTATCTGCCATGGGCATACCTGGCTAGGAAATCGCTCTTGAAGAATTACTGGGAAATGGTATCATAGCTAAATGACCTTTGTGGAGAAAATTCATTTGATGAGCGTTTCTGTAATTGTCGACGCTTACTGGAAGCAGTGCAACCCAATAGTCTGCAGTTATCAGTTCTCAAAATGATCATGAGACGGACGTCTGAAAGCATCCGGGGTTGGGTGTGGAACCAGGGGACACTCTCACAAAAGTTCGTAAGTCACCTTTTTCGTAGCTTTTCTCGTAAAAGACGACCTGTAGGTTTTAGAGCCTTAAGGGGACGTGGTTTACGAGGAAAGTTACGAGTCAGTGATTGACTGAATATTGTGATTGTGAACCAGATATGTTGTATCTCCACCTGACAGAGTGGGAACGTCGTTTGTAACTGATTTCCTTGGACGTGAACGTCAAATGAAACTGGTCATTTGCGAGTGTAGTGTGTCACGTCCTACACTCCCTCTGCATTCATTGAAGACGAGGAGCATTCAACGCTAAAGGAAAGCGACCTCAATCCTTTTGGATGGCCCACCAGTCACCGTCCAATCAAATCCGGTTCATTGATTTAAAGCTCTTCTCCACGATAAGCTACTTGTAAACCATGGTATTGCCATAGAAACGAACTATCCCCCAAACCCCTACAAAGACCTTGTTACTGAGAAGGCTGTCCAGGAACCAGAGCGGCGTTGTGCCCTCAAGTGTCTAGAGGTGGTCGCATTTCATCTCTTCAACTGTCTAAGGCCAAGGCCAGATTAAATTCCAGGATTAGTTCTAGAGTGAGTGCTTGTGGTCTAACATCGTACTTAAGAATTTTTCAGTCATATGACGTTGAGGAGTCCTTCTGGTGTGTGCATATAGCGTGTCTTTCTGCAGTGAGTCCACCGGGACATCATGCCGAAGACACCAGGCATTACACCCCACCCAGTCGTATTATACTGACGCCGGGCCCACCAGTCCAGTCTCTATGCTCTAACTTCTCAATGCTGAGCGTCAAGCGAGGCAGCAACAAGTACCATGTTTAAAATATTTGGTATGACCCGACAACAGAAAGGTGACCACGTCAGTAGGACTGTTTGTGTGTTATACGTGTATGTATGTATGTATGCTTGGGATTAACGAGATTTCTCAACAATTTTTGAGTTATATGACGACAAGGAATTCTTAGAATGTATCTATTCTGTGTCTTCTTGTGACAGGGGGAGTCCATGCCGCCAAAGTGCTGCCGCCAATGGAGTGTCATGCAGAAGACACCAAACATGACACCCCACCCATGCAGTCATATTATACTGACACCGGGCCGACCAGTCCTGTTTCCCTGTTTTAACCTCTCAGTAAACAGCGCCAAGGGAGGCAAAAGGAAGTACCATTTTTAAAGTCTTTGGTATAAGCCGACCCAACCGGTTTAGAAACATTATCGGTATAATCGTATGTGACTAGCAGATGAGATGAGAGATTAACGAGTATAGCTAAACAAACTATTGTATACGAAAACAATCACGGATTCGTCTGCCCCGTCTGCCCTTGACATTGTGAAGGCAGGATTACATTGGTTGTTTATTTATTTATTTATTTATTTATTTATTTATTTATTTATTTATTTGATTGGTATTTTACACAGTACTCAAGAATGTTTCACTTATAACGACGGTGGCCAGCATAATGGTGGGAGTAAACCGGGCAGGGCCGGGGGGAAACCACGACCATCCGCAGGTAGGTGGCGGACCCTTCCCACGTACCGTCGGAGAGGAAGCCAGGATGAACTGAACTTGAACTCACAGCGATCGCATTTATGAGAGGCTCCTGGGTCGCTACGCTACTCTAACAAGCTAACCAACTGAACCACGGAGATCCCTAATGGTGAAATATAGCATAGCTTCAGTTTTACTCAGCTGGTGCCGGATTTACGGAGCAGACTAACTTCCATGGCAACACACATATAGTCAGCTGGGCGGTGGTGGACATGACCGCATCAGGCCTCAGGACGCAGCCACAAAATGTTTGAATTCTGGGGAATTCCCATAAGTATGATCAGCTAATTTGACCTCAAACGTCAGCAAAGGTACTGTTTTCAAAATAGCGGTCGTATATCGGCTTTATAACGGCTTTAGATTTTGTGCTTGCCTCAGGAATCTCCGATCAATCAGTGCTTATTACATCTTACAACATTAACTGTTCTATTTCAAGTGTAAAGATTCTGTTCGTGGCTGTGTCCAAGGGTCACAGACCTCTATTTTTAAGTATACCGTGGTAGTCTTTACCATAATTACAGTGTAATTCGTCAACCCCATCAAAGTATAACATCAACTGGTACAGTCTGAATGAAAATGAAATCAAAGAGTATGTATATGCTTCCAAGAGCAAACTTTCTAAAATAGACATTCCTGTAGATGCTATTTTGCGTGAGACCTGTGTATGTAATGTTCATCATTGAGCTATATGTATATATGATAACGATATAGAGCGCGCTGTTGTTTCTGCTGGTACATCTACCATTGCCAGAAATTTAGAAAAATAGAGGCTACATTGTTCCAGGTTGGAATGATTACGTAAGTGATCTGCATTCACATGGTAGGACAGCCTTTAAGTTATGGAGAGAACGTGGTAGTCCCGGCACTGGACCTGTAGCCGGCTATTTGAACCTTACTAGACGGCGGTTTAAGTTTTCCTCCGTAAATACAGAAATGAGGAGAGCACTATACGAGGTGATAAAATGGCTGAAGCTCTGAGTTCCAGTTCTCCTACTGAGGTTTGGAAGGACGTTAATAATGTAAACTCGAAACATATAAATTTGTGTGTTGATGATGCACATGGAGATGATGACATTTGTCAATTATGCAGGGAAAAATTCAGTTTGAACTCAGTTACCTCCAATACCTGTAAGGTTCATGTGTTAGATGCTTTATCTAACCACAATTACTGACCATATCCCTGTTATTTCTCCTGTTTTGAATTGATGAAGCCGTATCGTCGATGAAACGTAATAAATCTCCTGGGTATGATAGCTTATCAGTAGAACATGTATTACATGCTGATACATCTACACTTGTACATCTGTATCTGTGTTTAAATGCTATGTTTAAACACGGATTTCTTTCTAGCGAGCTTACTCATGTTGTTATCACTCCAATAGTTAACAAAGCTGGAGACATTGCCTCCTACCGCCCTGTTGCCGTAGCATGTGTAATTTCTGTTGTTTATTATTCAACAGAGTGAATTGTATTTGTACAGTTCGGATTTTCAATTTGGCTTCAAACAAAAATGTTCCACTGACCAGTGCATTTACGTTTCCAAAGAAGTCGCCAGTTTTTATCCATGTAACGGTAGCCTTGTATTTATATGTTTTCTTGACGCCAGTAAAGCATTTGACAGAGTTGACCACTGGACTTTGTTAAAAAAGATAATTGATCGCGGCGTCCGTACGTGTTATATACGACTTCTGACGGTTTGGTGTAATGTACAGCAGTTCGCAGTCAAGATAATTGATCGCGGCGTCCGTACGTGTTATATACGACTTCTTACGGTTTGGTGTAATGTACAGCAGTTCGCAGTCAAATGGGCATCTATTTTATCATCTTTCCTTAATGTTACCAGTGGTGTCCGGCAGGGTGGGATTTTATCCCCCTTTCTGTTTTCTTTGTATTGACATGATCTTGATCTTAAGTTATCGGAATCAGAAGTTGGATGTAATATGGCTGGCATGTTTGTAAATCATTTATTGTCTGTCGTGTGTCTCATATGTCCGTCAGCAAAAGCATTACCATGTGGTATCAGGTTTCGTCCAGTCATATGTATACTTAGGCCATATATTTACTAGTGATTTGTCCAATGACCCTGATATTTTGGCACAGAAACGCAAATTCTGTGTCCGTGCAGATATGCTACTAAGAAAGTTCTCTAAGTGTTCTACTGTAGTTAAGAGATCACTCTTCCAGACATATTGTTCCAATATATATTGTTGTCATCCACGGTGCACTTTTTCTAAGACTGCATTTAATCAAATACGGGTATAGTATAATAACATCTTCCGCTGGCTGTTACACTAATGATGTAGTTTCAGCGTTTCTGCTATATTTGCAGTCAATTGCACATTCTCATTTGGTGAGGCTATTCGTAAATCTGTGTATGGATTTAGAAATCGACTTGAACTGAGTTCAAATAGTGTTATGAGGAACCCGCTAGAATCAGACATCAGGTAGACGTCAGTCCTTGTGGCCAAATGGCACTATACTCTGTTTGTTCCATAGTGCCTGCTCTACATGGCAGTAGTTAAGAGCTCACGTGCTGGTGTCATTTACCCCTTTATCTTACTTCTTATGTACAAATTACTTTATTTTTATATGGACCTTGTGGTCTGAAATAAAGCATTATATAATTATTATTATAGTGAAGAGATACATCACCATGGTAAATGCCCTTGACGTAAATTCACGACAGCTTTCTGAAACGGATCCCTGTTCAGTTAGAACACACGGAGTAACGAAAATGGATATTTATGTATTTGTACTGCTTAATCTTGCCTATACATTACCTGAAATACTAGAGCGCAGCAGATTAAATGTCATTTGGAAGGTGAATTCAAGAAAAGGTATCGTCATTGGAAATTACACTTTCTGGGCATGGCGCAAGTTCTAGTGCTGAAAACTTGAGACCACCCTGGGTTTCGAACCAGCGACCTCAGAGTCAGACACCAAATCGCCAGCAATACATGTCAAAGGTCTAGACCACTCGACCAACCGGCCATCTACCTTCTATATTTTGTAGAAAGTGTAATCTGTAATAGCGATTATACCAGAGTGTAGTTATAAATTGTTACACAAAGTGTAAATTTGATCTGATTGATGCCTAAGGCCATATTCAAGAACTTTGTTCACTTACAAAAGGGTGGCCATGGAGTGTTAGATGAGTGGAGGAGTGCCGAGCGTAAACCGCCGACCTTTGGCAAGTAACGAATAAGCTTTTCTGCATATACACTGTCACGTATATCTTGTACTGTGCACATGTAGAACTCTCCAGTGCCAGAGTTAGTTTTGGTGACATTACATATCAGAAAATCGAGGGGGCGTATTTCTCGTTCCTGTTATCTAAATGGCGCTCAAAGCAGACAACAACCAAACAACCACAGTTTATTTACCTCAGCATGGTTCGGCAATAAAAGGGACTTGTTGCAGAACTTTGCGTGGTTATCTAATCTGTTATAGCCCTCCGGGGTGAGGCAGCACATACACCGTCTCCAAATGCAGGTATATATGAAACACTATTATTGTATATAGGTTTCCAAAGGCTCGATGAATGTAATGTTCATTTGGATATGAATTCCAAGAACGTATTGAACACCTCTAAAACACACCATGAACCGTGAAACGTTACTGTGTTAAAAACGACTAATGAGGAATTTTAATAAAGCGGTCCCAAACTGGTTTATTCTCCACTGGACTTCGTCACACTTCTCGATGTATCCGCACGTGTCCTCAAGCAGAAAACACTCTGGTATAGTACACAACGAGAATCCGATGTCTGGATGTGGCCATTTAAAATGATGGCATTGAGTATCTTAAAAATCTTGCGCATATGGTGTTAAAAAAAATCAATGAATCAGTTAGCCAACCAATCAATCAATTACCAAGTGGCATAACATAAACAAATTCTTGGATAGATTGCTAATGGTATCTACAGTATTATTTAATCAGGACGTCATTTCAATACGTTTTGCAAACAACTGTATTTGTTATAACCACATGATCTTAGCCATGTCCGGTGCAAATTCAGGTTTTTCTGTTTGCTGAATGCTTAATCGTACCAGTGGTTCGTTAATAGATAATAGATAAACTCATGTACCAGCGGAATGCCGCAAAAGTGAGACGAGTTGCGCAAGACTGCGAAAAACATAAGAATACGCAAAACTAATTCAGGGACGCCTTTAGATACACTTGTACTAGATGCGTGCAAATGTCACATCACACCGGAAATCGGGTCTGAACTTAAACTGTCGCGTATCAGTGTTTTATTCATTACTTGTACATCTATAATATTTGTTACATATTAATTTGGAAACTGGCGTTTTAGGTTGGTTTGGAAATGGGTCTTGCGATGAACGACTTGGAACGCCCCTTCGTGCTCTATGAGCAGTATACGAAATACCATCGCCTTCCAAAATGCACAAATCATCAATCATTTCTCCTCCCCAGCCTGAATTCTCAAACACTATGTCAATTAAAGAAAGAGGAATTTTCTAAAAAAAGAGAAATAGAGTTAATTAGACGGAAAACTGACAGCAACCCGTACGTACAAATGCTTTCACTTATTTAATAAAAATGTATGTTTCTTTTAAAAGAGCCTTTTTGGGAGCATGTATTACAGTGATCAAAGATTGCGGTGCTTTCTGGATCATTTTGAACAGGCTAAATAGCAGGCTTATAACAGTCAGATTGTGCTTAGCAGCTAAAGGGAATCCGTGACGTCTGTATGCTTCAGCATGTTTCATACGGCTGAAGAAGTCCACCGTAGCACTTGTGTCTTCATTTCCATTTTGATCACCGTTAAAAAATGCCCAAAGTAATAAAAATTCCCAAATATTTGGAATCAGCATGAAAAGACATTTAAGTTGGTGCGTAGTGTGTTAAAACGTGGCCTGTTCTTTTCAGATTAGTTTAGGAGGATCTAAACACCTTGAGATGTTTGACCTCTGTGTGATGTGGTAGGCAGTCCATGTAACATATTATGGAATTTTACGTAATCTTTACGTCATAGGATGGTTTCCACACACCATAAATTTCAGCTTTTAATATTGGAATAGCTCATATTAAATAAGATTACTTACCTAATGTTCACAAAAATGTTCCCTGAAGGTGGATGTAAAAGAGTGACTTGATGTCAACGTATATCGTGTCACTGACGTCAGGGTGTATCGTGTCACTGACGTGAGGGTGTATTGTGTCACTGACGTGAGGGTGTATTGTGTCACTGACATCAGAGTATATTGTTTCGCTGACGTCAGAGTATATTGCCCCACTGACAGTATGTCAACCATCTGAATGGAATTACTTAATTCCATTTTAAAAAGTGTCCATTGTAAACAGTATGCAAATCAAAGTTCAGACAATATTATCACAAAATAGAGATCAAATTTTCAAAGACCGGTTAAAAATAGTTACAAAAAATTGAACAAAAGTGTAATCTTAAATAAACTTGTAGTTTTCAACATTTTTTAATCTACAACTACCTCTTACTTGAAATGCAAACAATCACAAGCAATTTGCGTTACTATATATAAATATATAAATTCTCATTTAATCATTATAGAACTAGAAAAACCGCATCATACAGTTTATGTTGATGTCTCGTTTGCATACTAAGTACACTGCAAGCTTTGCTTGCGCATTTTTAATGGCGCTGAGTATATATTTATCTTATGACTGTTAACGCCTCACTTAAGGATTATTCACTTCAGCGATGACGGCGAGGTTTAAATGGGGTGCCCTTGTGATGGAGACACCAGCGCTAAATTTTCTGTATATATTTGTTCTCGTAAAGTCAAGAGGTACATTTCACCAACCACCGAAACCTTAGAGAAGAGAACGAGGTGTTTTCACACAGAGCTGGAATAAAAGGCTTGTTCAGGCGGGAACCGTTCCGCTCATTACGAACATGCGTCATTATAGCGTCAAGTGACGATCTTTCTGCACACTTTAAACTGTTTTGTGGCCGACTGGAGTCACATTTTCTGGACATTTATTATTGCTACACGCACGCGAACAAGGCACGACATGAAGGGTGATTTGAGATAAGAGAAATAAAAGATAAATGTCTGACCTTTTCCTGTGTAAACTCTTTCAATCCGTAGGATTTTAGAGCGCTTCCTTTATAACGTTCCTTTTTCGCAATGTAAAATGTCACGTCGTCTGCAACAATGTAAGGCACTTCGCTGAGAAGACATCGCGATTACCGAGATGTTCCCAAATGAGACAAGTAAAATCAACAATTTGTAGACACTTCATTTTACAGTATTACATCACTTCAGCGAACAATCACATAGGACAAACGGCTCTATGAAGTGAACTTTTAATTTATTTATTTATTTCATTGGTGTTTTACGCCGGACTTAAGAATATTACACTTATCCGACGGCGGCCAGCATTACTGTGGGAGGAAACTGGACAGGGCCCGTGGGAAACCCACGATCATCCGCACGTTGCTAGCGGACCTTATCACATTCTGTCGGACAGGAAGCCAGCATGAGCTGGACTTGAACTCACGGCGCGCGCATTGGTAGGAGTCTATACTTTCGTCTGTTGACATCTCATTCTGCCTCCCTGGCAGGACTTTCAGTCTGTTGGCGTTCAATGCCCGTCTGTAAGTTACGTTCCCTTAAGCCTCTCTGTCTGATACTAACAGCTATCTACACTTTCGTCTGTCGACATTTTGTTCTATCTCCCTTGTTTAATACCGCATATATATATATTGTTCCGTTTATTAACGAGACAGGAACGTTCGACCTGTCCAACACAACAAATATGCACAGGTCTACGTGACCATTATGTTCACGTTTTCCTGACATAGAACATGTATATACGTGTCCCCAAGACGTTCCGTTTGAATTTTATAACACGGCAACAGGCATATTTACTCATTATGTTGACGTTTGGTTAACACAGACGGACGCCTGTATGAGTATCCTATGTGGCCGTCCCAGTCTGTCCTGCCTACACAAAACATGTTTATAGGTGTTCCGTCTCTTGGCGTTCCGTTCGACATCTTCGACACAACAACAGTCTGCACGCCCACGCATTCATTATGTGAACGTTTTCTCCACACAGGGCATGTTTAAAAGTGTATATAAACGTTGACGTCCCCTTTGAACTTTCTGGCTCAACAACTGTCTTGGTGTCTGCTTACCCACTTCGTTTACATTTTGCTGATAAAGGACACGTGCATACGCATCCCGTATGTCGACGTTCCGCCCTGCCCTGTTGACACAACACGTGTTCATAAGTGTTTCGTACACTGACATTCCGTTCGTCCTTTCCGACACAACTGGCTATATGTTTACGTACTCATTATGTCGACGTTTTTGTTGGCTTGTCAGTATATTGACGCTTTGTTCGATCTCGCTGACACAAAAACTGTCTAAAAGCCTACTTGCTCAGTAGACAGAGCACGTCTGTATGTTGACGTTCCATTCGACCTCTCCGACACAACAGTTGTCTTTACGTGTACATGCTTAGTATATGGACGCTTTGTTCGATATTTCTGACACAACTGTCTATATGCCTACTTACACAGTACATCGGCGTTCGTTGAGATACGTCTATTCTTTTGTCGTACGCTGACGTTCCCTTTGACCTCTCATATACAAAGTTGTCTATAGGCCTCCTTACTCATTGTGTTCACGTTTTGCTGACAAGTCGTTTGTTGACGTTCCGTTCTGCTGACACAAAACATAGGTTTCCGTCTGACTCTCAAGTGCAAAAATTGCCTGTACGCCTACGAACACATTATGTCGGCTTTTCGCTAGGCCGGAACGTATGTCGTATGTTGACGTTCCATTCTGCCCTGACGACACAACACAGGTGTTCCCTCTGTAAACGTTCCCTTTCACCTGTCACGTCTATATGTGTCTCTTATGTTGACGTTCCGTTTGATGTCTACAATACAACAACTGTTTATAGGCTAAGTATGTTACGTTATCTTGCTTTATAGTTGACAGAGGTAAAGTCTGAACGCGTCACGTACGTTGACGTTCTGTTCTGTATCTCTGAAGCGGCCGTCTGTGCTAGTTCTGTCTGCTGACGTTCCGTCTCGCGCTTTTTACACAGCAACCGCCGGTACGTATTCCGTATCTTGACGTTCATGAGGCCGTAGATGATCCAGTTTATCCAGCTGTTAGTGTAGGCGAGGTAAAGGCAGACTATGTGGGCGACTGGGGACCAGTCGTCGTGGACGTCCCCCAGGGTGGTGACGGTATAAGGGAACATGAGGAGGACAAGTAAGACGAACACAGTGAACAGGGTGTACGCGGCAGTGACGTCATGACGACTGTACCTGCTGACGATGTACTCGGCGGATGGGTTCGGGAACACTCTCTTCAGTTTTTGACGCACCGTGAACATTTTGTAGAAAATCTTCGAGTAGAAAATCAAAACGAGCACCGTGGGGACGAACACGGTGACCAACATTTGCATTAGAATGTACGTCAACCCCCCGGATCGCAGATAACTACAGAGGTGCAGAGGGACGTCGTATCCCACTTCACCGAACCCCAAAAACGGGGCGATGTTCATGGGCACGGGAATCAAGAATATAACCACGACGAAAAGACACGTGTTCCTTTCGGACATCCATACATTGTACTTGGGCGGATGGCAGATTTTCACGAAACGGTTGAAGGCGATGAAGGCCAAGCTCCAGAGGGACAAGCCGTAACAGTAGCACACCACGAAAGCGTTCACTTTACAGAACGAAACGCCGACAGGGTATTGGCCGTATATGTAGTCGAACAGGGAAAATGGCAGGACGTAGCCTTGGATCGTTATGTCTGCCAGAGCCAGCGTTATCAAGAACACATTGCAACGCGTACGAAGTTTCTTTTCGATCAAGACAGTGACGATGAGCAGACCGTTGCCGAAAATACCCAGGAGAATGTAGCACAGAGAAACTACGATCAGAATGACGGTGCCTGCGTCCGAGAAGCTGTGGTAGATTAATGCGTCGGAGTTAACAGAGTCCAAAGTATCTGTTGTGTGAGAGCTATTGCCATCCATTGTGCCGGACCTTCTGAAGGATGCATATACAGGCCCTGTAGACATAGCTTGGTGAGTGAATGCTGAGAGAATCTGCTTTGATCAAGGTATGTATTTAAGAACAAATCACACATCATGACATATCAGGCGTATATGGATCGAAAAACACACCTGATAGAATTGCTCCCAGTTGCGCAGGCGCCAATTACGGCGGATCAAGCTCGGTCGTGTGACCTTTCTTCCAACGCGTGTTTCAGATACTCCCTTGAATTATACAACATGCATGTTGCTAGGCAGCATTTTCTTACTATGTTTTCACAATATCCCATATCCTAGCCGTCGTCACGTTCTTCTACACTCCAATAAATAATAGTCTGAAAATGTTAACAGAATATATCCCGTCTGAGCGATACTTAACTAGATTCTGTTATGATAACATCCTATTAGTCTAGTATAATCTCTGTCTTCAATTAATGCAATGTCTATGTTATATTTAACAGAACAATCTCATCCAGTAACAGAGTACGACCAAGCGTAACTCAGATTTTCTGTAAAGTTAAAGAGATTATCATTAACCTGGTTCCGGTAAACAACTGTGTACGCTACATCAATGGTGTTATATATAGACAGGCATCTCATTAATTAGGGAACTACGTTTTCTAAACGCTGAATTGTTGAACCATATAAGAAGATCAGTGTCGGGCGGCAATAATGACATTAATTGAGACAGGTCATTGTCTAAGAATGCATTTAAATGTAGTATAATACCATCATTACCTCATATAGGTAACAGCAGTATATATACCTACTAAAGTATACATACATACACGCCCACGCTTCTGTCATTGGAAGAATGATTTTGAAAAACGCTATGACCACTCAAAAGTTTTCATTTTAATATGATCTTGCAATGTGGCTTCCGATTCCCCGAGCACTGCATGTGATAACAAACTAGTGCGATGTAGAGTGCTTTCTTGAACAAAACCTGATAATCATCGTCAGGAAAAAAACCCAGATGTCATGAAAACGACCAGGTTAGAGGCTCTGGGGTTATTGTTCTTGTTACCATGGGACTGATTAACCGTTATATTCATATATTTCCCTTTGCTCGCGGCGAGACAGAGCGTTAGCTATGCATGGTGTGTATTGTAACGAAAAGTGTAGCTGAAGATTAGAAGAATTGAAAATGGTTGAATGGAAATTAAAGACAAAAGCTTCATCTTGGTAATCAATACTTGTGTTCCATGTGATATACGTGTATACCGGAGAATAAAAGAACTAAAAGCAGTGGGACAGATGATCCGAGAAACGAGAAAGTCTTTTTGGTCTTTTGACAGTCTATATTCCTGGCCTGTATTACATACCGGCAATATTGTTGCTGAAAGTAGAACAGCTGAAAGCATTAGGAAAATAGCTTCAAGTAAAAATAACATCTTCTTTTTGATGGCCAATATTTCGGGTCAGTATTATATAACTTCAGTTGAAAGAATAGGAAATTAACTCCGAGAAATTTATTTATTGATTTATTTGATTGTTGTTTAACGTCGTACTCAAGAATATTTCACTTGAACGACGGCTGCCAAAATTTTGGTGGGAGGAAATCGGCCAGCCCGGGGAGTGCGACGTAAAACGTTCTCCTTCAATACATAGTCGTTCTATAAAACCATTCCATTATAACTTTATCCCATTTGATGGATACACAAAATAGGGACGTAATGAACAATCAAAACTTAATCTATCTAAACAAACACGGAGTAATTCACCTGGAAGACTCTCAGCTTTCAAGGCATAATTCCTCTAAGTTCAACGATGATTCGCGCCAGTACTTACCAGTGTTTACATAATTTCTCTAAGCTCAACGATGATTCGCGCCAGTACTTGTCAGTGTTTACATAATTCCTCGAAGCTCAACGATGATTCGCGCCAGTACTTTCCAGTGTTTACATAATTTTACAACGGTTTCCTGAAAGCAAATCGCAATCCTGCCTGCCAGCTCTTTAGACAAAGATTGAGATACTTTCACCGGTGAACCACGTCTGTATGATAGACGAGTTCACATTTAAGTCGATCTCGACGCCTATAGGTGCATAGTTAACTGTGGCGTCTTTGGTTGGTAAGTCGTGTTCAATTTAAGTACATGTATGACTTATCGACTCAGAAAAATCTCACGAATAGAGAGAAGAAGATGTTGTGACCAGTCAGAATATCCCTCTTAAATACGCAACGTAGACTTGAACAAGACATTTAAATAAAGCTTTGTTCTCTGTGATTTCATTGGCTGACCTATTTAATTTGTAATTTGATCGAACCATGCAATGTCCATTTCAAAAATTTGTGCTCATTGGATTACCTACATATAGTTATGGCTAATCTACAAATGGATCGAACAACCTGTAGTGTCCGTTTCAAAGATTTGTGATCAGAGATTTCATTGGATGACCTATCTGAGGTTAATCTGCAATTGAGTCGAACCATCTACAGTGTTCGGCAGCTTGTGTTCCTCCTCCAGAGAGTCGCTGTGAGTTCAAGTCCAGCTCATGTTGCCTTCCTCCCCAGCAGTACGTGGGAAGGTCTCCCAACAACCGAAGGAGGTATGTCTTGATACATAACCTGATCACCAGGATGTATGACTGCAATCTCTCCGCTAGCCTACATATTGCATATGCACACATGCATGCAACAATAATTGCATTATTGGATATATCTGTACTCAAGTCCAGCTCATGTTGACTTTCTCTCCGGCCGTACGTGGGAAGGTCTCCCAACAACCTGCGGGTGGTTGTGGGTTTCCCCTGGACTCTGCCCGGTTTCCTCCCACGATAATGCTGGCCGCTGTCGTATAAGTAAAATATTCTTGAGGACGGCGTAAAACACCAATCAAATAAATAAAGAAATAGACCCACCGGCGAGGCGGACGAGAACCGTCGACATTGTTAAAATGCATGTTATAATTTTACTCGCATATACATTTTTTATTCATATGAATTCTTGATATAATCACTACATGAATAATAATGGAATTTAAAAGTCTGGTGTAACCTTGAGGGGAAAGATAACTCAAAAATATGTTTTTCTTCAGAATAAAAACATTGAAAACTGTCTCTGAAATACATTTACTTACTTTTTAAATTTTTTTCACTGAACCAATTGCAATGAAATGTATGGATTGCGTGGTGGCTTTTGTGGACCATATTGATAAGGCGTTTCGTGGACCATATTGATAAGGCGTTTCGTGGACCATATTGATAAGGCGTTTCGCCAATAAAGTCACAAAACGTTTGGAACACCTTTATGCTTTGCTCTGAATAAAGTTCATGAGAACGGTATTCCTATACTACGTGTATGAAAGAGCTAACATGGCATTAAAGTTCTACTGATACCGGGAAAAGTCGGCGTGACGTCATTGGTGACACACATGATCACTCTGGTCCATAAAAACCCCCGTACATTCAAAACATTTGACTGCATTCAAATTGGTGAGAAAAGAATTTAAAAAATCAGTGAATATATTTATTTAAATGGTATTCTAACTCAACATGTCTTCAGTTTAGCGTTTGCTGTTCTCGTAAGTTGCTAATTCTCCAGAAACACATCCCCGTTTACTTGTAACTGGGACATAATAATACAGCCTTGTCAAGCGCCTGCTGTTACTGTCACCAAGAAACAAAACGCCTTACACACACGTGATTGATAATTGCCTGCCCACCAACTTGATCTGAAGTGTGATTTATTAATTTGGTCTTATGATCAAAACTCCGCAGTTACACCACGGAAGCATTTGAAGAAAGAACGAGGGATCCAGACAGTACAAAGATGACACGAGATCAAAGTCGAATCCGGACTAATCCGTAATGATCCCTAATGAGGCTTGATTACAGGTAAAGATGTATTGATGGTCCCAAGACACGCAGTAAGCACTATTTATACAGAAAAAAGTCATCCTGCCGTCGTAAAGATCAGACGATTGCAAGGCGTACACTGTACATTTCGATGTTTAACTGATAAACACATCATCAGTTTATGCACCAGATTTAAAACACATGTGATTATAGTATAGGCCTATTATACATGTTTAGACACTCACGTTTAATGCTTAAAAATATGTTTATTCTTAATAAACACGCTTCTTTGAAGTTTAATCACCCATTAAGGGCGTTGAGCGTTGGTCTTTTTACAGCGTATGATGTCACTAAAGAATCAGCGTGTATTCTCGATCGTTGAATCCTAGTAGGGGCTGCAGTGTGAACTACAGTAGGCCTATGGACCCCAGGATCACGAAGCCGTTTTACAGACTTATCAAACTTAATGTGAACTTCTCATCTTAATCCTGGCATTAAAATTTGAATTTAAATGCTAATTTCCATTGTTTGCCATGAAGGTCCAGAAGAATTCTTAGGATTGCAAATAACGAATCTTAAGGATGAGATCCGACATTTACAAGGTTTATTATCTCACCCAATCTCCGGCATGTTTTCTCAATTGTTGAATCTCCGTGGGGACTACAGGGTTTACTGCAGTAATTCCACGTTTACACTTGGTACGGAAATCGTTCCCGGTGCCGTGACGAATTCGCTTTGGATTTCGTGGCAAATGGGTATAGTAGTAAAACGTACAACCGTTCACATACACCGGAGCCGAATTCGTGGCAGGACGCGGATTCGGGCAGGTGGCTTGTGGATCCATTTTTCACCGGTCCGGGGAGAAAAATTTAACGGTTTTTCTCTATTAACCAATAAGAATCGTTCAACATTTAAACAGTGGGAAGGAATTCATGACGTGGGAAGAAATAAACTGTTGTTTGATCTCAGAGACTGCAATTATAGAGATGTAAAAAAAAGTTGGGTGTGTGGAGTGAGATCGTCTAGCGTGTCGGACGTGAAAACGTTAACTTGATTACATATATTGCATTTGGCGGGTCAGTTACTTTGCCTTGCATCGAAAATTGGCCACTGTATAACCATGTCAGGTTCCTAATTCGCGTCAAAAACAAAAGCAACAACACAATGTGTATTTTCTTGGTAAGTTTCTAATTACATGTTGATTGCCAGTGGTATTATCTGATGATGCATTGCTAAAATAAATAACGAACAGTGTATTCAAGAAATAAATTTATTTAGGACACCGAATCCGTGCCCCCAATTTCCTGTGTGTGAATGTAACCCTCCAAAGATGTTATTACTCGCGAGTTCGGTTCTGGCCCCGGGCATATTTTCACGCATATTGTGAACGTAGCTTACAGTGCCCACCTGCACGAAGTCCTCTTGACGTTACGAGCATGAAATTGCCATGGGGACGTAGCTGCGCTTGTCGCCATGTATAGTTAAGTGCACGTAACGTTAAAAGGGAAGACCGCGCACAAAATAGTTATGTTGAGATAAAAGACCATGAAAAAATGTATGTGAAAGTACCTTCAATAAATTTTTTAGATTTTTGTTTCACCAAAATAAACGCAGTCAAATATTTTCATTGTATGGTGGGTTTTATGGACCACATTGATAATGTGGTTCTCCAGTGACGTGACAACTTTTGATACACCTTTATGCTCAGCTCTGTATAAAGTTCTTGTGATGAGTACTCCTATAACGCTTGCCTGTGAGTGAAAACGCTAATATACCATTAAAAATTTTACTTTAGGGCCAAAGAATTGTCGCTGGTGAATCTTTCTTCCTGACGTGAATCTTTCAATGTTGTTAGCCGGTTTCCGAGATTGAAATTTATATTGAATTCTACATGTACGGCATTGTATGAATGAGTTAAGTACTTTTGTATAGGACACATTTTAGATTAATTACGTTCTTTCGCTGGCAGTGGATTACAGCTTAATCAGGCACTGAGGCCCTATATAACGACAAGAGCTCATAAGAATATAATGTACAGTTGGTCTAATATATGGTACCGTATTGCTGTTATTATTTATTTATCATAATAGTAACGCGGCCTTATTTGTTCCACAGAAGCTTAATTGTTATTGACAGCTTAACCGATGAGTGCATTAGACCCTATTATGAAGGGGTCCACGCCGTCCTAACGGGACACTAAGAGATAGCGATCTTATTATATATTTGTTATCCTTTGCACTTTGTTATTGTTAGTTCGAATATCTCCAATATTGCTGAAACCGCACTTGGGCAGCAACAATACTGAGCATGGCTGGAAATATTTTGCCGCTTTGCGATTTTTAGCAGATCAGTTTGTTTAATTCACGACAGTTTTTAATTTTACTAAAAACTTAAAGAATCTAACCCTAAAAACCTCTAAACCGATCGAGCTGAAATATTATATGCTGTAGGCACATGAGCAAATCTACTAAACTTTTAGAAAGTTCTGATTTTCGTGTGCAAATTAGTCTGCTGTGGTTATTTTGAATAGGTCGCGTTACTCAGTTTCCGGGTTTGAACCATTCGTTTTCTCACCCTATCTGAAATAAGTTTGTGGGCTGAATCCAAATATGCATGACAATCATTTCTATCGGAAGCCTTTACCTGAAGTGAAAAGAAAAACAGTGAAAATTGCCGAAGTGTTTTTTTTTTTGGCGAAAACTCGCAGACAAAAGAGCATTTTATGAGACTACATAATTTCTCACACCGAGTTCAATGGTGCCTATCTTACGTCTTTGAGATACATGGTTTTGAATTTAACTGCGGATACATGCGACTTTGAAGGAATCACATTTAGCACTGTAGAATGAAAACTATACCAACTAGAATGATGCTACCCTACTAGATCTTGTCTTATTTTCGATAGAAATGACATATTTGTTTTCTCTTATTTACTTAACGTGGAGTCCTCAAAGAAATCTTCCGTTAAATCCGTTATCTGAGGGATGACGGATTGTCATTCCGTTGTTCTAACGGATTAATCCTTTCCCAGAAATGAATAACTCTGTTCCTGATAACGAATAAATTCATAATCAGGAACGAATTAATCCGTAAGATCAACGGAGAGGCAATCCGTCATCCTTCAAATATCGGATTTAACGGAAGATTTTCTTTCAGGGGAGCTTTTCTGCAGCACTAGGGGCTGGTGATGCACACTGAATCAAATACCAAAGATGCAATACAAGAGTGCTCGTATCTTAGAACAGTGTATTTTTTCTTCTCATTGGATATGAATAACTTAACAGTTTGGAGTTCAAATTCAGTTTAACTTCCGTGCCATTCGTGACATTTATAATGGCCACCAAAATACCAGAAAACATAACAGAGTATACAAGCGTAGAGCCCTGCAGTGTATGGAAGACGGATGAGGTCACCCTAGTTCTCGAGCAGCGCCTTTTATAAAAACCACGATACACGAGAACGCGACAATGCGAGATTAAGTAGAACCCGTGCGATCCGTCGCATCCGTCTTCCATAGCAATGCTATTGCCCGAGAGCTTTAATTCAGTAGTATATGTACATGACGACACATTAGACTTTGTGCGTCTCTATGATATGTATACAGTGGAGCATGGGGAAACTCAACTCATTTCATCCGCATCTGAAGTAACTGTAATAACTCCCGACAATAATCAGTAGTTGCCAGCCAAGCGGAACGTTGGAAATTACTTCCATGGTTTAAAGCACTATAAAATAAGCGGGGTGTATGAATTATTTAGCCATACTGATTTGTGTCACAAAGAACTGTACGTTATTGTTGAAGTGCTCTTGTTAGAACCACTTTCCTTGCTGATGTATCAGTCCGTCGACGCTTTATTCATACACATTTCATACGGCTTTTGTTTTTCCGGTGACCATGCGCAGATTATCTACTTATATACATAAACAAGACTTATTACTGTTGCATATAGTGAGGACAGCGTAGCAGTTATTGATTCTAACAGATTTCAGTGCTGAAAGTTGTGGAGGTGTAAAATTCGTCGTTGAAAATGCCAAGGTGGAAATAAAGAACAAATAACAGAAATGTTAGTTTATATAAAAACAGAAATATAATGCTGAGTTTTTATGTTGAATATATACATACCAAATAACAACAGTACATAAATAGTTATTTGTGTAGCACTAACCTATATAATGTCTCTGTGGCAGTTTCAGTCAGTGCACCAGCCCTTTTCAATTCCGACGTATATCTTAGATCCACCTGCACGAATTACGCATGCGTATATAACTTCCAAACTCTCGTAAGATTTATACAACCATGCAGTTTAGCGAGAAGAAGCGGCACCTTCACAATTTTGTGGACTAACCTGGTTGCACTGATGGTGACAGTTGAAATTATTGTAATTATGTCATATCCGTATATACCAATCATATACCTTGAAATGACCAATCCGGGTCAGTAATCACAATCAGGCGCATAATTTTCTTCGGCAGTTGGTAAATTCCATCTATACCTGACATTTTATAATTCACAGTCAGAGTGTCTAGTATTATCTTGTTGTGATGTGCCATGTGCGATTGTGCCGATTAAATGTAGAGTAATATAATATATATGTTCGTTTTATTAACCGTATTTATAAACAGCCTTTATTTCTTTGCTTCACTGTATATAAATCGATACGATTATTCTTTTCCAGTATCCTGACATTTTGAAGTTGTTTTTTTCAGTTAGTTGTCTTAAGTTTCATTTTCTGTATGCATAATATAGCTTTTATTGCTTTTCCTTCATTTTATTTGCATATGGATCGGTCCAGTTCAATATGCTGACATTTGGAAGCGTTCTAAAACTGTTTTCTGTTGTTTTTTCACAATATCTATCAACGATTATAATTTTGTTAAAGGCAATTGGTTCATCTTAGACACACGTCACTGTTTTTGTGCATTTTGTTGACGAATGGAATGGTTGGAATTAATAGAACGGTTACAATTCTGTCGTTCATACATTCTCAGAAAACAGGTTTCAGCTAGGGTGCTATAAAGAACCTTATGGTTCTGTTCTGTTTCCTAGGGTGCTATCCTTTGTAAACTTGCTCTCTCCGCAGTTCGAAGGTTCAGTGATCGATTATGAGGTTCTACTGTCGCACCCTCACCCTTCAGAAAGTCACATAAATTGGAGTTTGTGGACATAAGAGAAGAAAACTAAAATTTTATTTCATATGCAATAAATATTTAAGGTAGAAAACACAATCGCGTGGTCTCGTGTATCTGGTTGTCAGCGCCCTGGAAAAGGCAGCGGTCGTGAATTCCATTTAGGCGTAATAACATCCTGGTGCAACCTGGAACCCTGCTAGGCTGAACCCTACTAATAAGGTTCCATATGGAACTTTACAGGGTGCCACCACTGAGGCAACACATGGAACCCGTAAAAGTTCAATGGCCGAATCTTTTTTGTTGTGTGGTGAACTTTACAGGGTGCCACCGCGGAGGCAACCTCTAAAGATTCGATGAGCTGCACTAGGACACAATAAGCGAAACAGCTGATTTCAAAACGCAAGATCTGGATTTCTTCGCCTCGGAACAACAAACCCATGTGGCCATGTTAAAGCATATAAATCCCTGGCAGTCACACAGAATTCAGGAGATTTCGTGCATTTGATGAGAGTTTTTGTGACGTGTTACTTTACACGAGCTCTTGGAAAATGGTTTCAAGTTGAAAACTGAAAGAAAAAAATTTCACTTCATGTATTTCATAAAACACATAATAATAGACAACCTCGTCAACCCGGCTAACATCCTGCTGTCTTTTCATATTTGCATTCATACAGAGATGATGACATATTAAGTACACACTGTATACGTAAGTGCAAAGGCCCATGACTGCATACCGAAGGAGCCATGTCTTGACACATAACCTGATCACTAGGATGTATGACTGCAATCTCTCCGCTAGCCTACATATTGCATATGCACACATGCATGCAAAAATAATTGCATTATTGGATATATCTGTACTCAAGTCCAGCTCATGTTGACTTTCTCTCCGGCCGTACGTTGGAAGGTCTGCCAACAACCTGACGGATGGTCGTTGGTTTCCCCCGGGCTCTGCCCGATTTCCTCCCACCATAATGCTGTCCGCCGTCGTGTAAGTGAAATATTCTTGAGTACGGCGTAAACACCAATCAAATAAATAAATCAAATGTATCTGTACTGCCCACACACATGTGTACGAATACAAAGTAATCGATAGTGACAGTTCAGAGACAGACATCACCCTGCCCCTATCGGAAGCCATTCGTAAATATAGACCAACACTACATAATTAAAAATACAGACCAACACTTCTTTATTACAAAATGTGACCCCATATACTGGTATTAAGTCTGACTAGAATGCTCTCTTTAGCCAAAACGTCGACAGACATCGGGTGGACATAAGAAACGAGCACGCAACGCTGTTGATAAAATAAATATGAACCTACACTGCTACAAAACTTGCGGTAAAATTACGGGTAGAAGATCAGGAAACAAGCGGGAGTTTTCACTGTTAAATAACTTACTTACAGAATGGCCTTGTCACCATGCCTATAGAGAGGATAAAAGTACAACGGAGTGAATAGATATTCAGACTCATGGCCTATTGCAGGATTTGACCAGACTGGTGTCGCCCAAGAGACACTAATACTGTGCTTCCCCTCTACAAATGGTTTTATCGAGTCAGAAAAGAAACCTATTTTCGTGCATCAAATTTCACATACTTCATTGAAATGTATGTATGTGTGCGTAGGTTTTCACTTTATCACTTATACGACGATGAGGAGACTTTAGAACGTATATATATATACAGTGTCTCCTTGTGACAGGGCGAGTCCAAGCCGCCAGTGTGCTGCCGCGACTGGGACATCACGCCACAGACACCAGACATGACACCCCACCCAGTCACATCATACTGACACCTGGCCGACCAATCCTGTTTCTTTGCTCTAACCTCTCAGTGCTGAGCGCCAAACGAGGCACCAACAAGTACCCTTTTTAAAGCCGCTGGCATGACCCGACCCGGGATTAATCCCGCATCTCCCGACCTCGACACGGACCCTTTAACCACCAAACCATCGAGGCGGTTCATACTCCACTAAAAAGTGACAAAGACAGATTTATCGGCAATCACCAGTATTTCTTCCGGCTGAGCTCTTACCGAACTCTTACCTTCCCTTGACCCAGAAGCGACTCACCAATGCGCCCGCCATGAGTTCATGTCGTGCTGGATTCTTCTCCAGAAGCACGTGGAAAGGACTCCCCCGGGCTCTTCCCGGTTTCCTCCCATCATAATGGCCTCCGTCGTATAAGGGAAATATTCTTGAGTGCATTATAAAACACTAATCAAATAAATAAATACAATTACACATACCTATGAACAGATTGCAATAAGCAATGATTTATACAGTTTTTAAAATGATTAATTGATTGGTTGGATGTTTTCAATTAAGGGAAAACAGAATCTGTTGATAGCTTTTGTAGCTAAATGTTTCTTTGTCAAAACTACCTCCGCTTTCGGACGGGGAGATCTGGGTTCAAACCTTGGTCGGGTCATACCAAAGACTTTAAAAAATGGTACATCCTGCTTCCTCGCTAGGCGCTCAGCAATAAGAGGATAGAGGGTGGACTGGTCGGCCCGGTGTCAGTATAATGTGACTGGGTGAGAGGGCTTGTTGGGTGTCTTCGGCAAGTCGTCTCGGTGAGGCAGCACCGGATAAAAGATACGGTGGAAATCCGTCCTGCACCAAGGAGACACCGCCTTCGTATAAGTGAGTAGGGCGTTAAACAATAAGCATTCACTTATTCATTCATGCATTCATTCATTCAAAAGTACCACTAAAATTTAAGCGAATGAAAGATCTAAAATTGACTACTTAATTCTAAAGTCTGACAGTCGGAGTAGAGTTGGATGTCTCAGTGAGACACGTCGAGATAGTTTACCACTATATATATGCACAAAGTGTCTGCAGACATAAAGTGAAATTGTTGCTAATATGTGTAAATACACCGCGGACACAAGTTGAAATATATTAATTGCTTATACACCCAGCAGTTATGTATACAACGCGCAGCGATTAGTTATATACCCAGCGGCTGTTGATATCACCTGAAACGATTGATAAGCGACTGAAACGATTGACAGGGACTACTGATAAATCATCAAACGTTGTACATACTCAATGGTTGTTGATATAAAATGAAGCAATTGCTTATAGACCCTACGGCTGCGGACATGACAGAAATCCATTTCTTATACATGTATATTCCCAGGGGTTATATCAGTCATCACAATTGCTATGTTTATTATGCACATGAATGATCATATATAAATGTATATTTATAACCAAATATGGTCTTAACAATACAACCACGACAGCAGCACTTTTGGCACACAAGGAAAATAGACCCATACGTGGATATATAAAATTCTGCTGCTGCCTCATCAGTTCAGTGTTTGTGGATTACAATTTTTAAGGTACTTTTGGCTGTAGACACTTAGTACCCTATAAAATCTCATCTGTTAATTTTAATATTATATTAATTGAATATAATATTTTCATGTTTTCCGAGTGACGCTAGTATGTAGATAATATCACTGAAAATAATATTGTTTGTTATTCCGGACACGTATAAAATGCGCCATTATACACAAAAGACTTGCGTCATATATACAGCATGTTTTTATCAACAATAAATTATTATGCCATTTCCAAAGAAAACATAGTATAATGTCAATTTGTAACATACTCGTTTTGGAGTGCATCACTGCCTACATACTCATTACTCTGTGTAGCGGACTCCCCGTAGCAAACTACCAGGTTTTTACCAAACTGCTCTTCGGTCGATAATTTACCTGGGCTCTGCACGGTTTCCTCCCACGATACTCTGTAAAACGACTGTGTACAAATTTGCACTACACAAACAATGTATGTATATCAGGGGTCTAAAAATTATTCATCACTGATACACACGTCTTTGTGAATGCATTACTCGACAAATTGTGTACTGCTGGTACACAATATTTTGTGAAAGTGTATTTCGTATGGATATGTTATATATATATCATGTTTTTAGCAATATTGTTTGAATCTTTCCCATTAATAGTAAATCTTTTGTGATGTGGGCTTTTCCGTAGCATTGTCACCTGGGCATTTTGCAGCATACAGTGGATATAGCCCGGTATTATCATTTTATATATACACTTGGGCCGTGGCCTAGTGTTTTGGAGCTCTTACCGTTCAATCGATAAGGCACACGTGGTGCTGGCTCAAATCTTAATCTGGTCAGGGCTTTGTAAAGTTTTGCTCTTGCTGTTCGTGCTGCTTGCTTTCATGAAAATAAGTGAACGAGGCCGCTCGTCAGTGGCGATTTGCGCAATCATACGTGCGTTTCGTTGAAGACCACTTCACTTTCACCAATATGGTGTGCATACCAGTACGTCACATGTCGCCACGTCACTAGCTTGCCAAATGTCTGAGGTTTACGCCAGGAACTCCGGTTTTCTCCTCCCATGAAAAATGACCGCCTTCGCATATGTGAAAAATTCTTCAGTGTACATACATGTCCCTTGCACAGCGCGTATAGAGTCGCTCGCTATGTTCGCTTTTTCATTCACTGCCACCATTTGCACACTTTTGTACAGAAATATCGAAATACGTAGTCGAGGGGGTAAGCGCGCTAGTGCAGCGTAATCACCTCGGTGCCTCTCACCAGTGCGATTGCTGTGAGGTCAATTTCTACACATTTTATACCTCAAAGGATGTGGTCTGCAAGGCTATAACAGCAATCAATAATTCAAGCAATCAAAATAACCCTGTTATAGACAATTTATGTTCATATCTAACAGTTATGTATTCATTAATAGGAATCTGATAATACGCACTTCTTATGAACGATATATACACGTGAATATACATCGCTCCGGGTTTTTTTCTATTTATATTAAATATGTAAAGCGCTTTAATCGATATAGGTTATATATAGCTAAAATGCATGTACACTTAACGCGTCATTTCCTTTTCTTGCTTTCAAAGAATCAAAATGAAGTAAATGAGATATGCACATATATATTTGTGCACGTGGATGTATATAAAGTTAGGTCTAATGTGAACGTGTTCCGATATATAAAAATTAAACGTGCAAGGAAAAAGAATGGGTGTTTTTTATGTATATTTCCATGCATTGCATGATTTGTACGAGAAAAAACGAAATTATAAAACGTGGCAAAATCTAAAACAATGGCATACAGGGTTATTAAAATCAACAGCATTGTTGTTGTTTTTTTTCTAAAAAAGAAAATGGCCAATACATGCACACCTTTATATTGTGTAAATTCACTTGTTTGTTAATTTACTAAGATGATGAATCTCCTTGATTATGGGCATTTGTTGAGAATCGCCTTAAACTCCCACCAATCAAGCAATCATATTCAAAGTGACTTCAACACAGCAGTCAATGTCGTGATCATTATTGCCAGCAAATTTTGTACAGAAATCATGAACAATTTCAAGGTTACAGCTAGATGTCAGGGCGACGAGACTGGGAGTGGTTTCAGACAAAATATGAAATTTCTGTTATTATACTTGCTATTTACCATAAGTTTTTATTGATTGAATGACTCACTTAGTGGTTGTTGTGTATTGCCATACTCGAGATTTTTTTCACTTTTTCGGGTAAACATCAAAGAGAAATATTAAACCATTTGCAGACATAGAAGCCTATATGAGACCATCGTCAGCGCATATACTATATCTTACTTATTTTCATTTTTAATTCGGCTTGTTTATAGAAATTCATTTGGGCAGCATAGTCCTCAACTACAGGCATGCGATGACCTGTATATTGTATAAACTCATGCATCTAGAAAGCTACAAGCTAATATCCTTTGATGATCATAGTTCTATATCTCTGCATGGTCAAAATCATTTTCAATTCCAGAGACACTTTGTGAGTGCTTTGACGAGAACGGGTATAGCGCATTGTGGCAAAACAGCCCAAATCGTATATGACATACACGTACGATGAATCACGTGTAGGCTATCCCTGCTCACGTCGATGTATGACATTTGGACCATTCCTATATGGACAGACCTACACCATGTGATTTCATAAGTATCACAGGAGCAGCTTTTACGTACCGTTACCGGAACTTATATTATCAAAATAGATCTAACAAATTCCCCTTAGAATTAGCTCAGATGGTAGAGTGCTGGATTTCGGATCAGGAGAAAAGAGTTTAAGTCCAGATCCTTCAACCTCTGCATCATTTTCAGGATGGCTCTCACACAGTTTTATGGATGAAAGACGTTCCAGGATTCCGTTCCAGGAATCGAACCCGGGGCGTAGCAGTTACGTGACGAAGTTTCTAATTATTGACGCCAAGGCTTGCACGCCATGCATATTCGGCGAACGCAAGTGGAAGTCTCATCGAATGTTAGAGTGTATAAATAAACGACAATACGAGGCATATTGCCATATAGACTCGTACAAACAGCCACTGAGTAGGCTGTTAATTAGTGGATGTTAATTATATGTCAACGCAAGAATATGGGGAGCATTAGATTAGCGACGATGCTGAACGTATTGACTCAAAACCACTTGTGTCCGCATGCGTGAAGTCGAAAGTCCATCCACCTTCAATATATGGCTTGTGACAGAGCAGGGCACTAATGTAAAGTGGTCGAGCACTTGGAGAAGGTCATGGCGGACGCGAAATTTTGTTTAAGGCATCCTGTGCATTCCAAGATATGGGCCCGGGGGGCGGGGAGGTATTAGAGCAATAGTGAACAATGGAGAAGGACTGATGTAAATCATTTTTTTTTTTTTGTTTAAGTTGCTGACACTTCGCAAATATTAATACCCTAGTGTAGATTTCCCACATGTGAATATTTGATTGTAACTTCACGCCATACCCGAAAATATTTTACTTAAACTAATTTGGAAAAAGATACCGCAACTTGACACTAATGTGTGGCTGTCGACATGTGAAAACGAAAATATATATTCCGCTGCATCGGCCGGGAATCGAACCCGGGTCACCCGCGTGGCAGGCGAGAATTCTACCACTGAACCACCGATGCTTCACGTTCAATCCCAGGGAAAATATGATCTAAATTGTAATGCTTCTGTGATTTATTCTATCAGACTTAATTAGAACGAGTTCAGCATAATAGTCTATCAAGAATTTTCAGGTATTAAGAAAGGCATTACGTATGCATGGAGTTCCTGGCAAAATGAATGCTGTTCAAAACCAACAGTGAAAACAATGAATTATCTCCCTTCGAATAATCGACATTTACAAATTCTAACCTTATCCGTCTTACTAAGCATTAGTAACATGTCACTTGCTTCACAAATGCAAAATCCATTTGCAGTGCGAATATTACTGTCTGAGGTAATACTCTATCAGTGTTGCTCGACCGACAACGGTTAGAGGTGTAAAAAGTTCATTGTTGTCGTTGTTGTTGAACATCGCCACGTGCACCGAGCCACGTTGACTACCCTTGGCTCAGTTGGACTCGGCCAAAACTCGTGCCGCTTGTGCATATCTTCAGTGTTTATTAACCCTGTATACTGCATGCGCCAATACATTTTGTGTATTTTGTAGGGGATGGGCGGTAGAGAGTGGATTAGTTATGACAAAATATGAATGTTTTCAGTTGTGATCCAACGTGCACTGAAAGAATGTCAGGTCATATTGTCATTGCTCTGGTAACCGAGCGAAAACTACTGATATCTAAGCGCTGTTTTTTTTACAACAAGAACTGCTTGCTCAAAGGATACATGTCATGTCCTTTAAACTTCGAGTACGTGGGAAGGTCTGCCAGCAACCTGTGGATGGTCGTGGGAAGGTCTGCCAGCAACCTGTGGATGGTCGTGGGTTTCCCCCGGCCTCTGCCCGGTTTCCTCCCACCAAAATACGACGCAGTCGTATAAGTGAAATATTCTTGAGCACGGCGTAAAACCCCAATCAAATAAATAAATAAATAAATAAATAAATTTAGACTTCGAATATATTGCGTCAAAAATCATGGTCCTAGACATGGAATGATCTTCATTACAAGGAGTGCAACTGAGATGTTGGATACAAAAAAAAATAAATGAGTAAATAAAAATAAAGCGTCGCACAGCAGCCTAAACCACCCGCATGCATCTCACGCCGGCCGTGCCCCCATGATGAATAATGCGGTGACCCTAATAAGTTTTAGCACAGGCCAATACATATAGACCATATGTGACATTAGTTAGAAAATGTGCAGATCCGTCATTCTGTCTTAGTCCCTAACTTACATGTCACAATAGCATATCATAGAAATAAAAATTAACATCATAAAATAGTTAATTCTGTCTACGTATTATCTTCTAGGTTTAAGGTGTAGAACTATGTGAAATTATGCTACCGGTACTGGACGACTTTATGAATATAGGATCTAAGTTTGCCGGGTTATAGGCCTATACGCAATACTAAATAGGTCTAGGTAGGCGAATATATATATAGGCTGCCATGGGCTGTATCTGGCTTTAAACAACAATGAAATCAATCAATTAAATTTAGAGTTTTGAAAGCCACGACATGCTCAAGTACGGAAGTCTTTGTAATAGTATAGGCTAATTTCCCCCCTCCCCACCAGGTGTCGCTGCAGTGAATTAGGACTTAAAACCTTTGCTACGCAACATCAGCCATGTTGAGTAGAACGTTTTCATTTATGACATATATGCTGTACTCACTGTGACGTCCCGCTGTTGACACTGCAGTAAAATCTTCAGGGTCACTAAAATGACGTCACGTGTATCGCATTGTACTTCAATTTCAAGTAGGTTTTCTCTCTTTTTCTGCTCGAAAAAAAATTATACCTCACTCCTTCAACCCAGGGGGAAGATTTCCCATCTACCTGAAAGAGGTCCTTATTCGTGCGCATGCCGGTAACCACGGCAAGAAATCTTGATTCTGAAAAACTGTGGCCTAAAGCTCACAAAGTGCACAAGAATAACATTTAATGTCAATTGCAGCATTTTCAGACCTCGGCGTCAAATCATCTGAAGCTTGTGTTACCTACACACAAGCAACATTTGTTGTCCGTTAACGAAGATTCTAACGGCCAAACAGGGTTCATCAACACAGAATGATTAATGCGAACGACTCCAGTGATACAGTGATCCAAGTCGCGCGCCTACGCGCGTGCTTGCGATATCTACGTCCGGTTCATTTGTTTCGGGTCTTGCGTTCATTTGTTTCTGGATTTTTTGTTGCCGATCACTAAACAAACTGCTTCTTTATGGGTTCAGTTTTCCAGAGGCACTGATTCTTGCTTTGCTTACCCCCCCCCGATAAAAACAGGAAAAAAAAATGTTGTCTGTGTAAATTATTTGTGCATAAGATGCAGATTGTTAACTTTTCGGCCATAAAAATGACAGTAACAAAGAACAAAAAGATTCCCGAAGCAAATGAATGGAGCACAGATTTCGCCCACGTGCAGGCGGTTCGGGTCTTGCGAAACTTTCAACCAATTCAGCGTCGATGGAAATGTCATGTGGGTATCTACATACAAAATGGCCGTGTGCTGTTGCATGACCATACATGTACAGTACGACCGTGTTTCGCTATACATAGAGGAATCTTCAAAAAATGGTCAACAATCTGGTACGTTGCTCGTCAGCGTAAAAGCGATATTCTGGATCATTTCACACAAGACTCTGGAAATCTTGTTTTAGAAATGTTGTCTGGCCACAAGTCCTTTAGACAACGATAGGCTCACATCGTAAGTATGGATCGATCAGTATGATAATCCCTGAAACTTAATCAACCAACATCTGTGTCAGGATTGATCAAAGGAACATTGATATGCGAAGAAGCCTGAAAATTGAAGGAGGCCATAAAAATATGGAATATCAAGTCTGGAGTAGTTGTATGGATGCAGAATGGATGAAATGCCTCACGAAACAAAAACACATTGACAAGATGAAACATATACTAAATTTCAAAGAATTGAAACAATACAGGAAAGACAGATCGTTCAGACAGTTTTTTAATAATCAACAGAATAAAGATCCATAGGCCTGTTGTTTCCTTCAGGGTCGTTTTACGCCCAACAAACATTTTTTTAAGGATGGCCTTAATGTTAGACTATATACAACATTACATTTATAAACCTTTAGAAAATGATAATTTATAACGTTCTGAAAGCTCTCAATCCTTCTCCAACCAATGCTTAACCGCTGGATTTAATTCTTTTTTATGTTATATTTAACATTTTGGTTTCAAGAGAGTATCTCTTGTTACCCTCAAAGTGGGGCTCTAGAGACGTCATCAGAGAGCGTTGTTATTTATGCTAAGTTACTTTTTGCAATGTTTTCTTTCAACAAATTCAATTTATCCAGACACGCTCTCATGACGGACAAAGGCCTTTGGTTGTCGTTGCACTGGTGGATAAATTGGAATAACAAAGGAGTCTAGCAACATAACCGAAGATTTTCCTACAATCAGACACTGTACATTGGATCCACTTTGTTTTATTTCACTTTAACCTTATTGTACATATACAACTGTGAAATTGGTGTTTATCGTATTTCAGAATTATTTATTCATTTATTTTGATTGGTGTTATAGGCATACAACATTATGAAAGTTACACGATGCATTTCAGTTTAAAGTGCGAGGTTGATTTTTGTTCTGAAAAGTTGTATTTGAAATGCATTTCCCACGGGGGAAAAGTGTGTTTTTAAAATTTGGCGTACAAGAAGGAAAAGTCTATGTTTGGATCCTCACCCAGACCGTATTCAAAGAAAGCATATTCAAACTCAGACTTCGAGATCTTTCCGTCGCCATTTTTGTCCATTTTCTTGAAAGTTGACTGGCAAAACTCTTCATCTGTGATACCACGTAGTTTGTACAGTTGTTTCCAGTGTGCGAACGTCACACCTTGGCTTTCCCCGACATCAAGGGACCGGTAGTACACGTCGACCGCCACAGGAACAAACTCTCGCGAGTACCAGTCTGTTTTGTTGACGAGGAGAGCTCCCTTGATCCAGTCTTTTCGCCCGATAGAGATCGCTCCCTCTTTCAGTCGCGCCTCCCGGCAGATCCGGTCAAAATAATTTTTGTAGTTCATCGCTAACCGCGCCCCGAGTTCGACTTGACCTTTCTGTATAAGGTCCACGGGAAAGGTCATCATGGTTTTTAAGGTCAAGGTGTCTGAGTTGTACAAATTCAGGTAATCGAAGGTGATCCCCGACTTTTTGGCCATAAACGATTCGCTATTCTCTGTCTGAAATAAAATGATGCACATATACACATACACTGTAAATTCCAATGTTTAACTTATAAACACTTTTACGCATCAAATAGTAAATACTTGAAAGATTAAAACTTTGTAGTATAGTCCTACATAGATGTTTTAGACACTTATATTTAAAATTTAGATGCATTTATTCAATACGCTTTTTTTAATAATCCCTCAAGTGTTTTTCAGTGCATTGGACCTCAGATTTCGTCCATGATTGATCTACTTGTTTTGCCTTAAAGAGCTACTGTTCTGTGAAAACGTCTGTGTCTTAAAAGCAAGGTCAAATAATAAAGATTTAGATTGTCTGAATTGCTTTCCCAACTTGTAAATTATTGCAGTGTTTTAAAGCCGATGTTATAAGTTTCTTCAGAGAGAACGGAAACAAACTTTCAAAGACACAGCCGAAGATTTTTTTTAAACTAAATCTTCATTTATATGGGTCAAACAGTGTTATTCATGGAAAATCCTTTTGAACCGTGGTATTAGAATTGTTCCGTAGGATTTCCTTCATACCATTTCAACATTTCCATAGCATCTGTATTTTGACCAGAGTAGCACGTTAATATTCTGAAAGTTGACTTGACCTTCTTAATTAGGTTATTTGGATATTTGTTTGAAGATAGCATGGCATCCTACTAAAACTGCAAGTTTCAGCACTAAAAGTAATACCTTTATTGTCCATAAAATGCAATTTTATGGAACAAGGAGTTCCCCATTGGTGCGTGAAACGTTTCACTGGCACTATTTCGTGGCCTGGTTGTCATGGGAATTAAAGGAGACACATGCACCAAGTCCTCTCAGATGCATTACCAATTCATAAAAAAACAGCTCTGGGCCGCGTCAGTGAATGCTTTGACCAAATGTACCGGAACAACAGGCGATATTGCAGGTCATGGAATGAAGGAGGTCAAGGTATACAAGTAGGTGTAAACCGTATTCCCATTCAGGTCACTTGTCATTATATACTGCCGTCGGCTATAAAATATCTCCCCGAAGTAAATAGGCCGATTGGTATTTCCTCACGGTAAGGCAGTCATACGAAGGCGTTCCTGGATTAACTTGCTGTCAGCGCAGTACACTGACCTTGTCGTAACGATGTCGCTCACTGGAGACCGCATGCAGTGTTTTTCGCAAGCACTGCCAGATAAACTGACACCAAACAGAACACATGCGAAAAATCTCATTTACTCTACATATAGTGTCCTGGGGTTATGTATTCCTATGATACACACGTAACAACTGGAATGCACTATAAAACACCTTACTTAACATGACAGAACAAGGGAATTTGTATTTCGAAATATAAAACCCGTTAGATAACACTATGGTTATACAAAGTGTGACATTCATATAGTGTATATACGGCGCGTCTGGCGGTAAAGGCATATACTGCGTGTAATGTTCATTACTAATAGTGTGTATGTAAGCATGAATGCAAGGAGCCAACATGAATAGCGTTGAAAGAGTGAGTGAGAATAGTGAATACGAGGAGTATGAATAGTGGAAGTGAATTGTGAGTGTGGACAGTTGTTGTGAATAGAGATTGAGAGACGCGAGTGTAAAGAGTGAGTGTGACTAGACAGTGCGTACAGTGAATGCGAGGAGTATGAAAGTGAGTGCAATGGCTGAGCGTGATTGTAGTGAGTGCGTATTGTTTAGTATGTATAATCAGTGAGTGTATACATTGAAAACTATGTGTATTTATGGGGCCACCGTGGCCGAGGGGAGTAGTGTGTTAGTGCAGCCTAATGAGCCAGGTGTCTCTCACCGTGAGCTCACACTGGCTTTCCATCGTGCATGGGAAGCTTCACAAGCAACCTGCGGATGGTTGTTTGTTTCCCACAGACTCTATCTGGTTTCCTTCCACCATAATGTTGGCAGCCGTCGTAAAAATGAAATATTCTTGAGTACGACGTAAAACATCAATCAAATAAACAAACAAATAAAATAACAGTTTTGCACGTTAAGTTTAATAGAAAAAGAAGTACGAAATAATGGAAATTGAAATGAATATCTTACCCTCTCTCCCATCTCTGCCAAAGATCGTCTTAAGTCTTTCACCGATCAATGTAGAACCGTCAGCTCTATGGCACATATATAATAGGCAGGTAGTGAAATAGAATATTTCATAAAATAGCACACAGACGAAACAGCTGAAGTGACGTGTAGCTGGACCTCAAAAGAAAAAACCAAGGTATTCATTAATCTTTTTATCTCCGGTGATATCTTGTTCCATTTCCCTTTTAGTCTGTGCCTATAAATACGCCCTGCTTACACTGCACATACGTAGGTTTTAGAGCCACAGGGTATACTGAGCGATTCTCAAGAGATGGTGGGGGAAGGTGAGGTTAGGACACCTAGATCTATATACTCATTTGGACACGGTCATTTGCAACAGCTGCATTACTAGTTCTGTTCGTGTACGTGTACACTGGAGTCTTATTTCAAATTCAAAAGGGGGAGGGCAGGGGCCTCCATGGACGAGGTAATTAGCGTGGTAGTGCAGTGTGATGACTCTGATGCCTCTGACCAATGCGGCCGCTGTGAGTCCAAGCCCAGCTCACACCGGTTTCCTCTCAGGCCGTACGTGGGAAGGTCCGCCAACCACTTGACCGGTGGCTGGCAGGATGGTCGTGGCTGAATGGTCGTGGGTTTCCTCTGGGGTTGCCGGGTTTGCTCCTACCATAATGCTGGGAGAGAGGAATCCCACGTTCCAGGAGTAAACCACGGACCTTTGGCAAGTCACTCACGAAGTACAGATATGCTCACCTTATTGGTAGAAGACAACAGGTCCCCATTTCACAATAGCTCGTAAGTCTTTTCGTACGACATACGCAAAACAACAGGCTTCCATTTGGTCTTACGTGGGAAGCTTCGCCAGGAACCTGCGGATGGTCGTGAGCTTCCCCCAGGCCCTGCCCAGTTTCCTCCCACCATCATGCTGGCAGTCGTCGAATAAGTGAAATATTCTTCAGTACGGTGTAAAACACCAGTCAAATAAATAAATAAATAAATAAATAAATCAAAATCATAAATCGCTTGGGAGCTCTAAAGGCAAGGTTCACATCTGTGTTTGTTGCTGACAATGCGCCCCCAAGTGTTCACATTGAAAAGATTCTTCAATGAACTGACGTTGTCTTTACAGCTGTTAATCGCTATAACAGGATATAATTGACGTACTGTCAGTATAGCGTTACATACCGTAATCATTTACGATTCGCTTATATGTGAAATATGAACTGGATTAAGCGAATACATACACTTTTTAACATTATCACTATTATGAATCGTCACCATTTAAACTGTTGACGTAATTAAAATAAATGATAAAAAAAACTGTCATTTAATAGCCTATATTTTCATCGCTCAATTCTTAGCATACAGGAAAGAGTAATCTTCATCGGGATTTACACAAAGGCCAAACTGCTTGAAAGCGTATTCGAATTCTTCCTTGGCCTTCCGTCGCTATTTTTGTCCATTCGGGCAAACGTTGACAGACAAAACTGATCATCAGTGATACCCCGAAGCCTGTACAATCGTTTCCAATATTTCGCTACCGTTGTCGATGTCAAGGCACCGGAAATACACGTCTACGACTGTTGTCATGAAATCTCTCTTGTACCTGTCGGTTTTGAACACGTGGAGAGATCCCTTTATCCAGTCCTTACGTCCGATAGAGATCTCCCCGGCCTTGAGCAGCGCCGCCTGGCAGATGCAGTCGAAGAAACTTTTGTAGGTCTAGGTCAGACGTGCCCCAAGATCAACCCGCTCGTCCTTCAAAAGCTGGATGGGAAACGTCATCATGGTTGCCATGGAGAGCTCTTCCTCGTGATCCAGGTTGAGGAAGTCGAAGATGATTCCAGCCTTTTGGGCCTTCAGTGACTCTTCCGTGTTGATCTACAGAAAAATAATCGCGTTATTTTGCTAAACGGATACGGAACAATAAATGCCAAACCTGGTCATTAGGCATCATCAAACGCCGGCGGAACATTTTCAGCTCCATGTTTTTGTTATGAATTTAGCAAGGTTGGTACGAATACACACATTTTTGTTCCGGAAAAGTCAGGGAAGCCCTGTACCAACTCTCTGTGAAATATCCAACGGTGAGTCTGTATAGAAGGTCTACATGCTTTTAGAGTCGAAAATATCATGGTTTTCGCCGTACTGAAGAAATATCAGTCTCACAAAAGTGACTTCATCTCAGATCTTGCTGTGTTTTACCATCGCCCTGTTCGGTAATGCTGTAGCATATTATAACTAAACCTGCTGGGAAGAACATTCATGTGCTTTTCAAACTCAGATTTTGTTGTAAAATCACCACATATACTGGCACCAAGGTATTGGACCGAAGTTGGATTTAACCACACCTGGTCTATTCTACACAGTAAATATAAACGTTTAGTTTGTAAACTTGAAAAAAACCACATTTCTGTCACACTTAATAAACTGGCTCTGGTGTTTACAGGTGAATTAAAGAAATGCGTTTTTCCTATTATAGTTATAGTTATTCTTATATTTTTTTTAAGTGGAACAATATGAAGTGACTGTGGTAAACTATCGTAAACTTTTCTACGGATGTTGTACTGACTTGCGCCCCATTGAACATCGTGAGCAGTTGGAAACATAGAATTATTTTAAATGTTTCACTTTTTTTTCACAAAATCAAAGAAATACATGCAATTGTCACAGATGCACGTGGATGTAACATCAATTTTTACAGGTCCATGTATAAACAGAGACATTTATAAACAGAGTATATAAACTAATCATTTCGCCCATATTTTTCAGCAGGTGTATCCCTAAGGGTCCAAGTTTATAACCTGTATGCCGAGCTGACATATACTTCTACTGCATGTACATCCGGGTAGATTCAAACTGGATAGATGTCACGCCTTATCAGATCGTCACGGAATTGGATTTGCATTTACAGTGTGGCCTAAAGTATGTATACACACTAAGCCCATTTCGCATTGTTTACTGAGTTCGTGCCGTGGGGCGAACATTCGGCCACTGACCTTCATTTGGCTCAACTAAATGCACGCTTCATTTAATTTAATCGACCCTCTCAAAAATTACAGAGATCATCTACATGTATCAACAACCACTCCTGTGGTTTTCAGTTATTCCACAAATAAGCATCGCACCCCAGAATCAAATTTCAAAATATGATAACGCAGAGTAAGTTGTGCCGATTAAGGATGAGCGGTAACGAAGAGGAGTGGCCAGTGATCCTCTCACATCAATGCTGACCGCTGTCGTATAGGTGAAATATTCTTCAATACGGCAAAAAATAAATAAATTATACTGAGTCAAGGCTTTAGAATACTTCGACAAAAGCTATAATAGTCATCTGAAAATATGGTCAAATGAATCTTAAAACGTACAGGGTTATACCAGAATAAAACACATAGAATAAGTTATAAACTTTCCAACCATCTCTCTTAGTGACAGTTACATTGGCACTACAATAAATTCTTCAGAACGAACAATACCGCGTTGTCATTGCGATTGCATTTAGCTATTTATTATAGGTACACGTTTAACGCCGCACTCAAGAATATTTCACTTATACGGCGGTGACCAGCATCGTTGTGGGAGGAAACCGGACAGAGTCCGAGAGAAACCCACGACAATCGACAGATTACTGGAAGACCAGAGATGAAGCCCGCATGAGTGGGACTTGAACTCACAACGGCTGCACTGGCTTCACACCCACTCAGCTAGCCACGACACAAGTAAGTTAAGTATGTAGTTTCAGTATATCTGCTATTGAAAACGCATCTACATCGCCTTTGTCAGATAAGTTTTATCTGCTGTAAATAAAAAATTTTATCGTAATCTTCCCAACTGTTTTGTGATTATGTTATATGTTGACTCGGAAAAAAATCTGCTGAAATGAAACGAAATACTCTAAGCATGCCCGTAAGAGTGGCCTCCCTTTTTCTCCTTGGCAGATCATCATCTCCTTTTTTTTCCATTAGTTTGAAAACACATTTTCTGTATTTCTTCGATGGTATTACATAGACATACACGCCAGTTTCAAAGTTGTTCTGGTGTAAGCGACAAGCTTGGGGAAATGGGCGGGGGGAGGGCGGATCTGCATTCAGAGTGCGACTATTTCATTTTATCTGCTAGTGGTATACATATACAAGGTATATCGAAAAGTAACCTCAAGAAATTTCTAGGCCTTTATTTTAGCGGTTTTTTTTAGTGAATTTCGACATAAAGTTTAGATCATGCAGTTTCAAGAAACACACACGCAGTTAGAAACAGAGCCAATTCCTATATGTATACGTTTTGAAACGGACCGACTCGTTGACCTGGAGGTTAGAGCGTCCGCCTCGAGGTCGGTGGGTCCAGGTTCAAACCTGGATCGGGTCATACCAAATACTTTAAAAATGGTGCTTGTTACTGCCCAGCTTGGCAATCAACACGGAGAGGTTAGAACAAGGAAACAGGACTGATCGGCCCGGTGACAGTATAATGTGACTGGGTGGGGTGTCATTTCTGGTGTCTTCAGCATATTCCAGTGGCGGCAGGACTTTATCCACATGGACTCGCCTTGCCACAAGAACATACAGTATATATACATTGTAAGGACTCCTCGTGGTGGTATGACTGAAAATGTGTCCGTGGAAGACCTTCCCACGGCGTTGTAGCGTCATGGAAAGGCCATGTGATTACTTGGTTAAGCCATGACATGCAGGGTTATGTTACGCCTTATATCATGGGACATTCAGAGCAGCTGTAATTTGCAACTAATTCCGTATCCTTCATTTTGTCGACAAGGATTATCGGCGCGTTAGGGCAGAAACGATTTACTTCCGGTTTCCATTGTGTTGTCGTAGTCTAAACGTCGGAGTCTCTCGTAATTTTCAGATCCCGCCGCATGTGTCCACTAATATCAATTCAGTATGTCTACTAATATCAATTCAGTATGTCTACTATCAACTTAAATATCACGTATACAGCTTTGGAAAAGCACTGGGGAATATTCTTACAAGATCAGGTTATCTGCAAACATGACCAAAACAGAGGTTTTGCCGCATGCCCTATCTCCTACAACCACAAGCTTCTTCCTGAGGGACTCCATTGACGTGTCCAGATCTGACGATTCTTCACGGCATTCTCTCAGATGAAACAGTTGTTTACGCTTTCTGTAGATCAGATAGTTGGGGGTTTTTTTGTTTTTGTTTTTTTTTTGTTTGTTTGTTTGTTTTTCTTTATTCTTCCGTCCAAGACACGACGGGAACACGAAAGCGTAACGAAAAGAAAGGCGACTTCAGATTAGTTGCATGACATCATATCAGTCGGGAAATTTGGTATACATGCACATATACGTGGGTCACACGTGTCACTAGATGACAACATATCTTAACTTGCGCTGATATAGGTCATTCACAGGCTACATATTAGCCTATGAATGACCTTATTATACATATTACATAAGTATAAGACTGATAAAGTTAGTCAAGCCTTTTCTTGTCGTTATTTGCTTATGGACGCAGTTTCGTCCGTGAACAGATCTTTTGTTTCGTCCAGAGGTCTTTTGGTCGAAAAATTCGACCTTTTACAGCTTAAATCGAGTCAGTGCCTCCACGCCGTTTAACTTTGCATTCGCCAACTGATGCATGGGCGATACCCGTATGAATATAATGATCCACCCCATGCACTCGTGTATAACTCGTGTATATCTATAGAAATCGGTTTATACCTAACATATAAAAGAAGCTACGCCACTTTCAATGCCTAGGATATAAGCCCTAACTTTAACAGGACGGCCGTACGCGGGAAGGTCTGCCAGTAACCTGCGGATGGTTGTGGGCTCTGCCCGGTTTCCTCCCATCATAATGCTGGCCGACGTCGTATATGTGAAATATTCTTGAGTACGGCGCCAATCAAACAAATAAATAAATACATAACCGGACACAAATCAAGGTCAAAATATATTCTGTCTCAGCATATATTCTGAAACACTAGGACCTACGCTGTCCATTGGTGCATGAACCGGCAAATACAAACGTATGCGCCCTCTTTGCTGCACGAAGCCTGAAAGCCCTAGGTTTGTAAGGGTAAATTTTTTGTTTTTTTTTTTTCGTTCAGTCGAACAAATCCGGTAACAGTTATACCGAGCAAACATTGCACGGAAGGTACCTTACAACAAAACTAAAACGGAGAGAAATGACGCTCATTGCTAATGAAGTTGAAGCAGCATGACCATGTAATGCACATATAAGAATACAAATATTTCGGCAAGCAGATGCCTAATACAGGCCAATCCCAGCTCACCTGATAACTTCCTTTTCGCTGTCTTATACATTCACAATCTTTTCTTAAACATATCCCCACACGAGGTTTATGATAGCCTTTGTTTTTCAAAAAGGTTATATTCCATTTTTTTTTTCAGGTCATTCGAGTATAAGCCAGCGAAGTGGTTGAAAGTTGTACTGTATTATAGGGCAAAACTCAGTTGTGATTTACTTACCTGTATTTGTGTATTTATGCCGCCGTAGACCTACTCAAGAATGGACTCTCGTGGAAATTAATAAATCAGACCGCGTCAGGAACAAACCAGAAATCCCGCTCACCAGTTATATATTTGACAAATCTCATCATACACCAGGCCCCAAAACTCCGCACTAAGAGGGTGTAAAGTTGGGTCAAAGGTAATTACATGTACATGTACCATGGCGGCGTATTCTACAGTATGTGTCATCATGCCGACTTCGTTTGACGTAACTTACATTCTGTTTGTAAAACGGGTCTGAGAACCACAAAGTTGTCTTTGACTTAAGCACTTTTTCTTGTCTACCGCACTTACGTTGTGACTGGCCTGAAGAATTTCCGCAACAATTACCAAAAACTGTCTTATACCTTCGTCACAAGATGGAAGATTGCACTTACAGGCCTAATCTTATGTAAGGAATTACACCCGAAGTCCGAGAAAACTTAGTGATCATGGTGGCTAGGAAGACAGGAACAATTCAAAATCAGGTCAGTGACTACCCCCCGCAAGCAACTGATTTCATTTTTTCATGCCAGGAACTTTTACGCCTACGATGTAAGCTAGCCATGGTGCGTAACGTGTTAGTAATTAGGCTTGCAGGAACTGAAGCGTTTATTCGGAAGCGGTTATACCAGCTCCTTCTGCATGACGAATTTTGACTAGGTAGCCGTCTACTACGACCAGAGTAGCCTGCACAAAACTCTAATTACAGGTAACGCTCTGCAAACTTCACGCACGACAAAGAGCAGCCCCACAAGCGCAGTCTGCTTTTCTTACCACTCGTCATGCGAGCTCAACGAAAGGGACGTAACCTACTCCCACTCTGCAAATGGAACTGAGAGGTTTCAAGTTCGAACCCTTCTAACGCTAAAGGCAAGCTAAGGCCAATTGTACCACGTGAATTAATGAAAATGTTAGGCAAGTAAATATTTCCGATTACATTTACTATACCAGGGCCGCATTTCAGTAACAAGACGTAAATCTCAATCTTCAGTCCCAAGTTTGACCAGTTGGTACACAGTTACGCATTGGTAGTACTGTGAAGTGAAACAGTCGTATGTCAGACATTTTACCTTATGGCCGGAGTTACGACCTTCAGTGAAGCGAGTTCCAGGGGTGTCTAGAACAGTGTCACAAATATATTTAGATTGAGGTTATACTCCTCTTACGAGTGTTCTCCTGATCGAATACTTCTCTCAAGTTTCGACGTATTACTCTATGATGAAAAGCGAAATGGAAGTGTTTATGTACTTCAGAAGTTCTTTAAAGAAATGAACACGGTGAGACAGGTGACGTTAAGTTAAAAAAAACGTTGCCTGATATTTTTGACAAATCACAGGTTTCTTTTCCTTCAGCGACACGAATTCGAACTCCAACCTCCCCTATTTCACGACCACCTCTGCGTGCCAGCGAACGCACTGCGTGGTCCTAACCCGGAGTTACCTCACATGAAGGTGGTTCTTTCCACATTTTAACAACGTTCAGTTTATGCTTAAACCCTTTTTGATTCATCTGATTGGTGTTTGTTCGCCGTACTGTAGAATATTTTATTTACACGACGGCGGAAAGCATTATTGTAGGAGGGGACCAGGCAGAGCCCGAGAGAAACCCACAACCATCCGCGGAAGCCAGAATGCGGTCGGTTTGGCGTGACTGCACAGGTGAGCAGCTCATGGGTTACTGCGTTGCGCTTGCGCATTAGCCCTTCTTGCCTCAACCCTTTTCTGATGTTAAACGGAAACGAATTATCCAGCTGTTTTATCCAGGTTATCTTTCAAAAAAAAATACTTTGGTTATCAAGGCTGAAATACCCTTCTCCGAGATCTTGGAAGCACCCCTAGCTGACTTTCAAGAATCCGTTCAATCCCTGTTAACTAAACCGAGGAGTCGTTCTTTTTCAGACGTCCAGCATGTCACTTGTCACATCCTGACCCTTCTGAAAAGGTTCTTTGGTAAAATACCTCAATTCTTGTAAGTTTCAGGACAATCATCCCGCTGTTATAAGCCAATTATACATGTAATTGAAACAGGAATATAGTTTCTCTTTCTCGCATGGTTAACACATCTAATGAACACATCATATCCATCCTTTTACGTTTCTGAAACATTAGGGGGAGAATTTTTATTTTCAACATTCAATATTGCTAATATTGATGCTAAAGAAACTAAAAGCATCATGGAAGGTTAAGTACGCCAAATTGGTATATCACCTTTGAGCCCACCTGAAACAACAATCTTTTCCTGTGGCTCCATGCAAGATGTCATTAATTTGTGTGACAATGTAATACATCAGATGTTCATAGTGAAAAGCAGATACCAACCAACCCTACCAGGTACTGACGTTACGCATGAATTCACTAAAAATATCGGCTCCCACCAATAAAAATAAACAGCTACCGCTTGAGAACTTATACCAACTGTAGAACACACTAAAGACAACTGTTAGTTTCACAGTATTCTGTTTTTTTATTTTAGATCAGTTAGCATGGTGTTGATCAGTTCGAGAACAAAACTGCTGAAGTTTTCGTTTTTTCTTTTTTTCCCCTCCATGGGGTTTGCGTACTTGCTTTCTCCATTTCAGGCTGAAGGTAGTGTTGAGTTTGGCAGGCATGGACTGACACAACTTAAAATAAACACAGGCGTTCCTTTCCTCCGGAACTCTTTGCGATGTATTTTCGACCTAAGAAGCCAGAGCGACAACATAACGAGCAGCTGCAGTAACGTCTTGAATAAAAGTATAAACGACCAAGCCGGCCTTGATGTTATGGTGGAGCTAACCATGTTCATGGTCTCCATAAAAACAGTGCGTCTTCTTCCCCAGAGGCAGCCAAAACTTAAAGACCCATGCCTACCTATCCCCATATCTCACTTCTTCTTGCCTTTCTCAGCCTTCTGTGCGGCCTTAGTGGTCTTGCCAGCACCCGCTTCTGCCTTCTCCACGCTCTTGATGACCCCCACGGCCACCGTCTGCTTCATGTCCCGCACGGCGAAGCGCCCCAGGGGAGGGTACTCTGTGAAGGTCTCCACAGTCATGGGCTTGGAGGGCTTTAGCTTCACAATGGCGGCATCCCCGGATTTCACCATCTTGGGGTTTTCTTCCAGCTTCTTGCCCGAACGTCTGTCCACCTTCTCGAGAAGTTCCTCAAACTTGCAGGCGATGTGGGCTGTGTGACAGTCGAGCACGGGCGTGTAGCCAGAGTGAATCTCACCTGGGTGGTTTAGAATGATCACCTGTGGCAGAGAAGTATTTATTGATGTATTTCATTGTTCTGTTTTTTTTTAAATTTCACTTATACCAGAGGGTGTGGATGAGTTGCACTTTTTTCTACTTTTGGCCTGATAACATACATTTATCCACATTTGGTAGGGCACAGTCCAGGTATTATATTGAATTAACTTGTACTTTCAAATTAATACTGATTTTAATTATCATAGATTTACCACAGTAGAAATGTTCCAAATTTCATAGTTGTCTCCACTATAACCAGGGCAAAAGAGTGAAACGTATAAACCCGCTTGTTTGGGTTAACAATCTCCACTTGGGCATTTTGGAAAAGATAGAATCATGAATAATAATGATGTGAATCAGTTATTTTATATGAGACCTAAGTCGGAGACCGTTTTTGTACTCCTGGGGCTTGGGTGAACACGTAAGAATAGATTGAGAGTCATGTGGCAGAAGTCTTGCACACCTGAGCAGTGAATGACTGAGCTCCCAGAGGGGGGTCGTTCTTGCTGTCACCAGCAACGTAACCTCTTCTCAGTTCCTTCACAGAGACATTCTTGACGTTGAATCCCACATTGTCACCTGGCAGAGCCTCTGTCATACTTTCGTGGTGCATCTCCACAGATTTCACCTTAAAAAGGAAGAAAATCATTTGTTAAGGATGAGGTGGTATAGAAGCAAGACCTCACGCCCTCCAAGGTAAGCCCATCCACAATCCTGCAAATAGGCTGCTAGGCCAATCAGAACATGACGTTGAAAATCTCGACGTGTAGCAGTTCTATTAATAGTTCTTTGAACGGTATGGAAAGGCAACATATCGCTACTCTCCATGTTAATTTCTTCAAATTTCTTACCCAATGCATTAGCAATAAAAAAAGAAAACAAATTTGTTGCAATAGGGTTGTTACCCGCCACATCAAGGAATTCCTAAGGATGGCCTGGGTAACATTTCCTGCTGTTTCTGCCGGTCATGAGGCTTCACAAGCAAACCTGTGATCTATTTACACCTGGGTTTGCAAGAGAACAATGGTCAATTGAGCTTGGGGGTCACATTTCCTCAGCACAGGAGAAGCAATTTTATTGCACTACAAATTCAAAAGCACTAGGTGAAGCAATTCTGTAGATAAACTTCATTTCTCCAGCATTCGCATGCTCACTATGCATGTCGACCATGATGATACTTCATTTGCTTGCCCCATGTGTCACGAGAAGCGACACAAAGGCTTACAGGCCAAGTGACAGAAAAACTCTTGGCCTGTTTTCTACGCAATCTTTCATGTAATGGTCTTCAGCGTTTTCACTTTTCCAGCGCCCACAGAGTATAAACATCCGATCTGGGATGCCATTATCAGCGGCACCTGATACACCTCCAGCTCAAAGGATTTCATATTTGGGACAAATGGTAGCAAAGCCTCTATAAGAAATCTCTCAATCGGGAACATGACAGTGGCACATCAGACTGTCTCAGTCTGTAACCCTCTCGACATCTTACCACACCCCTTAAAGACATTCACTGGAGGTGTCCTGAATAGTTGCCATGGATATATACAGCTCAAGGTTCCTGTCAACACCCATGCCCCATCTCTATACGTATCTGTTTTAGATTTAACAAATATACTCATGTACCTTTCAGAAAACATCACTGCGCCGGATTGTTAGCAGCTCTGCGGATCTGAAGAACCCCCGCACAGTAAACAGTGCTGTAATTCCCTGATCAAGTAGGCCAGCGTCCCCCTTCTCCGAATGGTTCAGTTTTTCAATTGCCCAGGAGTGATTGGGTTCTACAAGTCTTTAACCAGTGGATTACTAGTGGGTGCCTGCACCCAGAACATCATGCATATACCTAACCTAATCCTACAAAGCGCTGTTTGAACACCACTCGATTGCTGAATAACTGGTTAGGTATGATGCACAATACAAAGGTGAAATCGGCAGCTTGTATACTATCCCGCTGCCCTCTCCCAAACTCCATTCATATACTTTTTACTTGTCAAGCTCGCCTTAGCCGTATCAATAAACTGGCCTTATCACCAATCAGTGTTTTCAGTCTGACCAGTACCTGCCACGAGGAAAGCCATTTAGAGTATCTACAAAAAATGTATGCAATATATATTATAACTTATTATATTCCAGCCAGATGAGATGCCATTCACTCCATAGCTTACCTCAGTTGTCAGGTTACACGGGGAGAATTTCACGATCATTCCTGGTTTCAGTATTCCAGTTTCCACTCTCCCAACTGGCACTGTGCCAATACCTGTACAAAAAAAAATGTGTTAAATTTGGCACATGAAAGGCAAAGCCAGGCAGATCTGGCAGTGAAGTGACGACGACAGCATGCCCGACATTTGTGAAAAACACCCCTTTGCTGAAAGTGGTATGACCCAAGTAACCCGTGTGGAAAAATATATAACGTGGAAAACATGGCCATAACACTTTATCCAAACACGTTTCCAAGTGTCGTGCACCTACTTGCAGACTTGCTGAAGTATAGCGAGAATGTCCTTACAAGGCTGTTCAGAGAAATCAGCCTGCTTTGGCTTATGTGAAGAGCAATGTGTACACTGCCTTGACAAGGATTCATACAAGAACTGATTCAATTTTGTGGTTGAAAATAATATTTTAAGTAAAACAAAAATTCAATTTTAACAGCAACAGAACTAGTCAGTTAGGTGCTGAAAACGGAGTCTTCAAAAAGCGTTGCGTACCATTTTCCCCTCTTTGCCTAGGAGAAAACCAACCTGTTTCCGAAAGCTGCACATCTATCATAACTGCCACTTTTCATGTCTTGAAATAACACGTCCTACATTCGCCTCATTTGAGGAACTTAACTGACTTGGGGCAAATAATGTCTGCCTATGGTAAAGCTGTCAAAAGTAAACCAAGCATTCGCTGGAGCATACTAACAATTCAGTAGGAATTGTGCATAAAAGTTCATGTTCACTAACTGGATGGTTGAACAAGGGAGGTAACTTACATACATCCATACACTGGTTTACATGGCGACTCCATTCCATGGAACAGTAACTTTCGATTTCACATTAGTTAACACAGTGAATATTTAAATAAATGAAGAAATAGCCAGGTTTTTCACAGAAGCATTTCATTGAAATGTAACGCATGTTGGGCATCCGGGTTTTTCTGGATTCACATTCTTTGAATTTTTTTTTATCCTACCTCAATCTGCCAAGGTAATTTCACGCCATTGGTTTTCATCATAAGTGCTATCCTAACTCACCCTAGACAGATGGTCATGGGTTTTCCTCGGGCGCTATCCGGTTTCCTCCCACCATAATGCTGGCTGTCATCACAAGTGAAGTATTCTTTAGTACGGTGTAGAACACCAATCGGATGATTATCACTGTCACTTTGTCAATAGTTCAGCAATGTCGTGGCAAGAACAGAAGACGGAGATTATACTGAACGTACCTCCAATCTTGTAGACATCCTGAAGGGGCAACCTAAGCGGTTTATCTGTGGGGCGCTTTGGGGGCAGAATGGCATCCAGAGCATTGAAGAGCGTCTGTCCAGATGCGTTGCCTTCCTTCCTCTCGATGTTCCAACCCTTGAACCACTTCATGTTATCACTGGCATCCAACATGTTGTCTCCATTCCACCCAGAGATGGGCACAAACGCCACACTCTTGGGGTTGTAACCCACCTTCTTGATGTAGGTGGAGACTTCCTTGGAGATCTCCTCGAAACGTTCCTGTTAAACAGAGCACTACATGCAGTTGTGCTTCGTTCGCAAGATCTGGACCCCGTCCCCTAAAGCAATCGTATGCTAAGCCGATCGAAACTACCGTGACTACCTATCTTTTTAACACGAGTTGTCAAAGTAGGTACAATCAACTTCGCCTGATTGCTTTGTGGAACAGAGGCCTGAACAGTCAAATGTGTGCATCATCAAGTAGCACCCTGCACAGTAAATTTTAACAGACACTCTTCATATACACATGCACTATAGAAGCCATTAACTTTTTCCGCAAAATCACCACAAATTTTGAAGGACAGTTTGGTGCAACTTGACTCATTAAAGGAGTTAATCATTTCATTTGGTAAGCTAAGTTTAACGCTCTTCTTTCCTATTCAGCTATGTACCTGACAAGCCTTTGTCAAATTCAACAAGACGATTGCATACAAAAATTTGATTCAGTAGTAAGGTCACCAAAAAGAAGGCTTGTACAAGACAGCATTTCATCAGGATTCCCAACACAGCTTAACACAAGAAATAATTCAACATCTACTTCATCATGGATTGGACTACAGAAAAAGTTTAAAAACCAGCTCCAAAAAAAAAAAAGAGAAGCAATCAACAAACATTAACATTCCAATTGAGCTAAAAAATTGGACAATTTTGAGATGGAACACTTCACAGACTCCACTATATGGGAAGATTAGTCTGGTCCTAACTAGCACTATTTTGCGGATAACCCGACTTACCATCCAAACAAAGGCCCCACTCAAAATCTTGGGCTTTAGCTGCAATTTTTTGTTCTTCTCTATTTCATCAGCAATAGAAAAAAAATTTTCCTTCACCTCTAACCCTACTTCTGTGACGAGGTGTTATCCGTAACAATTTTTCAAGGCCTTCTGAATCTTGTAATTTAGAATAATTCAATGACGGAGCTCTGTTAGTGTGGCTATCATCCTGCATGCACAACCTGAACTCCATCAAAACAGAACTGTTACTGGACACTGATGCTTGGAGCAGGACATAAGGCATGCCCTTGCTTTCAAGCCTGCAAATAGGTGCCCGACATTTTTGAACACACCCCTTTGGTGCAAGTGTTATGGTCCAAGAGACCTTTGTCCAGTAATAAATAACATGGACATCATGGTCATGGTCATACCACTTTGTTCAAAGGGGTGTTCTCAAAAATGTCAAGCATCTACTTGCAGGCTTGCTTTGTACAGGCGAGCCTACAGCGTCTCTTTACAGCCTTGTTTTCGGTACTGACCTGGCTGTATGGGGGTGCGGTGCTGTCCATCTTGTTGATCCCAACAATCAGCTGCTTCACACCCAGGGTGTAGGCCAGCAGAGCGTGTTCTCTGGTTTGGCCGTTCTCGGAAATACCCGCTTCAAATTCTCCGGTACCAGCAGCCACAATGAGCACGGCACAATCAGCCTGGTGGGAGAAAAAAAATTCTGTAAATCTCTAGCTCTTGACATCATTAAAGCAGTTTTTAAAAAGGTGATTTATGCATTGCAAGCCTCCAAATAGGTGCCTGACACTGGACACCCTTTTTCGAGGAAATGTGCACTTTGTCCACAGATGGAAAACATGGTCATACCACTTTGTCCACAGAGGTTTTTTCAAACATGTCAGGCACTTATTTGCAGGCTTGCAGAGTTATTGTACAACAATATTTCTTTGTGTTGGCACGGGTATAAGCTTCATAAAACTATAAGAATAATTTCTAGATCCTAGTTCTGCAAGAAAATACTGAAATACTGCTCTCAGCAGTGGTTGAAATGGTTGAAGAATTAGAGTATCTAAGTTGCATCACTTCAACAGCAGTCAGCACTGTGGCTGGAGGAAACCAGCCAGAGCCCATTAAATCCCCCCACCATTCACAGCCTCAAACCTGACACCGAGATCATCCACTCTGAATACGTCAAATTTACAGTTTTCAAAGACGAATTTTGGTTTATTTATCTGATTGGTGTTTTACACCATACAAGAATATTTCACTTATACAACGGCAGCCAGCATTATGGTGGGAGGAAACTGGGCAGTGGCCGGGGCAACCCATGGCCATTCGCAGGTTGCTGTTGGACCTCCCCACATATCACCAGAGAGGACGCCAGCGAGAGTTTTCAACTGCTAGTTAACCTGACCAATATCCTACACATGCACATGTGCACAAACTTGAAGAATCTAAAATCCTTAATTAGCTGAGCTTTCAATCATTCACATCAACACCGCAGTGCATTCTAGAACATTAAAAATACATCTTGTGAGCATACTGAAAAACCATGTCCCCAAGCAAATGTACATATACTATGAACAACTCCAGTTGGTCCCAATGGGTAAACTCAGGTTCTTCGCAAGGGACTGGCAGCAAATACATTACATGGGGTTACGTGGCCGAAATGTTGACTTTTGCCCATTTCTAAAGTTTAATGAACTGCAGGTCACAAACTCATTAGTTGGTTAGACAAACTCCTAAAAAAAAAAAACTGCTTGTTAAAAATCAATTTTTTTTTTGGACAAAATCTTATTGATGGCCTATCCCGCCTGGGTTAAATCCACTTTATTTTCACCTCCAGACTAAGAAGTGCTGTTGATTAGCTCACACCTGCTGTGATATTCCTCCAAAAAAATACCCGGGGCAGAAGCTGGGGTACATTCACGATTAAACTTTCCATTTTACCCCAGCTTACAAGCTTCATGCTTACCACTTTTTTCACCTCAATATTGGCCGCTTATCCCCTACAATCCAGCCCCCCCCATCCCCCCATGGCAAGTTACCAGCTTTCCTATATGTCACATGTGGAATACACCTCTTCAAAAGAATGCGCAAATGTTCACACGGGAGCCAACTGCTGGTTAAGTTAATTATGAAGGCATAACATCAGGGAAATCCACAAAAATGCGGTGCCATTTGTGTTATGTCTGCATGTATCAGACCCATCACTAACACTACCTGTGGCAGCTGATTACCTGAATCTGGATACCACACCCAACTCTGAGAACAGGTCCTTAACATTTTTGAACACACCCCTTTGGATAAAATGTTACGACCATATTTCCCCCTGCCCAACAGTACTGCACAAAGATCACTTGGTTGACACCACATCCAACAAAGGGGTGTTTTCGAATAGGTGTTCGGCAATTATTTGCAGGCTTGCCTACCCATGCACTGCCTTTAAACAGGTATTTTAAGTACCGTGTGATTGGAGCACATCTCAAGAGTTGCTCTCCCTTACCTGTGAGGTCCCAGTGATCATGTTCTTGATGAAATCTCTGTGTCCTGGAGCATCGATCACAGTGACATAGTATTTAGTGGTTTCAAATTTCCACAGAGCAATATCGATGGTGATACCCCTCTCACGCTCAGCCTTCAGTTTGTCCAGCACCCAGGCATACTTGAAGGAGCCCTTGCCCATCTGAAAACGAAGTCACAAGAAGTGGATTTCAAAAATTCCAAAACGCACTGGTACGTTTGCAAATACCTTTCACAAACCTGCTACATGTCAGGGTATGACACCCCTTTTTTTTTTTTTGTATTTTTTATCGTATTTTAAACTCAACCATAATTCAAAGTATGTTCACTGGCTTGGCATAGCCTTGAAAAACAGTCAAGTGACCCATCACAAATGTGAAAGCTTGGAGGGGTTTAGCTAATTTTTTCCAGAAATTCAGTTTGAACAAATCAGAAAACTCAGTACTTTGTCACCAATGTATACAAAACTCAACTGTCTGAAACGCAAGATTCCAATATATCTGTTGGTGTTGCCAAGTAGCAAGAAAACACCCCTGATATCATTTGACTGACATCTCACCTCCTGAGCTTCCTTCTCGAACTTCTCGATGGTACGTTTGTCGATGCCGCCACATTTGTAGATGAGATGACCAGTGGTGGTGGACTTGCCAGAGTCAACGTGGCCGATGACCACGATGTTGATGTGGGTCTTTTCCTTAGGCATGATTGAGGATGGAGATTTTCAGCTAACTGATATCACTGAAATGAAATTCCATACCATACTGTAAACTAGCACGCCGTGGTCTTGGAATGTGTATGTAGGAGCTGTAAAGATTTCATTTTGGACGAAATATATGCTTCTTTTCAAATTTATAAGTTAGTAGCTCGAAAACTAAAGCTCCCGTTCAATTTTCCAAGTTACAATTTGGCCATTTAATTAAAGGCAATTGCGCACACATTTTCAATCCTGTATCCTAAATATTACTGAGGTCATCTTTACAAATATGTTTGTTGGGCAAATACCGAACAGACTCAAAAATCTATTGGCATGTTGATGGAAATATTTTCCTCACCAAGTTCATTTCTTTACCATGCCTATCTTTTTCAAGAGCCAGAACAAACAGAACATTCTACTGAACAACCTTATTCTTTCTGATAGGGCTACGCTTCACAGTTTAAGGATGGCCTAACCACTGAATTCTATCCACTAGTCAAATATGGCGGACGAACATTGCATCCGTCTCAAGGGATCACACTGTTTTGAATGAGACAGGGCGGGTGCTCTTGCGAACTAAAATACGAGCTGAAAAACAACATGGCTAACCTCTATGAAATCACAGTAGTCCCCGAGAGCTCCCATCCTGTCCCCTCCAAACCAGCGTGATTTCTCGACACTGATGCAATGCCAATTCGGCTTATTGTATCATCTGGGTACAATTCATTATTTCAACTCAACTGCAACATGTACTGTGATGGTCTTGGTCCTGCCTTTGTTAATTCAGATTAAGTATAACAAAGAGCAACGAACTCTGCTTCTGTTTAGCGACGGCGTATTAGGCCCATCCCATTTACAATTTCTCGTTTCACACCGCCCTAAGCCCACCCCCACAAATTTCTTTACTGATCTTCTCAATTACTTAGAAACCTAATTTAATTTTATGTAACCACGTTGCACTCCACACTGCTCTACTACACAAGACATGCTAATCATTTACTCTTTCATACAGCACGAAACTGTCTCTGAAATCACAAGTGAGGGCACTCAAGCGAAGTTTGTTCAGATCTCCTTGCCACTGGTTGTGCAATGCACCATACTCTACTCCGTACTTACAGTACTGAATCTGGGTCAAAAACCTACCACGTGGGACTAACAAAATGGCGGACGACTGAGTCCGAGTGCTAACCGTTGCAAGATTTGTCTATAAGATGAAGTATTATGACTGAATCCGGAACAGACCTTACATTTATATAACAGGAGAGATGGGGAGACCTACTTGACTCACAAAGAAAATAAAATAAGAAAAAATAAGCCCCACACAAAGGAAATGCAACAATTAATATTCCGTAAGTAAATAATCAATTCCACTAATTGCCTCTTCATTATTTCACATTTAACATTCGATTACAAACTTGACCTTTCGAAAAATCTGAAGAGAAACTCTGAACATATGGTACTTTCAAAAACTCCAGACAAGCCGGCAAGCTCAAGATTCCATGATGTCGACGTGGCTTCGTACCGGTTTCGAACATGGCAAATTTAGAAAACGATTTACACTAAAAACTCGAACAGACATCCAGTAAATAACATACCGAATATGAGGCTCGAAGTTTAAACTAACTGTCCGTGAAGTTGGGAAACCCGATGCTGTGGTATAAGTTTGATATCTTTGCGATTCAAAATGACAGAAAATCTCACATACCTTCAGCTTGAATCTGTGAGTGTGTAAAGGAAAGAGCCTTGGCGGTCACGTGATATATATAGCTTCCTAGAGGGGTTTACACATTGACGTCACACAGGTGCTTCCGGTACCGGGGGCCATCCTTAAATTACAGATCAGCTCAAATGATGTGACACGTGCAGCTGGGTTTCCCGGAGGTCTTTTGTGAACCATTTATGTAATGTTACGTAAGAGTGGACAGCTTTTACTTTCTTTGTTCGCTTTTTCAATGCGTGAGACAGCGTGAAAGGAAGAAAGATTATGACACCCAGTGCAGATATTGTATGCTGATAAAATCAAACAAGAACGGAAGCTTGTGATGATCGCGAGGCTATTTGAAAACTTATTTGTTTTGGTTCATCAAAATGCAGTTAACTGCTTACATTCTGGTGAGGAATTTTTAGGTCTGGTACACCGTGTTGGGTGCCAGTGATGTAAATGGATTTGTTTTTCTATTTCATCACAGGTCTGTGGAAGATAGGCCTATTCTTGTAATGGCTGGGAAGGACTGCCAGCAACTTGCGGATGGTCGTGGGTTTCTTCCGGGCTCTGCACGATTTCCTCCCACCATAATGCTGACCACCGTCGTATAAGTGAAATATTCTTGTGTACGGCGTAAAACACCAATCAAATAAATACATAAATCATCTTGTAAAGTTTATACTTTGGAATGGCACCATATATATAACACTGATCGATAGGAAGGCTTGGTGCTACACAGTAAAGGTATTAGGATTCCATGATGCGGCACGCGATGTGCGTTATATTATATGCGGCAAAAAGCAGAAAAAGTTAAAAACTGTTACAATTATTCCTCACGACCCGTGCGTCAAAATCAATCGTTCCATGCATGTAGCCATCCATGTGGTATGTGATAATGTCTATACATATATATATATATATGCGTTAAAAAAAAAGAACAGTCACCAGGAATATCCTACGTACAAATGAAGTCACTGAATGGCGTGCTTTCTTACACACATGTATAGGCAGTAAGATAGGAACTGAAAAATGTTCCTAACACCAAGTTTCTGACGAAAACGTATAAAGAACAGTTAGTTTGACAAATTCTGTGGGTCAATAGCCCTACGAACCTAGATCACAAGGATATACCTAACATACGAAAAACATGCGGCGGTATGCCGGTACTGCTAACATATTGAAATTTAAATGATCAGCAAATAATCGTAATAGCCTATTTAATTTTTTTTATTTTGACATTTTTGAGGCGCATTATTAACGTGCATATGTGATAGCAATGGTCATTAAATGCTCTTAATGATTTTTATCAACACGTCACGGAACATGCAATGTCACATATTTGGTCCATGACGATCTGCAACGAAAGAAAAAAACGCACAACTTGCCGTATATATGGAATCACGGAAAACATAATACATGTACGTGGGAAGTTCCACCAGCAACCTGCGGATGGTCGTGTTTTTTCTGTCGGGATCTGCCCGGTTTCCTCCCAAGCACCATAATGCTGATTGCCGCTGTATAAGTGAAATATTCATGAGTAAGGCGTAAAACACAAATAAACAAACAAACAAATAAATAAATAGTTTTTGCAAATTTCCCATTTTCTATGTATATACATTGTTATTTGTACAATGCGTACTGTGTGCTTATAACACAGGCAACACGCCTCAGACTTATTTTATTTTCTCTCCGCAATAACAAGATTTATTCATGTGATACATAGTGTTTTACGCCATAGTCAACAATATTCCACTTACGGGACAACATCCATAAGGTATAATTGCTTGCATATGTAAGAATCATATCTCCTTACATATTACATGGGTTATTTATTACAGTAACGCAATTATTCGTATTTTCATGGTGACCATCCACTGTGGCCCATACATACACTGGCATATATATCTTATCGTTAATTTTATTTAAATTGTTGCTTATCTAATGTTATATATACTCAACAGTGTTTAAGGGGGTGACATGCATGCCTGGTTGGTTGAAACAGGATTGGTTGGGGATAACCCAGCCACCTTTGGCAAGTTACTGGCGAACTTTCCAATGGTGAATGCCACGTATATACTCCTACTCACATTGCGCCATATCGTTTTGGAACAGGCATGAACGACGAGTGGTTTTGAACGAATATTTAAAATGCTCAAAAATTGTCATTACAATCAATTGAGGCTCCGGCTATGCAAGCGTGAACAACACAGAGCGACAGGGAATCCACCATAAGAGGAAGGAACAATAAGTGAAGGGAGCAAAAAAAAAAAAAAAATAAAGAGAAAAAGAAAAAAAAAAAGAAACGCTGACACGCATAGATTTGCTAATCGGTCTAACATATGTTACACAACATGCACCTGTGACATTCTCGTCTAATACCTTGAGGGGAAGGGGGGTATTTAGGGCCCTGGTGGAACGTAATGTCCCAGGAGCCTCTCACTAATGGTATCGCCCCGAATTCAAGTCCAGCTCACACTGGCGTCCTCCCAGGTTGTACTTGCGAACTAAGGTCCGCCAGCAACCCGCAGGTGCATGGTCGTGGGTTTCCTCCGGGCTCTACCCGGTTTCCTCCCACCATAATGCTGTCTGCCGTATGGGTGAATTATTCTTGAGTACAGTGTTAGACTCCAATCAAATAAATAAATAAAATAATCCATCTATCTGTATATTGCATTCAAACGAATGTATGTATGTTGTCTCCTTGTGGCAGTGCGAGTTCATGCCGCCAAAGTGCTACCGCCACTGGAACATCATGTCGAAGACACAAGACATGACACCAAACGCAGTCACATTATACTGACACCAGGCCGATCAGTCCTGTTTCCATGCTCTAGCATCTCACTGCTGAGCGCCCTGCGAGGGAGCAACAAGTACCATTTTTCAAGTCTTTGGTATGACCCGACACAGGATTGCTCAAGGATCTCGCTCTAACCACCAGGCCAGCAAGGTAGTCGAATTCAAACGTGTGAACAAGGCTGGCTCTTGGGACCATAATTCCATTCACAATAAGGGGATACTGTGACGTGACCTGCTTCTATGGTTCTGAGGGGTATAGGTGGGGAAAGGTCTTCCGAGCAACCTGCGGATGGTGGTGGGTTTCCCCTGCGCTCTGTATGGTTTCCTCCCACCATAATGCTGGTTGCCCTCCTATAAGTGAAATATTTTTGAATACATGTACGTCGCAAAACCATAGCCAAATGAATGAAAAAAACAAAATTTTCGATCGTTAGGACAGAATGAATGCAGTTTCAAACCGGCGGCTATATATTCATGGTTTAGTCAGTGGAACTCTATTCCGAAGACACCAAACATGACACTCCACCCTATCACACATATACTGACGTACGAGATGCTGCATGACAAATCCCAGTTTCACAAAACTTCCTGCAATTTCAATAAATTACTGAAGTCATTATTTACATATATTTTTTGGTTGAAGTCCCACAGGGAGTTGTTTGTGTCATTTCCAAGGCATCTGGACACTCGCCTACAATTCCATGCTGGACTATACACTCGAGGCGACAACTTTCTTCTATGACTTTATTTAAAAATCGTGTAACTTTAATTTCTTTAAATCTTCTTCTTCACCATATATCATGTTATGGCTCTGTATACTCTTTAGATCTCATCTCTGAGTGTTCCCAAACGGCTGAAAACTACAGTCTATGGCAATTTAGGGTCGAAGAGCTTCCGGGGCCTCGCCGCCCCGTAATCTCTCACGTATTCTGTTGGAATAGGCCTAGACGGGCTCCCACGGCACCAACTACTGCACAATCTTGGTTTTATACATGTACATTTATGTGCACCTCGTTTCAGTTGGTCGACAGGGCTGTTACTGACTGGAGCATCGTCTCTCTGATCATGTCTATGGCATGTTTTTCAGTGATGCAGCCCTATAATTGCGTAGAGGCATTAATTAGGCGGACAGGTTATATTGTGGTATTAAGACAAGCAGACTTACTTTTGTATTTCCTACGGAAATTCACCCTGCCGGAAATGGTGTGTGTGCGCGTCGGGCGGTGGGGTTGGGGTGGGGGTGAGGTTCATGGTGTCACGGATCTGTGATCTATTACTTTGTCCATTGAGCCGAATATGTATCCGCACTGCTGCTTCGTTGTTTCAGCATTGTCACTATTTCAAGTTTGCAGTGCACTGTACTTTTTGGTAATCCATGCAATGAGAAAGTAAGTATCGTCCTAAAGGCCACTTCATACTGATTCCAAATATGGTATTGTAGTGATTAAGACGGAAATAAAAACTAAGGTTATACAGTGGATTTTTTGGACCATACTGAACACGCTGAAGCTCTGTGACGTTTCTGTCACAGATTCTTTTTTAGCTGCAAAGCATTCTCTTATTTGTGTATGTCTACGTTCTACTGAATACATTTATATTCTACAAAAAAATTGCATGTAATGTGGAAACAAAAGTTACACCAAATTAAGCAGCCAAAAAAAAAAAAAATATAAAAAAAAAAAAAAAAAAACAGAGAAAAATCTGTGACGTTACTGTGATTCTACCTGTTAAACATGGTCCGAAAAGTCCACGACTGCACCTCAATCTTTATTTCCAGTGAGACAAGTGTGAAAAAAAAATGCATAAAAATAATGAAGACCATACCTGGAATCAGCACGAATGCCCGTTTAGATGATGTGTATTTTGTTGAAATGAGGTTTGATGTTTTAACATTATGGCATATTTTGGATATCTTATATGGCCCCTAAATTTAGGGCGACTTGTCTAGAGAGTCAGAATGATAAATAACGCGATTTTCTGAAGTTCTAGCCGAGTTGTATGCCTCAGTTCGTCACATTACTTGTTTTCAAAACGATTGAAGCCTGGAGGAATGGTATTTCGGCGATAAATGGAAAGACCCTTTCCGCCTGGATGAAACACGTGCCAGACCGGCTTTCAGCTTAGTCACAAAATGGCGGCGGCTTTGCTGCGCCGTGCGACGGTGATCGTGAAGTCGATTGCAAATACTTGTGTAAGTTTTCAGTACCGTCTGAAGATAACAGCAAGACAGCCCAGTTTTATTAAGTGTTTGAGATTAACTGGTGCTGAAATGTTGAAAATTATGCGGTTTTAACCTGGATGTCTTGTAAAATAACCATTATTTTGGCCACAACAACATAACACGATCATACGCTGGTTGCCCACTGACTCAGTTAAAAAAAAAAAGAAAAAGAAAAAAAAAAAAAAAGAGAGAAGTTAAAATTTTCCCCTTTGTTGTTCCCTAAACCGTGTATGGATATATGGCAAGATGTTCATGGAACAACTTGAGTAATTTTGATTGGCTGATTTTAGACGAGATTATCCTGGTAGAAAATTGAAGTTCAAATCCAACTCGTGGCTGCGATCTGATACTCGTGATAGAGGTGAAGGGTCTACTGATGAATGTACGTGTATGTTAGCTCTACGTGAATTCCACTGTCGATATTTGGATGTCACTATGCCAGTGGAGTCATACAACCTTACATTTAATTTCCTGGGAGTAGTGCCAGAATCCTGCTGCTTCCCAACTCAGTCACTTAATTTGTATCTCAGTCACATTCATTATTTAGGGGCTGACAGGAATAGAAGCCCATCGCTCCATGTTGAAACAAAAAGGACGCCATGTTTATTCTGTTTGTAGTGCATAACTATAAAACATGGTGCCGTTTTTGTTTTAACATGGTGCGATGAGCTTCTATTCCTGTCAGCTCCTGAATAATGAAGATGAGACCGCCGAAATTGTAGCGTGCATGGTTGTGAGTGTCTGTACTTCGGCAGGAGACATAACATAAGTGACTGAGTTGAGATCAGGCAGAACTCTGTCACAACTCCCAGGAAAGTAAATGGAAGGTTGTATGACTCCACTGGTATAGCGACATCTAAATATTTGCACGCTAGTGGAGTTCGTGTAGGACTACGTATACATAGAGCTTTGTTCAGGTGGATTTTGCACCCCAAATAAATATGTGGTGTTTTGGCATAAAAATTATGGTTGAGCACCTAAATGAACCGTTACAATTCTAGGCCGCAAACATCATTAACTTCAGGCAGCTGCATGCAGATGAGGTTAAAGATAACATGGGAAGAGATAAGAAATGAACTACAGTGTACAATATTCTGAATTAATAACAAATCTTTGATATATGTTAAAAATTATTAGAAGATTTATGGGGCCATAACAATTGGGTGCACCGTGAAATTTGACTTACAATAGACCAGTGTGTATGCACTGATATTTCCTAGCAGCCAATAAAAGAGAAGCTTGAAAGCACAAAAACATGTGAGCGTTGACATGCTCTTCAGTGTAAAAATCCATTAATTATGATGTTGTGAAATTGAAATTGGTTCGAGTTGAGCTGTCAGACAAAGGATTTACATGGTTTGTGTAACTTTGTATCGGTTCGAGTTGAGCTACATGGCCTGTGTAACTTTGTATCGGTTCGAGTTGAGCTACATGGCCTGTGTATCTTTGTATCGGTTCGAGTTGAGCTACATGGCCTGTGTAACTTTGTATCGGTTCGAGTTGAGCTACATGGCTTGTGTATCTTTGTATCGGTTCGAGTTGAGCTACATGGCCTGTGTAACTTTGTATCGGTTCGAGTTGAGCTACATGGCCTGTGTATCTTTGTATCGGTTCGAGTTGAGCTAAATGGCTTGTGTAACTTTGTATCGGTTCGAGTTGAGCTACATGGCCTGTGTAACTTTGTATCGGTTCGAGTTGAGCTACATGGCCTGTGTATCTTTGTATCGGTTCGAGTTGAGCTACATGGCCTGTGTAACTTTGTATCGGTTCGAGTTGAGCTACATGGCCTGTGTAACTTTGTATCGGTTCGAGTTGAGCTAAATGGCCTGTGTAACTTTGTATCGGTTCGAGTTGAGCTACATGGCCTGTGTAACTTTGTATCGGTTCGAGTTGAGCTACATGGCCTGTGTAACTTTGTATCGGTTCGAGTTGAGCTACATGGCCTGTGTATCTTTGTATCGGTTCGAGTTGAGCTACATGGCCTGTGTAACTTTGTATCGGTTCGAGTTGAGCTACATGGCCTGTGTATCTTTGTATCGGTTCGAGTTGAGCTACATGGCCTGTGTAACTTTGTATCGGTTCGAGTTGAGCTACATGGCCTGTGTAACTTTGTATCGGTTCGAGTTGAGCTACATGGCCTGTGTAACTTTGTATCGGTTCGAGTTGAGCTACATGGCTTGTGTATCTTTGTATTGGTTCGAGTTGAGCTGTCATGCAAAGGATTTACATGGCCTGTGTAACTTTGTATCAGTTCGAGTTGAGCTGTCATGCAAAGGATTTACATGGCTTGTGTAACTTTGTATTGGTTCGAGTTGAGCTGTTGAGCTCTCCATGTAAATGCTTCGTCCTCTCACCATCATGCTGGCCGCCATCCTATAAGTGAAATATTCTGGAGTAAGCATAAAACTCCAATCAAATAAATAAATAAATAAATAAAATAAATGCTTTGTATACGCCCCCTCCCCCGCACATGCATACATTCTCTAACATACCTTAATCGGTATAGTATCTACCTGAACTGCCTATAAGCCTGACTCATCAAGGAAGCACGTGTAATGATCACTTCTAGGCTTATCAGGGGGCATACTTGTACATTCAGTAGGCTTGTGTGAGGCAGAAAGGTGGTCATCGTTACCCACTGTTTTTTCCCAAATTACTGCAACCAACGTCTACATGCCAATGACTGTTTCTGTGGCCACATGGGTAGAGTATCCACATTGAAGTTGGGAGATCCGGGGTGAATCTTGGGTCAGGTCATGCCAATGTCTACATGCCAATGACTGTTTCTGTGGCCACATGGGTAGAGTATCCACATTGAAGTTGGGAGATCCGGGGTGAATCTTGGGTCAGGTCATACCAAAGACTTTAAGAATGGTACTTGTTGCTGCCTCGCTTGGCACTCAGGCCGCGGAGGTTAGAGCAAGGAAACAGCACTGGTCGTCTCGGTGTCAATATAATGTGACTGGGTGGGGTGTCATGTGTGGTGTCTTAGACATGATGTTTTATTGGCGGAAGCACTTTACACACGTACGAAGGACTCCTCGCCATATAACTGAAGAGTAAGATGTCCAACCTTAGCATGCATTCATGTACATACTGACTCCACTGAGACACTTCTCACTTAAGCTGGAATTTGAAACTACAATGTTAGAGGTTATTTTGGGGGCCTAAGCCCTTAGACTTTAAAATTTTGACGACGTAATAAATATTATCTTAAGGCAAATATGTGAAATTTTCATTTTCCAGTAGCCAGAATCACATACTGCAACAAGGTTTTCAGTATTGGCTCTAGTCGGAGATGGCTGCATGAATCAGCCTCTGTCAACTAAGCAAGTGATTCGTACGTGAATAACTTGATATCCTGTGAAAACACACGTAATTCCTTTATACGTGTGTTATTATTATTTATTTAAGAAGGGACGGTTTACAGCGATGTGTGTAGTTTGATATTAAATATGAACCTTACTGAAGACATTTTTTTATGACAATTGCATACATACTTATTGGCTTTACAGACGTTTCCGGAGTCCCTCTTTCGTACATCGACAAACCCGGTAATGTTCTGCGCACCAGCTGTATCACAGCAGCGCCCTCTGATGGATTGGAGGATGATGAAAGACGAGAAAAGGAGGAGAATAACCAAAGAGTATTTCCCCCTCAGAACCAGAATCAACGCTGTTCGAAAGAATACAATTTTGCCTCAAGAAATTCAGGTAAAATAGAGACTTCTTTCATTTTAATTAGTTTTTGAAGGCTGTTAGCCTTTATCATAAAATATATTTTACAATATTTCAGATGATAGATGTTGAAATTGTGGTTTTCAACTTTAACTGGCACAATCATCCCTCGTTATAACACCAGGTTATGGACCAGTGCCTCGTTGCAGTATAACCAGCTTGGCAGTATGAAAGAGGGGCTATTGGCCTATAAGTGTATCTGACATATATTTGAAAATGAGAGGCTTACCTAAGGTGAAATTTTCAGCCTTTTCACTTCAACACTATATTGTTGGCTATTGATACACATTACACGCAAGAAACCAAAGATTTCCTGAGATCAATCAGCCGACCTACAGACGTCTAGTGTACTTATTTATGTTTTACTAACATTTTCAAGCTCTACAAAGCCCTGCGCCATTTCCATGGACGTAGACATTCTCATGAAGGCATTGCACTGTTAACAAGGCCTACAGACCACTGAGTGGTATGAAAGTTCAGTCACTCATGCAGCCTTTATGGCATTAGTGATCGTGGGTAAAACAACAACAACAACAACATGTACAAGTCCACGAAGACCAACTCGCGCTTTATAACCATAAATGCCTTTATCGCCATGATTTGGGAAAACAAAATGAAGACACAAGTCAAGGTGCAATCAAAGGCAGTGTCTGGGCAACCAGATAAATTGTCAAAGGAAGACCTTCATGGATGAACCCACAGGAGGTCGGAATGTATCCTGTAGTTTGCCCTCTGCATGTGTGACTTTAAAAGGCAGAAAACCAATAATACATGGTAATAAAAGAAAGCCCAAGACTTTTACTTATTAATGATGTAAAATTCAACTTTTTCTGTCACATCTGCTGCTAGAAAAACATGTTTGAACTTATGCCTTCTATAGAAAACATGCCTACCATTGCGACGCAGCTATTTTTTTGAGGTTGCGTTGCTATCGGCTAACCAAAACCCGTTTTACATAGGGCCCTTGCAAAGTCAATGTCGTATAGGACGCACCATAGCCTTTTTTCTCAATGTGAAGAAGTGTTAATACTACAGTGGATTTTTAGTGATTTCTAACTGATGACAGGCACACAAATTAATATTCAGGACTAGACAATTGTCATTAAATTTACTTCATTTGATTAATAGTAAATTTTTAACTTTATCACTTCTTGTCTGTCTTTAAAATGTCATTCTATCACATTGGCAAAATGTTTAATGCAGAGACCAGTGTCTAGCCCAAAACGAACGAAGCATGCAAGTTTCTCTTGCAATCAGTAAACGACATCGTTCCATGTGACACTTAGACTCATACAAGAAAGGTTGAACAGGTCGTTAAAAAGGTATCCTGCCTCACAACATATCAAGTTTGATGTCAAAGCTCATTCACCAAAAAAAAAAATCATAATTACCTGACCTCTTTAGACCGATGCAGTGTACGAGGTTGAGAGAAAAGGGATAAAGTTTTATGCTTTCAGGTAGGACTTCATAAGTCTGACCATTTTTGTTGTCGCCTGTGGCCCCTCTTGTGCCTAAAATGGTATGACGCATTAGGAAAACGTTGGCCTGGCACAACGTGACAAAGCTGAGGGAATTATAGCTCCAATATTTTACCAAATAACCAGGCCAAAAATATCTATATATTAACATTTTCCCCTAAATTTCTGATGTGTTTGTAAGGAAATAAAAAAGTTTGATATTTTTGCGAAAATGCCATAGATATATACAAGAGAAACAGCTGGGCCTGACTGATTGAGAACTCGGCCCGCGACCTCGTTGTCAACTAGTCAGCCAATCTGGTTTTTTTGGGCTATTGGCGAAAGTGTGCAGTGAGGAGTTTAAAGAGAGCAGTGGTTCTCTGGGTACGTCATAGCCATTGACCATAGCCCTGAATATGGCTGCTTTTGCAAAACCACCTAGATGCACAAATTATTTAATGTTTTCCTCAGAACAGCAATGATGTGAAAGTTTTGCACTTGGATAGCGAAAATAGAACAGCTTTTATGAGTAATGTTCATTATTTGCAGTCTCTTCCTTAAACCTCTGTTGCTAGTCACAGTGGGCGTCCAGAGACAATTGGCTGGGCACAAAGACAGCTAAATCCTCTAAATTACTCCGCAGAACTTTTATGGGTACAAGGAATTTATCACATCAGTTGTGGTTGCACCACGTGAATGAACACTCCAGTTACACATGTGAATGCGGTAATTAATAAATGCACTTGATGCTGCACAGGCGGTCATGGCTGGCGGTGTAACCAGGGTAAAAACATTGTTAAAAGTACTCTTTGTTCAGAAAAGGAACCTGGTGGAAGGCGATAAGCCAGAGTGGCGGAAGCCTCTGGAGAAATGTATTAGGGATTTTTATACTGAGCCGTTGAGCTTGCGTTAAGTGAGAGCAGCGTTAGAAAGATGGGTGGTATTGCCAGGGACAACTGTATTTGGTTTTTTCTCACCAGTCTTTTAAAATTGTTCGTGCGTTTGGGTTTATTTGGGTATTCATCACATTATGTAGAAAACTTCATTGCTTCCTGGTCTGAACATGTTCTTGCCACAATATGGCTGGTATACAGCCATTCATTCATAGTGATCAAAATAGAAATAAAGGCGGAGATTTTTGGAACCAGCTAAAGTATGGTGATGATTCATTTTAGCTGCTGATTATCCTCTGGTTTCAGTATGTCTACTTTCTTCGTGAGTGTGTATGTATACAATATTGGTATAGGCCTACATATTTAAAGAGCAAGTATAACACTTACAGAACTGGCCTTGGACTGGAAATTTGTTGGTAACCCCAGGGATTTTTCTGGCCAATTTCTTTTTAGAAACTCAATTTGAAGAAATCGGAAAACTCGATATTTTTCGTCAAATTGTATAGAAAACTCCATTTATTTCATAAAAACTCAATACAAAATTTGTCTAAAACTCAATTTTCCCTTATTTCTCTTAGTGGTTACCCCGATGAGAAAGTGGCTAGAAAAACCGCTGAACCCTGATGTAACTGCTTGTTGAGCCTTGGTGGCCATTCACACAATCTAAATGACCTCTCCGGTAAATGATGGGAAGGTCAGCCAGCAACCTACTGATGGTTGTGGGTTTCCCCCAGGCTATGCCCAGTTTTCTGCCACCATAATTGACAGTCTTTAGTGTGGCACAAAACACCAATCAAATAAATAAATAAAAGGTCACTGAAGATGACATGTTGGAAAAGTTTGTCAGTAACTTGCCAGAAGTCAGTGGTTTACCCTTGGCTCTCTAGTTTCCTCAACCTGTAAGACTGACCACCATCGCATTAGTGGAAATTCCTTTAATATAGATGGAAATAAACAAAAATCGAATAAGTAAATAATTTTATCATATATCCGTGACTTCGGTGTTACTTTCAAGTTTAGGACTTTTTCTGTGACTCTCCGTGTTTCTCTTCTGTCTGATGATGGGAGTTCATTTGACCGAACAGATAGTTCACCCGAAAATGTTGAAATATATTTTATATAAAATTTGTTTTACACACTAAGACCTATCAGACTTGATTCCTTGTGTCTTGTCACTGAGTGTCTGTCTGTCTGTCATGTTTTTCATGCGTCCGAACTCATTAATTCATTGTGGGGCCAAAAGTTGTCACAAAATGTGATATTACCATAAGAAAAGTGACCTCAAATTTTACCCATGAATGATTCCTACATTTTGCCTGATTCAGAGAGCTTCATTGATCTTTTATAAAAATGTCTTTTTGTTTTGTGTAGAAGGTAGGATGATACCATACTGCCTCTAAAGATGCACTCTTTAGCGGCAAAATTTCAGATCATTTACCATTACCCCTACCAGTTTTCCAAACAGTTGCACACAAATAGATGTTTAATACGTATATATTAGCCCATCCTTAAAAAAAAAATATTTCTTCTGTGTAACCTAATCCTATGAGAAAAAATGGGTTTGGTCGGTGTGGACGTCTTTTTTTATTCTGGCATTTGAAAAATATAGGAATTTTAAACAAATTACCATAAGGAGGGAACAAAAAATAATCAAACCAAGTTAAAACTTTTGAGTAGGCCCTTTTTTGAAGGGTCGGTATGGTTACCCCAACGAACACATTTTTAAAGCATGGCCTTACCATACTTTCTATCTAATGCAAGACGCTTTCTGAGCAGCTGTATACCAGGATTACTTCTGAGGGCCGTTGAGAAGACCAAAGGAGTATTGGGCAATTTGTGGTAAAAAGAGTATGGGTTGAAGTTTTAAAACAGACCTTCATATTTTTTTTATAGCTTTTTTTTTTTAGTTTCAAGGCAACAAATTTTAAGGTAGGTGGTAACACACACTCAATCACAAAGAATAAACACCACCCCAGAAAAAGGGACATAACTGTGAAAATAATTTTGATCAGTCAGAATGCAGGATTATGTAAAACCAAAGCAGTAAGCAATTGTGACATGAATCGGTCCCTCAAATCATTACCATTCTATGTTTTGGATGTACATAAGATGAGTCATATAGGTCCCACGGATGCGAATTCAACTAGATTACGGACGGTTGGCTGCTGCCCCTTGTTTTGTTAGAGCACTTACATCAGCAAAGAGCTGGCAGGATGCCAGAGTGTGCAGATTTTGGCTTCACAAACAGCACGTCGAATACAGCCAGGCTGGATATCGCTGGAGAGCACAGGACCTGACCCACGTCAGTTAGCCACCATCGGCTCGGTGAAATGTCACCGTCGTCTGACAGCTGTGTGAACTTATGGCGATGAAGCTTGTGTTTCTCATAGAATATTTCCAAAAATTATCAGATCGTATTTTTTAAATCTTCAAACTTTGCTCTTTTCACTACAATTTATGTTACGCTTCCAGGGTCTTCTCCTTTAAGTCATAAACTCGCTGTGAGAGTTCAGTATCATGGTATTTTGTGTAATATTATCCCATAATTGATCAGGTCGTTTTCGGTTCTTCGTTTTAGGAGTTGGCAGACCAGGAGATTGCTGCCCTTCCACGTGACAGCTGCTATGTGAGAATTCGTAACAGATGTGTAATCACCGCGCGACCTCGAGGCGTGGTACGACGCTGGAGGCTTAGCAGAATTGTGTGGCGCCACCTGGCAGATTACAATAAACTCTCCGGAGTTACCCGCTCCTGTTGGTAACGGTGCTTGTGTGTTGCAGTTATCTGCTCTTGCTGCTGACCAGATCCACACAATGTGATATCGCTGGAGTTCACTGCCCTTGTTTGCAGTATTACACACACAGTGTTATACTACTCATACTGGATTTGCGTGCCTGTGGTAATATGACACAGTGTGGTATCGAACAAGAGTTACCTGCCCTTGATACTTTCACGCAGTGTTACATCTAGCTGGAGTTGTCTACCCTTGGTGGTCTGGAGTTTGTGTGTTGTGAATTGATGGATATCTTTTGAGTTATCTGCCCCTCTTAATGATTAGATGCAAGACTCACGAGATAACATTAGTTCAGTTGTCAAGAGAGAGAGAAGCCTTCCAAGTGAGAAACAGGTATTGTGCGCTAGGTTATGAGGAACGAAAAAAAAAGGGTGATAGAGACAGACAAGTCAGATTGGCTCCAAAACTTGGAACAGAAGAAATCTGGTATTATCAAGCTGTGGCTTAGTAGTTAAATATCCCTGCCTTTCAGTCATTGAGACACACAAGGTTAGGGTTCAAAACCAACCTTGGCCAGGGAATTTTTAGATTCTCCTGCTCGACTTTCATGCTTGTGAAGCCGTGATGACAATAAACAAAAATTTACGCTATCAAACGTTTGTCGAAGACCACTTTTGTGCAACGTGGCGTTCAGCTATAGTCATTCATTCACAGACCACTGTCTTCCTCCATTATGGCACATGAGACGAAGTATATCTGTAACATTCCATCACAAGTGGATGATATTTTGCGATTGTTGATATTGTTGAGAAACTGTCCTGCTGTGTGAGACCGTAAATTTTCACTTGTAGGGTATGATTAGTCTGAAAAGGGGATGTAATGAATAGTGACGAGTGATTTTGGACATAGGAGTTTATGTGAGCTAGTTACAGTGTACATGTACTTACAAAGAAAATGAATTCAGGCTTCTGTGATGAATAAAATAGAAATCTTGACCATCCAACAAGAAATAAAATGGTTTTACATAATGAAGATGTAAAATTTGTTGTTCTTACAAAATCTGTTGGAATGGCTGCTAGTTTTGAGGCCAAAAATGCTTGTGTATCCCCAATGTAAATGAAGGATGGGGCGTTCTGTCTGGATGTACAGTTTTGTATGCTGACCTTCACCTTGGTGGATGATTCCCATTGGCTTCGGCTCAGATGCTCCTTTGACTGAGCTATTTCGACCTGGTGACACGTTCATCGTAACTAGGTCATCCAATGAAATATCTCTGCACGTCTTCAGCGACACATTCCTAAAAAGCCCGTGGTTCCGCACAAATGAGATCTGTATTCGAAACACACAGTTGTAAGCATGGGAATTTTTCTCCAAATGGCTGATTGCAGACTTCATTGTTTCAAATTTGGGAAACGAAAGTTAGCTAATTTTGTGAGAACAGGTGATTGTTCATGTAGTTTGTAGCAGGATATGATATTTTCAGACTTTTTTGGCAAACGTCAGACTGTCTTCTGATCATGAATTATCATAGATGAATATGACCGTTCTTTCTCTATAGTATGAGGTGCTTTCCGAGCAACTGTTTACCCTGATTACTCGCGAGAGCTGTTGTCCCAAGTCATAAACTCTCTGAAGATATCCGGTAGTTGATTACTGCCAGTGGTCCATACTTCTGTCACACGCAAGTGAACCTCACTAGCTGGCCGAGACGGGGAGAGATTCCCAGCCAAGTTTTAAAACATTGCACATTCTGTGCCACTGACGCTTACACGTTCTCGATGCAAACACAGTCACGAAGCCACCAGTAGACCGCCTGTTAAACCTGTCATTCGCGACTTGATTGTTAACTATCTTTGGTGGATTAGTCAGACGTACATGTATTTTGAGGTACTAATATAATAATAAAAACATTTGATGTTTTTTGAAAAAAGTATTTAATTTTTGCCAATTGAAATTTTTTAAAAGAGTCCATTTAACGAACACGAGACCTTGGAGAAGGCATAATAAAACTGAAACTCGGACTGGTCATGTAGATCCATCACTTTCAACACTTCATTGGTCAAAACACACTACAGGTACAGGTATTTTAACTTTGTCTGTGTGTGTGCGTGTCCGTCATCAGTCAACTTGCTTTAAATTGCTAACTCCTCCAATGGGCTTGATCAGATTTCCATGAAGCTTGACCCAAGTGTAAAAAATTATATTAGTACCTCAAAATACATGTTTGCATCGAGAACGCGTAAGCGTCAGTGGCACAGAATGTGCAATGTTTTAAAACTTGGCTGGGAATCTCTCCCCGTCTCCGCCAGCTAGTGAGGTTCACTTGCGTGTGACAGAAGTATGGACCACTGGCAGTAATCAACTACCGGATATCTTCAGAGACTTAGGACAACAGCTCTTGCGAGTAATCAGGGTAAACAGTTGCTCGGAAAGCATCTCATACTATAGAGAAAGAACGGTCATATTCATTTATGATAATTCATGATCAGAAGACAGTCTTCCAGTAAGTGTAAACTACTGGTATTATTAGTTACGTTGTTACAGAGTGAAAGGATACGAAACTATGTGGGGCCTGTAAGTCTCATTTTGGGGGGCAAGGCGTTAGCCGAGACATATTGACCCCATATAGTTTTGTATCCTTTCACTCAGTAACCATGCAATGAATTTATCCCATGGAAGACCCTAAACAATACACCTAAATTTGTTTCTTAAAAAGAAAAGAAGCTTCAACAGTAATTTCTGATGATGTCGAGGAGCTTTGAATTACCAAACAATGATCTGGGAATGATGATGTCAGGTTATTGACAATGTTGTGTCGACAGCCCTTGTGACGTTTTGTCGTTGGTGTCGTTGCGTCACACAACTGTTACATCACGGCGTTCTACTTACTGTTGAGTCATCAAAAGCAGAGGATTGTTCATTGTGTGCTTGCTCGCTGGGGGCCTCTATGGCTGAGGTGGTTAGCGTGCCAGGACAGCATAATGACCCCAGTGCCTCTCACGAATGCAGTCGCTGTGAGTTCAAGTCCAGCTCATACTGGCTTCCTCTCTGGCTGTACGTGGGAAGGTCTACCAGCAACCTACAGATGGTCATGGGTTTACCCCAGGCTCTGCTCTGTTCCGTCCCACCATAATGATGGCCGCTGTTGTATAAGTGAAATATTCATGAGTACAGCGTAAAACACCAATCAAATAAATAAGTAAACTTGCTTGCCACAAAATCTGAAACTATTACAAATTTTGTGTACCCTCGTAAGAGTATTTGCTGCTTTTAAAATAGGCTTAGGTTAGCAGATAGAAAACACCCATGGCAACTGTCTGATGAATAGACATTGGAGAGCAGTTGCGTGTATTTGTTAGAGTGAGTCGTCGGCATGTGGCAAAGACGCTTGCCTCTCAGTGGCTCAGCCACACATGAAGGGAGTTCAAAACCTGCCATGGACAGGAAATTTGTTGATACCCCATTTTCTCTTAGACGGCCTCAGTGGCCTTGTGGTTAGAGCATCTGCCTCGGGGTTGGGAGATCCGGGATCAATCCCAGGTTGGGTCATGCCGAAGACTTAAAAAGTGGTACTTGTTGCAGCCTCACTTGGTGCTAGCTCAGCATGAGAGGTTAGAGAAAGGAAACTGGTCGGCCTGGTGTCAGTATAATGTGACTGGGTGGGTGTCATGTCTGGTGTCTTTGGCATGACATTACAGCGACGACAGCACTTTGATGGCATGGACTCACCCCGCTGTTAGAAGACAGAGTATATATATGTTCTAAGGACTCCTCCTCCTCATATAACTGTAAAATTGTTAAGTTCAACGTAAAATCCAGGCACTCATTCATTGATTTCCTCTTGTTGTCGGGCCTTGGTGACAGAAAGTGGTTGACAACTCTAACTCTCTTTGTTAATGTCATAATGATGTGTAGGTGGGAAGGTCTGCCAGCAACTTGAAGAAGGTCGTGGGTTTTTGCGAACTCTGCCTGATTTCCACTCACAGTAATGTTGGCCGCCGTCATATAAGTGAAATAATCTTGAGTACGGTGTAAAACACCAATCAAATAAATTAAATAAATAAATCATAATGATATGAATTGTTCTCGCCAACATTCTGCTGTGGTGTTAGAGATAAAAAGTTGGAAAAGGTCCGGATGAAAAGGTTCTTCAGGTAGCTAACAAGTGACTCAGGCGTGTCAAAACCTCTGTCTTAAAAGCAAGGCAAAATGATAAAGAGAAGCATAGTATGAACTGATAGCCCTAATTTAAAAAAAAAATTACGGTGTTTCATAACCGATACTGTGTGTTTTTGGAAAATACGGAAACACAATTTTTCTGTCCTTGAGACTTTGTCTTGTGTGACGTCACACACGATAAAGGCTATTATCAAGTCACACCAGGAAAAGTTTACAGACACAGCCGAAGATTTTTTTTTTTTTTCAGGAATCTTCACTTACAGGGGTTAAATAGTTTTATTCATGGTAAATCTTTTGGACATCACAGTGTCTGCTTTGTTCCATAGGGTCTCCTTCATTTCTTCCGAGTTTCCATTGGGACTATATGGCACTTTAACAGACTGGCACATAGGCAGACAGACGCACAATGCCATACCATAATAAGACATGTAAGATGGACGTATAAAAACAACACATAAGTTTATCAATCTGTTTCAAGAGATTTTTTACTGCAGCCATTTGATCAGCTTTATTTGTGGTTACCAGATATCACAGAGCAGGTCCACAGTGGTGAGCATCAAGGGAGGTAACTCTTCCCATCATCAACAGGGAATATCATGAAAAAAAAAAAAAAAAATTATGGACAAATACATGTACAGCCAGGAATTAATTTTTTCTTTACATTTGGATTTAAATGAACAAAAGCATCACCCTATCAAGTCTGGCATTTCTTAACAAAATCTCTTCCAGCTCTTCAATGCCTGGAAATTATATGAACATCAAGAAAACTCAGCAAGACACTACCTTAATTCATTACTGATTGACTGACTGACTGACTAACTCCATACTGTGTAATTGTTTTCAATCCTGTTGTACATTTACATCAGGCATGTATAATTCCTTTAATTACCATTTCATTATATGCTATTTCCACACTCCTGAAAATGATCAATCTATTCTGTATTGCTTTACTTCAATAGGGTACTTAAAATGACATCCAGGACTACAACACCCTAATTGACCTAAAATTTTGCCCCCAAAGGTGCATTTTTAGAGGCAAATTGATGTTACAAAGTACTATTGTTTGTGCTTACATTTTCCCAGTAGAATATTATCCTATCTACCAAACAAGCCTCAGAACACTCCTCTAAAATCAACAGAACTCTCAGAATCAGGGAAAATGAGCATCTTTTGTCAGAACGAATTTTCAGGTCATTTAGGGTACTTATTTAACCATATTCTGATCGTGCTACTATGTCATAGACAGGTATTTTGAGATGTGGTTAGTACCAGGTAGGTAAAACAATGTCCAAAAGCAGCAAAAGTTACATTTTGTGATCTCCACTTGCCTCCAAAAATACACTTTCTTTTTAGGGCAAGTTTCAGGGCAAATAAGGCACATTCAAACATTGTCCAGAGTGAACAACATTTACTAGTTTGATTGTTTCGTTCAACAACATACTGAAAAATAAGAGAAGTCTAAATAAAGACAGAAAAAAAAATCTTGCGTACAAACATAAAGCAATATTGCACAGAAATAATTCACGACACACACCACAGAATGTACTTATCGTCTCCACCCAGAATCTGTAGGGTACAGCTAGTGTTACAAAACAACAAAGTATGAGGAAACACTATAAAGTAAAACACTAGAGACCTGCTTAAATTTACATTTTCTGGTGCCCGTTGTATGAAGAGGGCGTAGCATTTCCTGACACCTACGTGCTCATGTGACTACCATGGCAACGTGCACTATCTCTACTACAATATGTGACTATATCACATTTGACATTAAGTACACCCTTTTTTGTAAAAGCAGGCTCTTGTTTTTAAAAAGGGATTGCCCTGTCACACATGCCCACATTTCTTTAATTACTTTCCTTTATTTCTGCATGTTCAGTGAAATTCTCTATCAAGTCAGTGAACACAATGGAGTGGAAACGGAGTGTGAAACTTTATGGCTTAATGCCTCTTCGGCAATATTTCAGCCATACCATGACGAGAGTGGAAAAGGAATATCTTTCCAGTTCTTCTTACTAGTGCCATTTCTTATCTAGTCAAACTCGTTTTTGCTTCCTACATAGTGCTAGCACTAGAAGCTAACTTTCAGCCCAAAACAGTAATGTTTCAGTATATTTATTAGACTTTTGGGGAAGAAAAGCCATTTACGATATTACTTATGCATTACTAGAAAACGATGGTCAATGCATTTTCGACCCACGCGGTCACTGCACAGGCAAAGTCCTAGATTTCAGTGTCACTTTATTTACTCGGGGACTAATTGTTCAGGCGATTCTTGTCTGATTCCTTGTTTCCCGTCACTGCCCACACACCATTTTACCACTTGCAACACTTAGGTACATGGTTTTTATTTCTTGTGGTCAGAAATTGTCACAAAAGACGAGATTATCGCAAAATCTTGCTAAGTAATGACAATGGCAAATGAAAATTCTTCCGCTGCCTTCAACACTTTTCCAAAATATTATGTTGAGAAACAAGGAATCAAGGATCTTCTACCTTAGAAGACAATAAAACAGTAAAATCCCTCTTATATCTCACTGCAAACTGTTCAAAGCCATATTCAAAATGGAACAAAATGAAATGAAACTGGTCAGCACTGAAGTTCATAATTATTAATAATGAAATATGCTGGTTTGTGGAGAATTACATTAAAAATCATGAACATGCACAAGAAAGCTTGATGATTTTCTGAAAAAAAAAAAAAAACCCTCAAAAATTTCTACTTTTTTATTCACTACCATGAAACAGACAACACATATTTCTGTGCCTGGGATAAAACCTGGCATTTGGGCAAGAGAACCGCAGACTTGGCCTAAATTTATGACATGTGATAGCACCATTATATACAGACATACAGGAAACATTTACAGACATATATATATATATATATACATATACAGACGTATGGGAATTAGAGACCATAATATGCAGACATATGGGAAACAGATGCCACAATATATACATGTAGAGACATATGGGAAATAGACATCTTTATACACACAACATGGTCACTGAAGGAACACGAAACTAACCGAATGTGAGCATGAGAGTCACGTAACATAGATTGCCAGAAAATTCATTATATAAAAAAATATGAACAGAGGAAAGTAACATAAAAAGCTTTCCTCATTAAAGACGAGGATGAAATGAAAAAAGAAAGAAAACGAAAAGTAAAGTTAATGGGAACATTTTCAAACTTCAACGAACTTATTTTGGTTTCGAGCCATTAACTTGGTAAATTGAGCAACATTTTAACAGGAAAGCCATGCCGTGATCATCCTACAGTACATGGCAGATGAGAACATTGTTGCATTAAGGATCAAATGTTTCATGCTCGCACAGTTTCCATGGGAACGGCCTCCGCTGAATACTTATCAAACTTTCCTTTCTTCTTTGGACTATGATTGTTCTTAGCTTTTGATCTGCAACATTTTTGATAAACAATGCAAAATACACCGATACAAATAAGAAGTCCAACGACAACTCCCACCACAATATAGACGATCAACAAATTGGTTTCAGCACTTTTTTCATCCAGGTCGGTTATGGTGACATTGGGATGTGCGGCAGAGGTGACATTTTCGCCATCTGACTGTGATGTGAAATCAGGGGAGACAACCTCCGGTGTTGTTGTTGGAGGCGGATTTCCATCCTTGGTTACAATCACTGTCAAAGACAACCGGCTAGATTTGGGCGGTATGCCATCATCGGTTGCCGTGACAACCACATGGAACTTTTGACCAATCAAAAATGGCTTCAGTCTGCGCAGTGATCCACTCGCTTGGTCCAGTGAAAAGTCTTTTGGTTGGCCAAAACTGTAAGTGATGCGGTCGCCATCCTCGTCTGTTGCTTTGACAACCAACACTTCATCTTGAGCCACTCCCTCCGCGACATAAAATACTGATGGCACAGTGTTTGCGAACACAGGATAATGAGAGTTCATTGGTCCAAAAACCAATTCATATTGCACACTTCCTTGGAAACTAGTGTCATGGTAATCTATAAAATGAGCTAAATTTTTCTGTCCTATATAAGATGTGGACCATGAGTTTGTGACGGGTAATTCTCTTCTCAAAGTCTTACACGAAGCTGTCAGCAACGCATTTCCACGTAAAACTTGGGCGACCACATTCTTGTCCACCTGAACATACCCCCAACAAGGCTTTGACACTCTCACCTCAATGTGTATGATCGAGTATCTTTTCGTCCCCTTGTGCTCGTTGCGGTCGAAGCTCACGTCTTCGACAACCCACGGCACGACTTCGTGCACGGCGTAAACATCAAATCCACTGTACAGGCGCTCTGGAATGTTGTCAAGATCATCATCAACAAGGAATGATGGGATAGATAAGCCACTCTCCGACACGATCGTAACACGGCGAAACAAATGATGATTGTCGACTTGTGAGATATTAGTTACGACTAAGTTGCCGTCCAAATCGCTGTTGGCAAAAGTCAAATTAAAGGTTTTTATGACGGCAGAAGCGTTTGACGCAATATCCCACTCTACTGTTGAGCTCGTGTTGGGTGACAACTCTCCAATGTCTACCAACAAAGACGGTAAAATATTCACTCCAGCTAAACGAGTGAACGCAACCTTGAAAGGGGTAGAATGTCTGCTAGACGTCATGTTCAAATGAAAATCAATTAAGGTGAGATTACTGCACAATCCAGCACCGTTGTTGGTTACCATGGCAGCAACTGTTGACAAATCTTTGGCTGACTGAATGGAGGACATATTACCTTTTGAAATATTTGAATCGTAAAATAAGCGCACAGTGATGTTTTCCACTGGCAAAATTGTCACGTAATTTGGAGACAGTTTCTGCTCAAAGTCCCCGCCCGACACCTGGTAGGTCATTTTACAGTCCACATAAAACAAGGTTTTTCCCAAGGCCGCTGAACAATTCAGGGGCAGGATAATCCAATCAGCTGTGGCCACCACTCCTGTTGCTAGGCGACCAGTGCCATCTACTCCCATAATGCCTCTTAAAGATGGCTTGCCTGCACAAAGAAATACTGTGATGAGGCTTGTAGAGAGATTTGTTTTGTACTACCTGAACACACTGGTATCTGACAAACAGGGCAAAATCTTATTTCAGTTCACTAATAAGTTAGAAGTATTTATTTTTGTAAGAGTTTAATTTATCAGAAAATGACCAAACATACTGTAAATGGTGCTGAAATTTACATTTTCCATTCCCAGCAGAATAGTTTTCTGCCTTCAAAACCGAACCACAAAACACCTTTCTAAAATCAATAAAAACTTTCAGAATCAGCAAAAAATAAACAGTATAATTATGGATGAAATTTTTTTCATTTTAACACTGTGAGTGAAACAGTACCTATTGAGAAACAGTCCTGCTCCACATTTTCATGTCTGCGTCTAGCTAGAAAGCCGAGTTCTAGTTTTATATTCTGCATCACCGGGCCAGCTGTGTTGTCCAGTTTCACTTTCACTCTGACCTCCTCTCCGACTCTCACGTCAGACTTCTCCACTTCTACTGTGGCAGATGCACAACCGTCAGCAGCCTGTCAACCACAAAGACATACCAAACATAAAGCTTTCACTTTCTTTCGGCTGTTATTCTAGCTGCCAGTATAGCTGAAATGTTATATCATGAAACAAGACAGATCTTGCTGCCTTAGCCGCACATAACCCTACCATTTTACAAAAATACTTTGATCGCATGTGGAGAATAATTTCAGTTTCGATGGTCGAGGAAAATATCCCCCACGTTCTGCTCGATTTCCTCTCACCATAATCCTAGTCACCATCGTATAAGTGAAATATTCTTGAGTACAGCGATGAAATAAATACATCAATAATTTCAAATCTGAAATTGTACAATCCCCTGATAATAAAATTCTGTACGACTGGGCCTTCTAACACATACTGTACAGAACTACTCACCTTATGGTTAGACTCCCACAGATGGATTTTCAAGGCCGCATCAAACTGATCAAAAATGGAGGTGTATCCAGACTGCAAGAGAATATCCAGTAGAATAAATATTTACATAAACCCAAACATTCTGGAAGAATCACTGTGGGAATGCATGTTCCCTACTGGTATAAGCTGCCAGACAAACAGCTACTTTTCACAGTGCGTGACTGAGTTTGCAAGTTTAACAGAAAAAAAAAGTTTTGTTTTCCAAAAGTAAACTGTAAAATTATGCCAGCATTCTGATTTTCTCCACCACCGGTAAAACTTACTGCCGTCATACATGAAGTGAAGAATTCTTCAGTTTGACATTAAACAACGACAGAATTATTCCATTTGGAACACTCCAAAACCCCAGATCCCAAAACCACAAAGACCCCTAAACCCCAAAGACCCAAAGCCACAGACCCCACCAACCTCTGACCCACCAAACCCTTAAGTCCCGAACCCTTGACCCAACACCCTTAAGACCCCAGATCTCCAACCTCCCCAGACTCCTTAACCCCGAAGACCCCTAAACCCTAAAGACCCCTAAACCTGAAAGACCCCAAACACTGAACATCTCCAAAACCCCAGATCCCCAACAAACCTGTTTCACAGCCTTTGTTTCGCTGTGGTACATCCTCCATCCTGACTGGACGACATCGTAGGCCATGATATTATCACTGGCCAGGGTCGTGAGCATGCCGCTCTCCCACGCAGAGACAGTGTTATTCCATCTGTGCAGGAAATCAGTGAAAACTCTCTGGGTGGAGACCTGTGCTGAATTCACAATGGTGTGATACTCCTTTCTGGTCACCAACAGGCCCCCATCACTAGAGTCCCAGACAGATTTCTTAAATTTTTCAAACCAGGCAGATTCTGTGAGGTTGAAACTGGAATGGCAAGGCAAGAGGCAGTCAAGAGGGGATCAACAAGCATAGTTCTGGAGGAACTGCTTTCTAACACACGTTCCTTCCAGTTTGAGTCGTAGTAAAAGTGTATTTCACCCAAAGTTTAGCTTTAATTTTTTTAGAATGGCCATATTTTGCTACATTTCTTTTCTGATTTATCCACCACATCCCCGCTGGACTACTTGTAACAGACAGAAGGAATGATTATGGCTCAACGCCACATCCCCGCTGGACTACTTGTAACAGACAGAAGGAATGATTACGGCTCAACGCCACATCCCCGCTGGACTACTTGTAACAGACAGAAGGAATGATTACGGCTCAACGCCACATCGCCAATGTTTCAGCTATACTGTGGCGAGAACATATCTGAACAAGGATGCTATGAATACTTATAAAAGAGACTTTTGCGAAGTTTGAGTAATTTCTGATCAGAAACGCCAAAGCTCTCCCACTGCATTTTAAGGTCCTTGCATTTCAAAAAGCGTAGTTTTACATGGCAAACTTTAGGTGGCCTACATTTAATGTCTAACAGTGTGTGTCGGCGTATGTTAGCATAAGTACATCACATAACAAAAACGGTCATAATTTCGTTGAATATGGACACAACAGCACAAAACTCTAACTTAATCTGTACTATGCCTTGGTGAAACATTGTACCAAGTTTCAACTGAAATTCAGTATAATGATTTGTTATGAAAACAAGAGACAGGCAATAGGGATTAACCAGTTGGCTCTCCCTGAATATGAAAGACTACGGCACAGAGAATAAACCAGAGCAGCCATGACAGTGTCACACATGTAGTTGGCAAATGGTCACACATTTTTGGTGAAATCTTTTGTAAACATTATTCCAAATGTTCATGCAAGTGTTTAAGAAGTGTCACCTTACTGGTCCCCTGGCGCCACGGCTTAAACAGAATTGGGTAAAAAGAAAAATACAGTGATGTTAAATACAATATGCTAGTTGTCACTGGTCTAGAATTACTCAAAATGCTGTGTTGTCATCATATTTAACATCTGTACACAATCACATGAAAACCTTTCATTTAAAAAATCAAAGACTGCAAGAATCCTAGTTATACTGTGATATGCAATTAGGATTTCAGTGACCATAACTCACATCTCATCACTGCCAAAGATGTGAGAGACAAGCTGAAGAAAACGGTCAATTCTTGTGGCAGACAACAACGCCTTGGCCAGAGCTCCTGTCTCCCTGGTGTGCTGCCCCCTGATGGTGGTGTTACAAAACTCCCACGTCTCTGACAGACATCTGGTAAAAAGAAAAACGAACCTGTTCAAATATTTGGTGTTCAGAAATATTTCTAATGTTTGCAGAAATACCAGATAGTTGCCTTATGTGCCACAGTACATGTTTGTTTCACTGTTGAAGAATTTTTCACTTAAACTATGGCAGTCAGTGTCACGGGTGGAGGGAACTGGAGTGCCTGCAGAAAACCAATGACCTTTGGCAAGATACTTTTTAACTTGCTGATGTGTGATGTACAGTTATGCAAACCATACCAATGGCTGACGGTAGCTCTGTAGTCGTATGGCACGCTAACGCAGCGCAATGACCCAAGAGCCTCTCCCCAATGTAGTCGTTACGAGTGCAAGTCCAGCTCATGCTGGCTTCCTCTCTGGCCGTATGTGGGAAGGGCCACCAGCTACCTGCTGATGGTTGTGGGTTTCTCCCGGAGGTCTGCCCAGTTTCCTTCCACTATAATGCTGGTTGCCGTCGTTTAAGTGAAATATTCTTGAGTACGGTGTAAGACACAAATCAAATTAAATGAAATATTCTTGAGTACGGTGTAAGACACAAGTCAAATAAATAAATAAACAAACCAATAGCAGACAAATAATCTCCAACAAAAGCTAGACTGTGCAAATTGCTACTGTTTTGAAGTGAATTTGAAACATGAAAGTCACGACTGCACTCACTTGGCAGAAAAAACGTAGAAAGCGGTCAAAAGAAACAAAAAATAAAAAAAAAAAAAATGGGACATACAATTTCTAAATAATCTCTAATTTCGTCCAAACTAATGCACATTTCAAATAAATGCCATAAAATATTACCTGTGAAGCTGAAACTTACATTTTTTGTTAATGTTATCACTCTACCTTCAAAACAATCTTTTCACAATCAACAGAACACTCACAATAAGGAAAAGTCTTTGCTATGGCCAACATTTTCGGTCATTTAGGGTATTTCTCCACTGCAAACTGCCACGTACCTGATGTTAGTCCGCAATGCTTTGCACTTGTCACAATGCACATTAATGACACAGGTAAATGCTGTGTCCAAAGCCCCGATGACAAAAGCCAGCGCATTGGTTGACGAGCCCAGATTTGACAGCGCTCTACCGCAGCCTTCCATTGGCTGGAAATCCAGGGAGCACCTTCTGACCTTTGACCCCATGCAGTCACATGACAAATGAGTGACAGGCATCATCTGCACTTTATTGGCAGGGAAGATTTTCGAAGGGAAGATTTTACCATGGTGCCTTTTGCTTAGGTCTGAAATAGAGAAAATTATTTATTCATTTACTTGTTTACTTTAATTTTCTTTCTTACGACAAATGGGAAAGTTCAGTGCACAATTAGTTTTAGTTATGGCAAACTAAAAGCAACGAATATAGTCAACTAAAACTCTGATCACCACAAATGCAAATGAAAAAAGAATGCAACCAACGGTATGACTTTTGACAAGTTATTGACAGGCTTTCCCTTGTGTGACATATAGATAACAACAACCACACATGTACCGGTGGAATTGACTGCTTATTGATCAACAAACGGTGAGAGCAGGGGAACCTGCATGTTCCCAGTTGAATTCTGGGATTAAAATCCATGCATCTGAGCCTCAGTGTCAGTGGTTTACTCCAGCTTTACTCCAGGTTTACTCCAGCCACTCCACTGTAAATATTTTAACTGATCTAACATTTCGCCCCAAATAACACTTTTTTAGAGTGAAATAAGTGCCATGAAATACTACTAATTGGAGCTGAAACCAACATTATCCTGTAGGATATCATCTTACCTTCTGAATAAACCTGAAAATAGTGTCTTACAGTCAATAGAATGTTCACAATGAGGAAATGTGAGCAATTTTGTCATGGATGAAATATCAGGTAGCTAAGGGTAGACTGAACAAGTTCCTACCAGACTGTGGCTCGATCAACGAGCAAGGCAGGGTAGACTGAACAAGTTCCTACCAGATTGTGGCTCGATCAACGAGCAAGGCAGGGTAGGTTGAACAAGTTCCTACCAGACTGTGGCTCGATCAACGAGCAAGGCAGGGTAGACTGAACAAGTTCCTACCAGATTGTGGCTCAATCAACGAGCAAGGCAGGGTAGACTGAACAAGTTCCTACCAGATTGTGGCTCGATCAACGAGCAAGTCAGGGTAGACTGAACAAGTTCCTACCAGACTGTGGCTCGATCAACGAGCAAGGCAGGGTAGACTGAACAAGTTCCTACCAGATTGTGGCTCGATCAACGAGCAAGGTGGGTAGGTTGAACAAGTTCCTACCAGATTGTGGCTCGATCAACGAGCAAGGCAGGGTAGGTTGAACAAGTTCCTACCAGACTGTGGCTCAATCAACGAGCAAGGCAGGGTAGACTGAACAAGTTCCTACCAGACTGTGGCTCAATCAACGAGCAAGGCAGGGTAGACTGAACAAGTTCCTACCAGACTGTGGCTCAATCAACGAGCAAGTCAGGGTAGACTGAACAAGTTCCTACCAGATTGTGGCTCAATCAACGAGCAAGTCAGGGTAGACTGAACAAGTTCCTACCAGATTGTGGCTCAATCAACGAGCAAGTCAGGGTAGACTGAACAAGTTCCTACCAGATTGTGGCTCTATCAACGAGCAAGTCAGGGTAGACTGAACAAGTTCCTACCAGACTGTGGCTCTATCAACGAGCAAGGCGGGTAGGTTGAACAAGTTCCTACCAGACTGTGGCTCTATCAACGAGCAAGGCAGGGTAGGTTGAACAAGTTCCTACCAGATTGTGGCTCTATCAATGAGCAAGGCGGGTAGGTTGAACAAGTTCCTACCAGACTGTGGCTCTATCAACGAGCAAGGCAGGGTAGACTGAACAAGTTCCTACCAGATTGTGGCTCTATCAACGAGCAAGGTGGGTAGGTTGAACAAGTTCCTACCAGATTGTGGCTCTATCAACGAGCAAGGCAGGGTAGGTTGAACAAGTTCCTACCAGATTGTGGCTCTATCAATGAGCAAGGCGGGTAGGTTGAACAAGTTCCTACCAGATTGTGGCTCTATCAACGCGCAAGGCAGGGTAGACTGAACAAGTTCCTACCAGATTGTGGCTCTATCAACGAGCAAGGCAGGGTAGGTTGAACGGAGCGTCCTCTGATGAGTGTTAAATCGATCCGCCGAGTTTCAGTACTGTCCCCTACTGCATAGTCATACAGGAGAGCCAGGCCACAGAGTTGCTTCCCTTCTTCACCACTCTCCCTTCTCTTCCTAGGCTGACCTTTAACCTCAAGCTTCACTATCAGACTACTGTTGGACTGAATGTCACCCAGATTTTTCTTCTCCTGAAAAAAATGAAGAAATCAGAACAATTACTTCACAGGATTTGACATCAGAAGGGAAGATTAACAACAATTACGGAGGTACTGCTTTTGAAACACATGTTCTCTACCAGTTTGAGCTGGCTGATTAATAGCTCTGTCAAAGATCACTGCTGAATAAAAATGGTCATGATTTGGCTGTTATGTTAATTTTGTTACAAAATTTGGGACAATCAGTTTTATACTTTTTATAACTAAACTTATTTATTCTGTAGCTTTATAAATTTATTATTTTTCAGGAATCAGTTTGGCTCATGAAATCCCCTCAGTGACAAAATTTAGATAAAGCAGAATCAGAATCAATGAACTACAGAAAATTTCATTATCAAAAAAATCCAGAATTTTATGTACATATAGGATATTAACTTCCAACATTCTATTACAACGGTTATTATGTAATAATATATGAGTAATGCAACACTCATAGTATAATGTAATAAAAAATTCAGTGTTGTGTAATATCGCCGCAAAATGTAAATAAATTTATTCACATTCTGTGCTTATTCAAGCGTCCCTTAACTCGCTATAGAACCTGCCTGAATCCTCAGACCCTCACTCAGTTGCTTTAGTACTCTGAAACGCTGGTGTGCACATCAAAATGTGTCATTTTCAACATTACTTTGGTTTCATCCCCCACAGTGTCTTGATTACAATTTCCTCCACCATATATTTGTCGCATTTTACGTGGGCATCTTACATAACACAAAAAATTTTTTGTACATTACAACGTGGTTATTACATTATTTGAGCATTATTACATAACACAGTGTAACATCACCCTTTATTTACTTACTCATTTATATTTGTTCTCACTGCCGTAAAGGTACTCCTTAAAAACACTTACAGATAGCAGCTGAATGGAATGCTGCTCCGATGGTAAAACGAAGCGCAGGTTCTCAGCAGTCATCTTCCCCTTGTTCGTGACTAAGAAGTCAATTGATTGGTTGTTTTCGAAGTGGGATCCATCAATCAGCATTGGACTAACTTCTATGTTTGGTAAGTCTCTCTGGAAGTGTACCATAAAAGCAGTCTAGCTTCACAAAGAATTCATTTTCAATGCACACAGAATTTATTTTCAAGGCTCATGCAATTCATTTTTAAGACACATGGAATTTATTCTCATGGCACAAGGAATTTATTTCCAAGGAACATGGAATTAGTTTTCAAGGCACATGAGATTGTTTTTCAGGCACAGTTTTTATTTTCCAGGCACGTGGAATTTCTTTTCATGGCAAAAAGCAGATCCCAGACCCAGAACACACGGTTCCTTGTTAAAAATTTTAGAAGATCAGAGAGGCATTATACTACACTGACAAAAAAGCTTTATGGAGGCACAGCTTTTATCAGATTGAGCTGTAGCTACATGTATGTTTTAGTCCACAACACAAATGGATCAATAATGGCCTTAATTTTATTGAAAATACACAGAACAGCTCTGAACTGACAGCCTAGGTGGAAACCAACCGTTCCTTCCAGTAACGGACTAAAATTTATCATAGACATATATCCAGAAGGGCAGAGTGATAATCTTATGTTTGTATCCATTCATACAGGGACAATACCGCTCTCATGCAAAATCAAACTGAGTGTATGATTTCACGTACTCTGTCCTCGTTTCTATCCAACAGAGTACTATATCTTCGCGCGGCCTTCACCGCCTCTGCTGGTATAACAGCCCATGTCGGGTGACCTGCCGGTCGGCCTGATCACAGCAACCCAATACTACCCATAAAATATACATCCGCGCAAATAGGTGAAGTGAGCGTGAATGCAGCATTGTTGTTACCTGTAGCTTTCCCGTTGTGGCGACGTGGAGAAAACTTGCGGGAATATCTTACGCTTACATAATATCACGAAAAATGTATTCTGCTTTTCAAAATTGTAAAACAGACAAAAACGGCTGAGGCATTATGCCGCAGTGTGTTCAGTTTGCATGAAACATAGAAAATCTCATTTGTATTCAAAAACATTAATGTAAAGTCGCTAAAAGTGAGACAAGAGGCAAACACAATAGGCCTTCAGAAACTTAAAGTAGAAGACATCAGCTTATTGGAATGTATATGATGTTAAATATCAAAATGTATGAAATGTTTTAATTAAATGCTTAAGTTTTCATTTTTCTGAGGACAGGCAGACATCTGAGTCCGTGACAGGCTACGACTGAAAGCTTCCACATGAACTAGCGTCTGAAATGTGGACTTCATTTGTGTTTGTGTTGAGTAAATGAGACTGAAATGTGAAAAAAGAAAGACAAAATGGTTTTCATGGGTTGGTTTTCTCCCATCATAATGCTGGCCGTCGTCGTATAAGTGAAACATTCTTGAGTATGGCATAAACTAAACAAATAAATAATTTCTCCAAACTGACAGAAACTTACTGGCGTGAATGCAAGATTTTCATCTGTCTTGTAAACATCGTAAACATTCGAAACCATCATGTCTTTTCACCAAGACGCACTTTCACCTAATGTGGGAGAAGCATGACTGCAATGATACTATTAACAGTTGAAAGATTGAGAACCGATAGACCACCTATGTATGGGGCCAGGGATTCACTGAGAATTGGCTACTCGGCTTGCCAGATTTCAACACCAAATATGAATTTATCTCACACCTGATTCAAACTGGTTTCAGAAATTGTGAAATGAATATTGCCGTGTTCAAATAATGAAATCGAATTTATTATGAGGCCTATATTATTTATTTTAAGACCTGGGGACGTAAATGTTATATTACGAGTGTGGTGCATTGATATAACCACAGACTGTCGAGTTTTCATCATTTTTATGGATAGTTTTACTCAGGGAAAAAGTTCTTAAAGAAATCAGGGTAAAAAAAAGCGTGCAGACCATGGACACATTCTAACCAACACCCCTGTCTACGTATAGGTCTATACCAGCCGGCCCCTGAACCTGAAAACGTATGAAAAATAACATGTTTTTCGTCTTCTCATGCTAATGCATGAGTATTTTCAAATAATTACCCAAGGATTAACAAATCATGGCTTTACATTTGACTTGTTGAACCGAATATACAACAGCCATTTACCTCTCATCACACATCGAGCATCAGTTCAACACTAAAGCAGCGTGGCGAGAAAACGTAGTCATTTACCTCTAATCACACGTGGAGCATTCGTTCAACAGGAAAACAGCTTAGACAAAGACTGTCTGAATTTCACAGTGCTCGCTGAACTATGTTCACTGAAGGCTCGGACGACCTGTAGCCTTGCGTGACAAGCGATGGCCGCCCCAATCACAGACGTCATGTTGGGTACAGGCACTCTTCACCTTATGAGTGTCAACTCCTCCTGTAGCCTGCACATACTGACCGCGTGAGCTTCACGAACTGAATTTGAGTTTTAATGAGAGCGGTACTGCACATGCATTGGCAGAAACAAAAAACTGCACAGGTTTTAAATGGGCTTGCGTATAATACCTCTGCCACAGTGGTCGACAGATTCACTCGCTCTTCTCTCTCCTCCAATCCGAATCTCTCAACCCTCCACGTTTGTGTGACAGAGATTCTGGGTAAGAACACATCCTGTGTGGTGGGCCCTTTGATTTTCACGACTCTGCTGACCGGCGACTTGTGGACATCTGACCTCAAGGTCATGGTATAGTAGCCGTCAAGAAGTCCCTCAAACTTTGTGGCCACTGAATACAGACAATAAAACACTACAGAATTAAACTTTGCCTTACAGAATTAGATTTTCTCATTTGAATGGTTAAGTAAATGATTTCTTTCAGCTTTTGGTTCATTTCATTATTTAGTAGACTAGCAAAAACTCGTGTGTGCCCACCCAAGTACAGCAGAAGCTCAAGTGCCCACTCAACCCCACTAGAAGCCCAAGAGCCCATCCAAGCTGAACAGAAGTCCAAATGTCCACCCAAGCCTAGCGGAAACCCAATTGCCCACCCAAGCCCAGTAGAAACCCAAATGCCACCCAAGTCCAGTAGAAACCCAAATGCCCATCCAAGCCCAGTAGAAACCCAAATGCCCATCCAAGTCCAGTAGAAACCCAAATGCCCACCCAAGTCCAGCAGAAGACCAAATGCTCATCCAAGCTGAACAGATGCCCAAATGTCCACTGAAGCTCTACAGAAGCCCAAATGTCCACAAAACGCCCAACAAAAACTCCTGCTCTCATCAGAGAAATTTTTGACTCCGTAAATCTGAAAACACTTGCTTCTAATATATGACAAGATCTCTTACCGTTTGAGTTTGTGGTCAGTGTGCGGATGACCCCAGTCACATGACTGGCCAGGGAGATGGTCATTCCGCTGACCAATGGCTCCTCCTCTCTCAAAAACGTCAGTTCATCCTTGACTGTTACAGACAAGGATGCCTGATCTGTGATCACATCCAAGGTGATTGGCACCACAATTTCCCCATCAGAGGAATGCACTGTCAGCTTTCCAGTAATCACAGTCCGTAAAGGAGGAGATTCCATGGGAACCGCAACAGAGAGTGTTACAGAGGCGTTGCCATGGGAGCCCACTTTTCCGATCGGCTGGGACGGGTCGGCTGATGTTGAAAAGGAGATAACGGAGAATACAGAATTTGGGACGACGACGGCACCTAAGTTTTTAATGGGAGTTTCTCCGAGATTCTCAAGGAGGACATCGTAAAAATGAACTTCAGCGGGTCGGACCTTGTTCTGAATAGACGATGGATTAGCACGCAAATATGAGCTTCTCGTCCGAACTTTGACCTCTACGGTGAGCCGGGTAACAGAACCTAAGAGCGTTTTGAATATGACCTGGAAAGTTCCTGAGAAAGGTCTGGGAGATGTTATCTTCAAGTCGATTGGCTGAGATTCTCCTTCCTGCAAGCTGATGGGAAATCTTTGGTGAGTTCCTGATAACAAGGCAACCATGGTGATCTTTTCCAATGAGAAGCCTTCCACGCCATGAAACTGATGAAAAAAAAAAAACACAAGTTCAGATCTATTTAGATTTATGAACTGATTCTATACTGTTAGAATAAACACAAACTTCATCCTGCTTACATGCACATAAAATACAGAACATTTTCGTCATTACTACGGTATTGTTGTTTGCTAAGAAAGTACAGGTGTATATAAATCACTTTTCTACAACATCCTTTTAATATTCTCTTTGGTTCTGGGTGGAACATCAATCATAACTTTGCTCACGACAGAGAACAATTCTTCAGTACCAAGCAGAAGAAAAGTCTTGGGCACAATCTTTTAATAGTTATTTTTGTAAATACTCACAAAACAAGTTGTTTTAAGTATTTTTTTTTTCAATCTCATGAGATAATGATTACTGTTTGTGTTTTATAAGTATATGGCCTCTCAGAGATTTGTGTGAATCACAACACTAAACTTTCCTAAATTCCAGAAATTTGTAGACTACAAACACAATCTTTAATAGCAGTCTTACCGTTACAAATTTGACATCAACTGACGATGGGCCGACATTCTGCAGGCTACTTATTCTTCTCAGCACAACACTGTTGCCATGCAGGTACACGTCCCTGGTCACATGATCAGGAACACACCTTATTCCCCTAACCCGCCAGTTACCCAGCTCATAGAGCCCAGGTTGCTGTGGCACTGGGGTACTAGGCTCTGTGACTGGGTGATGCGTAACCTAAGGGAAGATTAATCCAAACTCAGGGCTCAAAATTACATATCAGCTATGGGTAGAATTACAACTCTAATTTGGAAAAAATATTTATCATGTGTAGGTGTGAAAAAATTCTTTTATTCAATTGGTGTTTTATACAGCACTCATGGTTATTTCATTTATACGACGGTGGCGAGCATTCTTTAGGGAGGAAACTGAGCAGAGCCCAGGGGACACCCATGACCATCCCCAGGTTGCTGGCAAACCTTCCCACGTATGACCGGAGAGGAAACCAGCATGAGCTGGACTTGAACTCACAGCGATCGTATTGGTGAGAAACATCTGGTTCTTTACGTTGCCCTAGTGCACCAACCCCCACCATCACTCAGGCCCCTAGATGTGAAACAATGATTCTAAAAGTTCAGTATGCAAGACAATAATCATGGTAACACAGAAATGAATAGGATACCTGCACAATGGGGATTCAGGTCAAAGCTGTACAGGCCACTGTTCTCTTGTAATACATAAGTATTACATTACCAGTTTGCCCACAAAACATCATGACACAGGCAGAAGTGAACAACAGTCTAAACAGATTTTGCCCGAAATATCTTAGTCAGAAAAAGTTCCCCTTTAAAATCTGAACTCAGTCTTTTCTTGTGGTATATCTTGTCATCATGATACTCTTTTGTTCTTGTTTTCCGTTAGTAATTTCTGAAAGTGATGCCAGCTGCTGCAAATAAGAAAGCTGTCTATTTCACTCCCCAATCTGGCATGAGTAGCAAGAATCACAAGACTTTGTCTCTCCCAAAACCTCCACCCCTGCTCCAATCACTCCTGCTCTGCCTCTAACAGTTACTTAGAAGCTTGCAGATACGTGCCAGACATTTTCGAAAACACACCTTTGTTGAGAGAGGTATGACCCACATGAACTTTGGCCAGTACTAATTATAACATGGAAAACATGGTCATGCCATTTTTTCAAAGAAGTGATGTCAAAAATGTCAGGCACCTATTTGCAGGCTCGTACTTGGTGTTCCAAGCCTAAATCACTGGCTTATCTCATTATCTGCTGGGCTGACTGCAGACATCTAATGAAACCTCATCTTAAAACCTGAAAAAGCAGGTAGGTAAGAGAAACTTACTTGTACTCCTGCATCCTAGGGCACGCCATAAACTATGGTAATTGAAGGTTACAGAAAATATGAAGATTCATCCATCCTTTCACACATGACCAATAACAAATCCAGCCCTTAGGTAGCAAAATGGCTTTCAGAAGTTTGCAATTTACTAAATTTTTCAAACCACAACAAAAAATTCTGCTTTTCGTTTTCTTTCAGAAAAATCATTTTTCTCACCACACGAAAGATGCCGCTGTCCCCGGAGTAATGATGACAAACGGCCGTGAACTGTTCCACTTCCTGTCGACCTTCAACTCTGACCTCTGCGGGATCACAAGTGCGAAGGTCACCAGAGTGCTCCAGCCTGGAAAATGTTACATAAATAAATGGAAAGTTACTCTTCCATATGCAAAAAGCTTGAGGAATTCAGGTGACTAAAATAAGGGGGTAAACACATTTCATGCACAAAATTTCCACACAAATTCAACAATAAAATCTGAAATACTCAACCATAAGCACTGTCAAAAGAGATAGGGTGTTTGGGGCCCAAAAAATATGTTAACCTGAATGGAAAACAAAGCCTGTAAATAGGTGCCTGACATTTTTGAAAACACCCCTTTGGACAAAGTGGTATGACCATGTCGTCCATGTTTATTTATGCACAAAGGTCTTTTGGAACATACCACTTTCACTCAACAATGTCAGGTGCCTATTTCCAGGCTTACATGTATGTCACCTCTATCTGACTAGATGGACATCTGACACCAGTTTGATGAAATTAGCTTTATAGAGTTCAAGAGACATAACATTGCTGACAAGACTGCCCCAAAACGTAACTTAAATGACCCCAATGACCTTGAAAAAATTGATCAAGGTCAGAGATAATGGATAAGGTTCTTTGTACTGGGTACATATACATATAGTATATGTGCAGAGCTGCCAACAGTTTGGTTAAGGTTAAGATGAGCAGTCTTTGACATCAACCACTTCATGCGCTTACCAGGTTCACACCTGACGACAAATGTAAGGACTCAGTATGATTGAAAGAGGCTGTACAAAGTGCTTTATCAGCTATAAACACGAAAGGCCTTGTGTCCAGTACAACTGAATCTCACAACACTGCCAAAACCGGAAATGTGACAAAGTATGTTTTTCACAGGTCCAAAGGAAAATTCTTGTTCCTCAAGGGTTCCAAGCAAATCAATTGGACTCCAGCAAATCTTCATTTTGTGTATATCTACTGAGTAAAATGAAAGTGTCAAATAAAACAAAACCAGAAAGAATAGATAAGTTTAGTGGTATAATTTAATGCCTTATGATTATCAGTTTGATACATATAATATTCTTGTACATGCAGCAAATGCAGAGCTTTCCTGGAGTGACTAGGTTCATGCAGGGATGCACTGCAACAGTTCCTTTCCTCAGCTACTAACACGCTAGCTTGGCGGCCTTCAGTGGACTTTGTGAACAAATACATTACGTGTGACCAAAAACCCCAGAGTTCCATATCAGGTGAGAACTTTGTTTTCAATTTTGCTTGTTAGAAAAGTAAACATAAAAACACCAAGTACATGTATGATTTCACTCAACACAGAAAATTGAAGATTTCCAGTGACAGAAACCCTCATCTGGGCAATTTGGCACAATATGACATCTACTCTATCTGCATACCACTGGAATAATCAATAAAGGGCAGAGAAGATAGCTTGAAACAGGGAAACAGCTGTTCGTACTCCTGGATGTATTACTGGCTATGAAGCCTACCCTTTTTTCGCGGTAGCGTACAAAGATCGCACGCCATTTTTCGCGGTAGCGTACAAAGATCGCACGCCATTTTTCGCGGTAGCGTACAAAGATTGCACGCCATTTTTCGCGGCAGCGTACAAAGATCGCACGCCTAGCGTACAAAGATCGCACGCCATTTTTCGCGGTAGCGTACAAAGATCGCACGCCATTTTTCGCGGTAGCGTACAAAGATCGCACGCCATTTTTCACGGTAGCGTACAAAGATCGCACGCCATTTTTCGCGGTAGCGTACAAAGATCGCACGCCTTTTTTCGCGGTAGCGTACAAAGATCGCACGCCATTTTTCCACACGCGAAAGAGAAGTATGTAGCTAATCCGCGCTTGGACCAAAAAGTACAGTGAGCGAGACCCCTAGTGAACGAGGTTAACTCCCCTGTCAGGTGAATCGCCATACAAAGTGGTTTGATGTGAGTTAACGATTTGTGGACCATTTTTTTTAGAAATCAGAACATTTCAGTTGCTAAGTCAGAGATCAAAGTTTATGCGGAGAGACTCCACCCAAATCAGTGTAGTCAGCATCTCTGTAAGCGAGGTAAAAGTACCTGGCACTCAAGAGACTGTGGCCTGCCTTCCTCTCCGGCTGTATGTGAGAAGGTTTGCAGATGGTCCTGGATTTGTCACGGGCTCTGCCCGATTTCCTCCCATCACAACCCTGGCCACTGTGGTATCAGTGAAATATTCTTGGGTACAGCATCAAACACCAATGAAATAAATAAACGAATAAATTTTAGACATACATTTCATAAACATGATAAAAGAAAAGGCTGGGTGAAGGACTCCTATACCTTGAGATAATGCATACATGTACATGTCAGATCTCTAGGAACGTGATGCGATCTCCTTGTAACCATAGATCAATTAAAAAAAGCACAAAAGACTTACAAAAGGTCCACATGTACTGTCCTTGGTTCCACAGACCTGGTCAAAAACTTCACATAACCTTTGACCTTGACTTGACCTGGATTCTGCAGCAGTTTCGATGGCTGGATGCTTGTCACAGTGACTGTGTAAGAGTATGGGGCATTGATTTCAAAGCTGACCGAATCGGAGCCAATGATATTGCTGGCCCTGATGGTGACGGGGAACGTCTCCTGAGTCCAGGGGTTGGGGGTGATATCCCATGATACCTCAGCGTGACTCTTATTGAGCGTCATTAGGGTCATGTGGACGGGAGCGTGGACAAGTTCCCACGTTGTCAGCTGGCTCTTCTGTGGAAAAAATAAATAAATAAATATTTACATATTTATTTGATTAACTCAAGAATACTTCAAATATATGATGGGAGAAAACCCTGCAGAGCCCAGAGGAAACCCACAACCATCTGCAGGTTGTTGGCAGATCTTCCTACGGATAGAATAAATAAATAAATAAAATGACACAAAAGAGCTTTTAAATTTTACACTTTTCTCCATTTCTTGAATGACCTTCTTGCACATAGCTGATTAATGTATTTAAACTGAAGTTTGTCCTGTAAAAATGCACTTCAATAAACAGATTACACAAAATGGTACTTTTGTTACCAACACTTTCGAGTTCCTGATGAGGCTGATTAAACTTCACTAAAAAAACTTGAGTGACCCTATCAGGAGGGTAAATCATTCATAATCAGGCAAAATGCGTCACTAGAAAAAACGCCCATCTTTAAGTGAAATGCATTAATTCAGAAAAGACTTCATTCTTCACACCTTTATAATCTAAAGCCAATTCCAATTTTCAGACTTTGGTCAACAATTTAAAACCCAAATTGAGATTTTCAAGTTTATTTGTGAAACGTGAGGATTCGTTTGCATGCGAATGGTTTTGTTTCACCACTAGCACATGCCGGATGTCTCCCGCCCGTGGAGAGTGCACGGGAAGATGACAGCTACGATACATACATACTGTTTTCATCCTATCAAGGTTTGGCATGACTTCTAACTTCAGCTTGAACAAGTTTGGATTACGCAGGTGTTTAAAACACCGAGACTGACTTCTGGTTTGCCTCAACCAAAGGATTGTCCCAACTCTAGGAGAACCAGAACTGCCAGATTATCTGAGGATTACTCATTTAACAACAGTACATATTGGTCAAGGATTTTCATTAAGAAAGAAAAAAATATTTCTTTAGCCCTAAGCACAAACTTTGCTGAAATCTCAGTTTTGTCAGTTTTCACTTAACAGTTTTCTTGATGAAATTCACAAAAATAAAACAGGACTGCTCTAAGAATGTGGTCAGTCTGCAGAAAGCATCATCACAACGTATGCTTATATAAACACTCTCCTTTCAGCCCATGTCAGCGGAGTATAACCCATGAGGTGCTGACTGGCAGCTAGATTGTCACTGGGTGCTACTATACAGCTGGGGACTGATCGCTCTCCCCTGTCACCTCTACTCTGCCGCTAAAAATAATTTACTAAAGTATACATGAAAAGCCGATTTCAATAATGATACCATACACTGGTTCTCCATTGCTAGAAAAAAACTCAAGTTGTTTCGAGGTTATCACCAATACCTGTGTTAACTTCACTGTATAGGAGAAAGTCCCTCCCTCCACAGACTTTATAGACCGAGGAATTTTGGCGATCTCAGGGGGAAGTAACTCTGTGGCGCAGTTGACTCCGGTCCATGGCATTCGGCACAGACACTCTCCGAACACGCAGTTACCGTGGTGATGGTACCCTCCACACGACCCCAGTAAGCACTTCCCGTTGTAAGCATAGACCAGCTGCAGATAAATACACCAACGAAAATTTCTTTCAAACTTGAGAATTTCTAAAACTGTAAGCTTCTGAAATTCTAAATTTTTAAACCTATATATGTCTAAAATTCTGCATTTTTAAATTTGAAAATTTTCAAAACTGTAAATTTCCAGCTTTGCAAATTTCTAAACTGATAATTTCCCAAAAACTAAATTTCTAAAATTCGAAATAAAATCTTTATTTTCAGGCATTACATTTCACTTTAATATCATCTGAATATACTGAGTAAAATTCCCCAAAACATGCACTATGATTTTAAGGGTTTGTGTTGCTACTTTGATAAGTTCCACCGGAACTCAGATAATCATATTCCACCATCACCTCATTGGTGGTGAAATCTTGTCTTCCGTCTGCTGACACCTCAAAGATCACGTTTGTGGCGTAATTTCTTGGGGTATAACATGTCAGGTGCTCTCCAGATATCCACGACCCTCGCACAACTTTCTGACCGAAGCGACAGAAGAATTCCCTCGTGGTGGTCTGTGGAAAGTTATGTCCCCAGACGTGAACCAGTGTTCCACCGTCGTTCGTTCCGCCGTTGGGTATAATAGCAGTGACGTGCATGTCCGGTCGACAGTCCGGCCCGTAGAAACGCGGCGCACATTCATCACACAAATCGCCAGCCCAGTTGCTGGTATCGCATATACATGATCCTGGAACGAACGTGGAATAATTCCAGGTACATTATGGACATTGGTTACAATTGTTCCATGATAAATTCACATCTAAAACTGTTATTTATTTAGTCATTTGAGTTTTACGTCGCATTCATGAATGTTTCACTTATACGATGACACGAAAACCCTTCCAATTATTTCATGATAAATTTGCATCTAAAACTGTTATTTATTTATTCATTCAACTGAGTTTTACATCGTATTTATGAATGTTTCACTAGTACCATGACAGAAAAAAAACTTACAAGTATTCCACGATAGATTTGCATCTAAAACTGTTATTTATTTATTCATTTGACTTGAGTTTCACGTCATATTCAAGAATGTTTCACTTAGACCATGACAGGAGTCCGGGTCTACCATGTACACTTAATGGCTTATCTAGAACAATTCAGTTTTATCTCTTTTTGGCAAATTATATACATTTCTTTGCTTCTTACTCAATGCCCTACACAAGGATTTTTCACATATTAATGTTAGTTTTATGGACAGAGGAAACTTGAGTGTATGACGTTAAGGCCACCAACCTCTGGCAAGTCACTGACAAACATTCCAATGAGTGACATTCTGTACAAACTTCCATGCCATTCTGGTTGAGGGCCATGAGCTGGCGGAAAGATTCCCTGAATCATTTCGTCATTCATTCAAAACTGTACACTGACACTTTTACTGTACAAAAATTATGGCTTTGTTTCAATGACACTTATATTGGTATAGTCATATTTTTTATTTTTAAGTTAGCTTTTCAATTGCTTTTCTCATCCTTTTCACCTACCATTGTTCAGGTCACATCTGCCATGTAGACACAGGGGACACGGTAGACATTTTGGTCCCCAGCGATTTTCAGAGCAGTCAGAGCAGGCCCTGCCGGTGAACTCTGGGTAACACGTGCAGACATCTGGGTGCTGACAGACGCCGTGACCACTACAGCTGTTCACACCGAAACACGTCGGCTCGTTGCAGCTGGGGCCTGCCCAGCCCTGCCTGCAGTGGCACTGGTTCGGTCCCACACAGCGTCCGTGGCCCGAGCAATCGTCAATGTCCATGCAGCTGAAGTCGTCGCAGCGCTCGCCTCGCCAGCCCGCGTTGCAACGACAACGGTCGGGGCTGACACACTCCCCATTCCCACTGCAGTGGCTGACTTCCGAACAATCGAAAATATGCCCTGTCATCATTGGCTTGATGTTGACCAACAGCAATCGGCTGTCCTGTTTGCGATCGTAAATTCGAGAACTCGCCTCTTTCAGCTCAGAAACGCCCCACCAGTTGTTCTCTGCGTGCAACACGTCATTGCCCTTAGCAACAACCTGCAGTTCAAAATCAGCCAATGGGTTATCAAGGATGTTGTAGCTAAGGTTGTAGCGCTTGGAATCCACCACAATGGCACTGTCCACCGGAGACTGAAGGATCTGATTGAACAGGAACTCTCCATTAATCAGCAAATCCTCTTCCCTCTGAGGAGGGCCAGAGTTCAGCTTCACAACACAATGGCCTTGAACGCCCTTGAAAACATTAGTGGAAACATTTACGCGCTTGGAGGAAAGCTCTCTGTTTTCACTGTCTGTGCCTACATTCAGCAGACAGTCCTCTTTGTTCTTCGAATGGCCATTGTAAAATTTGTTATCAGTCACGGTCATGTGAACGTTGTTGATTGTGTGGATAAAATTCGCTCCGCTCTTGTTGAACACGTTTTGGGAGAGAATGACTTCCCTGTTGTTGAAGTTTGCAGAGGTGTATGGGAAAAGCCCAGCGGTTACATAAACAGATCCTTCGGAATTGTTTTCAAAGCGATTCCCGATGAACTCGATCAACGATGCTTTCTCGCTGTTTTTTGACTCAATGTACACCCCAAAGCTTCTGGAATGGTCTGCTATGATGGAGTGAGACATTCTCACATGGTGGTCTTCTTTTTGATTGCGCAACGCCACATGGAGGCCATAATCGAAGCTGTTTCTGATCGTCACATGACTAAGATCCAGACGACCTCCAGAGAGACGAACGTTAATCCCGCGCCCACAGGAATTCTGCACAGTCACATTCCTAATGGAGAACCCAGCCAGTCTTTTCACGTCCATGCCATGTGACCCGCTGCTGCTTACGATCGTCCCTTTAAGGTTAAGCTCTGGGAATAAGTTGCTGTTGACGACGATTCCCTCCCCTGACGAGTCCCGGATCACGCAGTTTGAGATGTCGACCGACGGACCCTTTAGGGTGATGGCGACTTTGGCATCAGCAATGTCCACACTTTCCAATGATGACACTATTAATAGATTGAAAATGAAGAATTCATGCATAAAAAACAGACAAAAACATGTAAATGCACTACCATGCATGTAATAATGTATACAGTATAAAGGCTATCCTACAAAAATTCATTGTTGCTGGTGGCGCAACCCTATCACAAAACTAGAGTTGGTCACAAGGGAAATGTTTTTTCTTTTGTTCTTGCTAATGAAACTGATAAAAAATTAAAAGAAATTAACATGGACAGAACAATCAAAAAAAAATTCCATCTAAAGCCCAATAAAAACTTAAAGAGTAGGGTAGGGTTAACCGCAACAAACATATTTTTAATGATGGCCCAATTGGTCTTTCACGAGTTACAAAGTTCTATCTATGCAGACTAAATAATAATTTTTAAGTCTCTAAACATGCATAATTTGACCAAACTGCATCTTACAACTGCCAGATCCACCATTAAAACATATAATCTGAAGATACAGGTATTGTTTCAAACTGCAAATTAATTCTTTGGAATGCATTTTACAACTGTAGAGTTAGACTTTTCCATAAAAGACAGGAAAAAATGAATTACAAATACATCTACAACACATTCACTTATGAGCTGACTTATCAACTCTAAATTGGGCCCATTTGGAATGTAAAGTTTGAATTAATTAAATTAAAAATTAAAAAAAAAAACCCACACATTCCTGAGTTGAGAAATGAATTTTGGGACAAGCTACAACATCCAGATTAAATTCCTACCTCTGTTGGCTTCATCTTTGACTAAATATTCACCGTAACAAGCCACACCTACGTCCTCATCATGGTTACAGTTCTGAATGCCCCACCCCGGGAATGTGCAGTGCTCCAGCGAATCCTCCGTCCCGTCACAAACCACGTCATCAAGGAGAATAGCCCCTTGACCAGATCCAAAATGACCACCAGGAAACACAGCCACTTTTCCCTGAGGACTACATCAAACAAAATACCTTCTGTAAAAAAGTAGGCATCTTTGTGGTTTTCTTGTTAGTTGTTTTCATTGTTTGCTTGTTTGTTGTCAAAGATTGTTTGTTTTATCATTGTTTGTGTCAACATTTTAGTCACTGTTTGTTCAATTCTTCGTATCAGTGCTTGAGGGATGTTATCAATGTTCGTTAGCTCTTTCCACTCTTTGTATGGCTGTTGTTGTCAGAATTTTTTTGCTTGCTTGTCATTGTTTCTTCTTGTCACCAATTGTTGTCACTGTTTGGTTGTTGATGTCACCATGTTTGTCTAGTGCCACCACTGTTGTTGTCAGAATTTTTTTGCTTGCTTGTCATTGTTTCTTCTTGTCACCAATTGTTGTCACTGTTTGGTTGTTGATGTCACCATGTTTGTCTAGTGCCACCACTGTTGTTGAAAGTGTATCCAATTTGTTTAATTGTTGTTGTCCATGTTTTATCTATTGAAACTGCTGTTGGTCAAAGTATATTTAAAACTTGTCGGTTTTGTGAACACAAAACAACATGCTTGATAAATTTTCACAAACAAGGTTATACTCAACAAATTACTTGTTGCAGGTAACACAACTCTATCACAAAAAATTGGGTCAGTTGGCAAGGAAATATTTTTTTTTCCTTGCTAATGAAATAAATAAGGATTTTAACGAAATTAACAAGGAGAGAAAATTAAAAATTCTATCTAAAAACTTCAATAAAAACTTAAGAATGGAGTGGGGGGGGGGTCCTTGCAACAAACATTTTTCTAATGATGGCCTGAGCTACATGTATAATAGCCGATTCAGATGAATGGACAAATGAAAATACAAGATTACAAAAAAAAAAAACAATGCTATACAACCACGGTCTCCACTTACTCAAAACCTAACATACGACACACGACGGAGGCTGCTTTATCATCAAACTCATCATTGCAGATTGTCCCAGACTGTCCGTCATGCTGAATCTCTACACGCCCCTCGCTGAACCTAGCTCCACCCACCAAACGAATATTAGTGGCCACTTTACGATATCCTGTGAGAAAATAACACAGCCTATATCAGTCATGGGAGAGATTTACACTTGCATTTTCTGTTTGTGATGCCGTCATTTTAGAATGGGTGTAGCTCCAAACACAATCAATGTAAGCTTTGCTGGTAGAATCCTCATTTTATCTTTTGGTAAAAATAAAAAAGTAATAATCAACAGATACTACTGGAAGAGAAGGGTTCTTACACAGTATTTCAATCATTTCGAACTGTAAATTTTAAGAATTTTGATGGGTGCCTAAGTGTGATGTCATTATTCTGTAATCTGCATATGCAATATTCAACTTTTCAAACACTCGACACCATCCTCAGCAAATAGACCCAGCAAGTGTGAAGATGATCGAATGAATGGTCGTGGAGAATACTGAAAGACATATACGCACAGACTGCTTCATTGTTAGATGGGAACAGACTGATTTTAAGGATTCAAAATGATTAAATGTCCAAAAGTAAAATACACATATTCACTGGATTTAACCTCCTCAATACTGAATTTCTGGGGGCCATTCTGACATACTTTAAAAGGATGTAAATTTACTCTAAATGTCCAGAGGTTTTCTCAATAAACCATTTATTTTCCGAAAGGGTGTTGCCTGTTCTTCAATTTGAACGCAGAACAAGATCCAATTGAGGTCATGTGACCTCATTAAATATTCAAAATGGCCGCTGGCCAGATAAGGAAAATCCACATATTTTATTTTTGGAGCTTTCAGTACTCCCCCCTTTGTTTTTATACAGAAAATAATAGTTTGTAGCATGTGGTGATAGTAATAGGCTACCAAAAAAAACCAAAACTGCCAAAAAATTCCTAATATTTCTGTCTATTCACTATTTTTAGTCAGTCATGGCAGGGAACAATATGGCGGATGTGTCATTGGTCATATTTCTGTATAATAGGATACACATTTCTGATGGTTATGATGAAAGCAAACACAACTGCTCCATAAGTAAGTGATATTTCTTGATTTTTGGGATACAGGTGCTTGTGGAAATATGCAAATGAAGTCACGTGACCTAGTTTTAATTCCAATATGGCGTCCAGATTGATTCAAGATGGCTGCCGTCAGGACATGAAATAGTTTTTGTTTCACAGCTCAGCTTGAAAGCAGTTGAAATTCAACTTACTTTGCACTGCTGATATAAGTCAGATAACTGTTCATTTATCGCCAATATTCAGCTTTGGTATGCCACGCCTTGAAACAATTTTGATCTTTGGTCAAACAAAGCGGTACGTTACACTCTTCACAACCAATCTGGGATCTTGAAACATACGGCATTTTAGGACGCTGGTCCTTGGGAGTGTGTTGATACTGCTGCTTGAATGTTTCACTTGTAATTTTGCTACAAACTTTGCAAACAAGACTGTTCTGGAGAACAACTGGGGAGTGTATACCAACATCTGAGAGACGAGGAACATCAGTTGTCCGAGGGCGCCCAACCTTCCTTGAGACACGGAACCCACCAATCAGAAGAGACACCAAGTCCATTCTGAAAGCCAGTGGCCCATTTTCACTGTCAACAGGTTTCCTAGGAATTGCTTTTTTACTAACAATAAATGCATTATGAAGGGCCACTTCTAATAAATAAAAGAAAATTCTTCGGTACCATCTGTACGATCTGCGACCAAGGTTGTAAAACTTCCGCTGCCTGTCGTTGAAGTCCACCCCTCCCATACCGATGTTGTAATCATGAAGGAGAGGGGGGCAGGGAACTTCTACCCTGTCTTGTCCTCCTCTTCTTTTCACAAACCTCAATTCACGCGGAGTATCAGGGGGGTGGATTGGCTGGTGCATAGTCGACAAAAAGTACACTGCTTTTGTATCAAGCCAGGACTGAGCCAAGATTGGGCCACACATGGTCCACCGGGAATATCCTCGATCGTGCCTCCTTGGATTTTCAATCCTAATGTCAGCTGGGAATCCTCTTCTGCTTGCACGTAGTGTACCACAGGCATAAATCTGTCTTTCATAGAGCGATTGGAATAGTGCCGGGCTGGAATAAAAGTTATCCAGAAACAGTTTATACCCTTTGTGTTCGTAAGGTTGCACCAAGTCATTCACAACTCTGGCTCCCAAGCCTACCTCCCCCTGGTCATTGGCCCTATCCCTCCCCGTATAAATCTGAAGACAAGGTATATAACCGGTTGATGACTCCGCAAGAACCCACACCTTGATTCCAAACCGTGTACACTTGTTTGCAATGAATTGCCTGAATCCAATGCGCCCTTTGAGCGGGATCATTGATTCGTCAATGGAGATGTACTCCTCGGGAATGTACACGGTTTGGAAACGAGGGAGTAGTATGTCCAGTAGTGGTCTGATCTTGAATAGTTTATCCGGGGCATTATCCTGGGGTGCTGCGGTTTCGTTACAGAAGTGAAGGTATCGCCAAATCTGGTTGAATCTGTCTCGTGACATCACCATATTGAAAGAAGGGATATCAAAAAACCACTTCTTCTTTTGCCAATATGCACCAAGGGTTGGGAGTTTTATTATGCCCAGGGAAATAACAAGTGCAATAAAAACCTTCATTTCTGTGCCAGTAACATTCTCCCATTTACCACGATTTTTAGTTGGATTTTCTCTCCTTTTACTTTCAGCATTTAGGTTAGTCATATCCACAAGTAACTGCCACGCCTCCTCAGTGAAAAACTCCTCAAAAACTTCTAAATATGTGGTATTCTCTGTATATCGTCTTTGTGGGCCAATCCTTTTGGCGAAATTCCTCATATTTCTGTTGTTTATTTTCTCCTCCCATACAAACGCATGGTGTCCATCAGGCACTCTGACAGGGGTTCGCGACCTGTCTAACCAGGCGTCCACCACGAACCCTTACCCCACGACGAGTACAGCCACCACGTTGGCGCGGCCTGGCACGTCCAGCACCTCGGCCACGCTCAGCTGGCCTTGCAGTGTGCCTTACAAAGTCATTTTCACTTTCAGATGAGTCTGACTCACTATCCGTTTGATAAAAAAAATCGGGCACACTATCATTCACATTACTGTCAATTCCGTCAGCGTGTGTATCAGTACTAGGGGTAGGTGTATCATTCTCAAAATCCGCATCCAAATCTGAATCTAAGGCATCGTCTCCGTCGTCCAGATCAATTTCATTGTCACTAAGATCGTCTAACATTCGTAAAACTTCCTCCACGTCATCTATTCCTCGTATACGATGCGTATTCTTCGACATTTCAAGTTCGCTCGGTAACAACAACAACAACTCGGCAAGTGCGGGATGTGCTTCCTGTCGTAGTGGCGTGCCACTCACTCTCCTCTCCTCGCTAAATAGCAGCAGGTCTCGTAAACTGGACACAGGATACTGTTACTAACTAATATATAGGCATACGAAGCTATTTTATACGCATAAACCACAAGACGTGGAGAATAGCGGAAGTATTTCAAAGGGGAATTCCCTATACGCGACATTTCGCGTATCCGTAATCAGAAGGTTAATGTATCTCTGCCATGCTGACTATTTGGGAACATTCTACCAGATATATGAGAAAAACATGTTCAGAACAGTATCACATTTATGATTTTGCTTATCACCTTTCTAGTTAGGCAGTTATCTCCCCTCGGCTTCAAAATGTAAATAGAGTATAGCCGTTAAAGGGAAATACAAAACCTGAACATATTTAGCGTATCTTACTCCTCTTAGAATGATCGAGTCTGTCTGCCCTTACTGGACGACTGTATCACGAATAGTCCACAGTAAACAGATATTTATAGTGTAACAATGCCAGCCCACCCAGGGGGAGACAACCCATTAGCTTAATGTCTGTTTGATAAATAGTCCAATAATAATGACAATCAGCTGGAGCACTGAAGGGTAATTTTCCATACAGACATTATACAAAGTTCCAGGATATACTATTAACATCCATACTGTTATTTCATATCCTGAAATTAAAAAATGTCAGTTTCATCAGTTTTTGGAAAGAGCTGAAGGGTTTATGCCCAGGTTAACTATATAATCAATAACACATGTGTAACTATCACAGAAAACCACACCTGTACATAATATGACTTTTTACTCACTCTGGTCTAACACAAGGCCATTCCATGGTCTTTATTTTGTAGGTATTAAAACACTAATTCAATTTTGTATCTGAGATTCAGGCGCATAAAAAGCGGTGGGACGGGCAGAGATTGGCTGTATCTCTGAAGTGTGTAGAAGTACTGCCAGGTAATTTTGCAGGTATAAACTATGACAAAAATTTGTTGAAAAAAAGTTGATTATTTGTGGCTTAAATAAAAAGAGAAAAATATTACCCAATGAGCAAGTGCCCACTACACATTGTTTCTATGGCGATAGGGTGCTAGTACCTGCATTTCAGCTGATTTATTTTGAGAAATTGGTGTTCAACCCCTGATGTTATTTGGATATGTTGTAGACCAGGCATGTAGTTATTTGACAGTGTGCGTCCTTTTGTCCAACAAAAGTTAGGGAGTAGAGATTATGGTGGGTGGTCTTACTACAATTACTACATAAAGTAAGGCTATTTTTTAATGGTTTTATACCTATACACAGTCTGTTTTTGAAAGAAATGAAAACTTCATGCACTGGTATCCCCTCCAAAATACTTACAATAAAACCATATGATATGACTGTAGGTACTATGAATTTTTACTTACTCTGGTCAAACACAAGGCCATTCCAAGGTCTTTCACCAAGGGCAGATAACTTTGTTCGCTTTGTTTCACGACCAATCACCAGTTTTCCTTGAAGGCATAACAACATGCATTAAACAACAACATACTTTCATTATCAGCTATGAATTAATTCAGACAGAGCAAGCAAACATAAAAACAAATTAAACAAGCTTTTGTTCCATTTTCAGTGGGATTCTGCGCCATGGTAAATACATCAATTGGTACCTCAAGTTTAAAAGCCCAAAGTGAAGTGGTTCAGTAGAAAGAAGTGCTAACACCAAAAAGTTCACAGACAGACGCCATATGGTAAAATAACCAATCATTTCGACAAAGCAAACAATCAACAAATTGTTTTTCATTGCATAAATTTTACCTGAAAACTCAAAATGAATATTCAGACGAAATATTCTTGAAGATCATTGCAACATGTATTTAGTAACTGATCTGATTTGTATTTAATGCTGTGCTCTGGTATTTTAATCCTGACAGTGATCAAGTTTACGGCTGGCAGAAACAAGACCTCATGCCTCTATATAATATTAAAACCACCTTTTTCCCCCAGATACACAGACTTCCTAAATCTACAGCCTATGTGGCCAAGCAGTTTGCTAGTACCATGTAAATGCCATGAAATACCACTTTGGAGCTGGGATTTACCTTTTTTTCAGTATGAAATCAACCTACTTTCCAAACAAACCTTTCCACAGTCAAGAACTCTCAAACTGAGGAGATATGAGCAAGTTTGTCAAGGATGAAATTTTAGGTCATTTAGGGAAAATAAATAAATAAAGCCACAGCCAAAACTACTTGAACTTTTAGACAGCTTCACCTGAGCCAGTGATTTAATTGGCATTAAAGGGCCGAATCATTTTAGTTAAATGATGACAACAATATGGTGGTGGAATATAGGTCATACCTGCTACGTAAATGCCTCTGTTTTCTTCGAACCTCAGGTGTAATCCAGAGGGGACAACCAGTGTGGCTCCATCACTGAAATCCAAATCACATGTAACTTTATCGTTAAAACTTGCAACTTGCAACTTGCCAACAAGAATGTTGGCAAACACCTGTATAAATCTTCTTACACTTTTAAAACATACAAATTTTCAGATCATACATGTACAAAATCTGAGGCCTCCATGGCTGACGGGTTAGTTCACTAGCACAGCACAATGGCCCAAGAGCCTCTAACCAATGCTGTCGGCATCAGCTCAAGTATAGCTCGATCTGCCAGGAACCTGCAGATGGTCACGGGTTTCTCCTGGGTTCTGCCTGGCTTCCTCCCACCATAATGCTGGCCGCCGTCATATTTAAGTGAAATGTTCTTGAGTACAGCGTAACACACCATACAGAGAAATCAAGTCAAATCTATGAAATCTTTGTCAACTAACTAACAAACTTTCCCATGAGCTCAGTTGAATATGTTAATAAAGTCACATCGATGGAAAACAAATACTCTCTACTGAACTTCATGTAACACAACCTTAACGGCCCTACGAGTGCCATGAAACGAATATTGCTATCACAGCCCCGAAGAAGTATATTTTATGTCGTACTCAACAATTTTTCAGTTATGTGTCAAAGTACTGCTGCCACTATCTTCATGCCGAAGACGCCAGACATGACACTCCACCCTGTCACATTAAACTGACACCGGGCAAACCAGTCCTGTTTCCTTGCTCCAACCTTTCCGTGCAAAGTGCCAAGCGAGGCAGCAAACAGGAACCATTATTAAAGTCTTTAGTATGACCTGACGAGGGCTTGATCCCAGATCTCCCGACCCCAAAGCGGACGCTCTAACCACCAGGCCAGCGAGGTGGCCCTGATGGGGTATATATCGTGTTTATCAAAACACCACCCTATGGTATGTACATACAATCATGAAAATACTGGTACAGAACTAGAGCATTTACATGTGTCTTAAAACATTTACATTCATCATCGGAATTATGATGATTCTTATGCTTAGGTGTTGCGAAGTACCAAAATATTGAAATTCTGGCTGCAGGTATAATTCGCTACACAAACCACCATGTTATAAGATAGGCATAAAGCAGCTCTATTGTGCCATGGCAAAAATTAACAACACAAGTCCACCGGAAGCAGAGTACATGTACATTTATCACTGAATATGGTCGTGGGTATCCACCGGGTTCTGCCCGGTTTCCTCCCACCATAATGCAGGCCCCTGTCGTATAAGTGAAATGTTCCTGAGTGCTGAGTAAAACACTGATCATATACATAAATGGGTACTAACCGAATGTAGATAGACCTCTTGATGGGGTACACCCGAGGATTATCTGTAAGTTCCGTGTCCAAGACAATCTGTCCCCCATACACAAATTCCAAAGAAAATGGGTCCAGCGTTACCATGGAAACATCTGTCCAGGCCTCAGATCTACGATAAGGCAGATAATCTACGATAGCCCGGGTCATGTCCATATCAAATCCGCAGATTCGTTCGACAATGGCCTCTAAGTTGGGGTGTCCCCAGTAGGTGTATCGGGCTATGACGTTCCTAGAGGTGTGAAAGGTGGGTACGAATAGTTCGCACTTTGCACGAGGGTTGCTCACCGTGTTGTTGTTGAAGCGCAAGCCATACACAGCAAGACTCACGACATCCCGCGCAGTGTTGTCAAACATGACGTTCTCGGTAATTTTTCCGTCCTCAAAAACACCGTAGTCAGAGAACCCATTCGATTCATTTAACATCACGAATAAAATGTTTCCAGCAGAGTTTCTATGGAAAGTATTGTTCGCCACAGTTAATTTGGCGTTTTGGTCCGAATGATAAATCAAGCTAACTACCGTGCCATTTGATCCCGCAACGTTATTCCGGAAATGGTTCCCGTATAGGCGGAAATCAGATGCTGAGGCGTCCGACTGTTTGAACGAAAGAACGCTGGCCTCATTATCCAAGAAAGATGAGTTGCTGACTTCTATATCGTAACTGCTGTCGGCGCCATTTTGAAACCTCATTTCTATGAGGTGGTCCATGTTTTTGTTTTTGGTGAAGATGTTGTTGGAGATTTTCCACACGCCAGACTTTTGAGCTGTGTTCTGCAGAGACACCAAATGTCTCAACTCTGATGTACTTTTAATCAGATCATGGTCAATAAAAATATTGTACAGGAGCTGAAACGTGACGTGGTGTCTGAAACGCACGTTCTGCTGGCTTCCCGCCACTGACAAAATGGCATGCGCCTGATTCCTCTCAAACTCCGAATCTTGAATCAGCATGGAGCCTTCGGAAAAGTCTGCGATGTGAATGCCACTGTGGGAATTATGGGAAATCGTGCAGCGCGATATGGTGAAATCTCCACCTTCTATCACTGACAGGCCATGGAAGTTGTTCGTTAAATAACAAGCTGATATTTGAAACTTGGATCTGGAGGCTCCGTTCATTTTCAATGTGATACCTGGGCCAGTGTTAAACGACATGTTGAGATTTCTTGGAATGCTATGCTTTGGGCTGTCTGCTAATTCCACGCTCATTCCTGAGTGGGTGGAGCCAGTGGAGGTCACGTGATTCATCCTTGGCAACTCCCCTTTGACGGATAGTCCATATTCTGTTGCCTTCAAGACCATATGATGCAGGAGAGAGGCATTTGCTTTCTCTAGTGAGGAAAGATGAGGGAACATATATTTACCTAAAAACATTGGGCGTTACGACATCTGTACATTACTGTGTGCTCATTTTGATAAAAAAATAAATAAACAAAAACAATAAACAATATAAGAGTGCAAGTATGTAAATTTTTTTCAAAATCTTTGCGTGGGAAGGTCCTCCATTAATCTGCAGATAGTGCTAGGTTTCCCCTGCGCTCTGCACCGTGTCCTCTCACCTTAATGCTGGTCACCACTGTATAAGTAAAACATTCTTGCGTACAGCGTAAAAACCAATCAAACATATAAATAAATAAATAATTCTTGCTTATGTTTGTGTTTTGCTTAATACCATGTACTTGTATGTTAAGGCACACTATACTACTTAAAGATACTTGCCATGCTCTGCAACAAACACCGTAAAGGCAGCTGTACAGTACCACCAAAAAGTCAGCACCATGAGCACACGGCTGGAATGAGACTTTTTTTGTTGTACTGTACATTTTATTTCCTAATGCTTACTTATGTAATTACTTCTAGAATCACGATGAAATAAATGAATGTATGAAACTCAATAACAGGTTATACATACAGTAGAATCCATCATACAGAAATTTCCCTGTGGTATATTTGCCGGCACCATGCCAAGGGTCAGTGGTTCAAATCCAAACATGGTCAACCTTTTGTACTTTTCACTCTTTTTTTTCATTAGGAATTCCATTATGACATGTGCTTTTACCTGCGGTCTGGATGATTTCCACCCCGCTCCACCTGCTGCCTGTGATGAACGGTTTGAGCACAACTGGAAGCGTCTCCTCTCCGTTCACTATCAAGATTCCTGAAACACGAACATGTAAGATCCCTATAATCAAGCCTGCAAATAGGTGCCTAACAGTTTTGTCAACACCCCGTTGGTGAAAGTGGTATGCCCAAGAGACCTTTGTCTAGTATGTATTACATATGGACAATATGGTCATGACGGGTGTTCAGGCATCTATTTGCAGGCTTACTTTTATTAACATCAGTGGGAGTTACTGATATCATGGAAGACAACCCTTGCCCCCCTCCTCCCCAGCCCCCCCAACAAAAACCAACACAAAAACTTACTAACCAGATTCGTGAAAAATCAAGTCTTTCCAGTTTTTTCAGACAAAATGTTAGTCACTCTTTCAAAAAGCAAGCATTTTCGATGAAAATGAGGAAGAGAAAAAAAGCACAAATATCAAATTTGATCTGTCCTGTAGACCAGTTGCTTTTCCAGTCAGAACAACTGACTGACGTTCCCGGGCATAATCTCATCGCCACTATACGACAAGATAGGGCTACTTCCTTATTCTTCATCAAACTAGTATTGCTGTTTGGATCAAACTACTGACAGAACATCACTTTTTCGCAATACATGGCACCCAAACCTACCCAAGAACATACTGGTAATTCGGCAGATCAATCTCATTTTGTTGTATTAGTTTTCTAAATACTATAACCCACCCCAAGTTAAAATTGGCAGACTGACCCTTCCATAACATAAAGCAAATAAATGCCCCACATTTCTGAAAAACAAACCTTTTGACAAAATCATACGATCATATTATCCATATGCAAGACAAACTCAATGAAGATCTTTGGGTCATACCATTTTCACCAAAGGGGTGTTTACAAAAGAGTCAGGCAGCTATTTGCTGGCTTGGACTCTCTTGTTGTTACCTTTTGTCTTGAATTCTGCTTATTTCATAAAGACTTACACCTACCTTCAACCGTAATGGCCATGTTTGTATACAACAACAACGTCACTCCAGCCTCCAGGGTCAGTACATCATTTGGACCAATCACAATACTTGACACAACCGTGTACGGGCTACGGCTGGCGTCCAAGGTGACATTTCCTCCCACAATTCCTCCTAACATCCTGTCCTCTGTGACGAACTTGGCAGATGCTGAATAGATCGTCTGCAGGCGCCGATCTCGCATGTATGGGGTGAAGGATATTTTTGGGAGGCTGCTGTCTGAACGCTTGTCATATAACTTCCTGGAGATGTCACGAGTGACAACGGTGTCCCAATAATTCAAAGTGGCGTTGATTTCCTGACCCCAGCAGTCCTCGCACGCCATTTTCACGTTAAACTGAGATTCAGGATTGGAAAAAACGTTGTAATGAATAGAAACGGAAGACGTTCGTAAAACGACCATTGTGCCGTTGCCATTGTTTTCCAAGGAATTTTGGGAAAATTTAAGTTGCCCGACCGATGGTGTTGTGAACGCAGGCTCCAAATCCATGATAACACTGCCATAATTCTGAATGAGAGAATTGTGCGTAACTTCCACCTGGACATCATTTGATTTGATGAGGAACGCTTGTTTGCACTGGGTGATGGTGTTGTTGTAAAGTGCAACAGACTGGGCTTCGCTTTCCGCATTCAAATCAATGGCTGTTCCAGCTATTCCATGAAACTGGTTGTTCCTGATGCTAATGCGCGTGAACCAATTTGACAATATATACAACGCCCCGAAGGGCTGAGACTCAGTTCGTTGAAACACATTTCGTGAAACCAGCAACTGACACCGACCATTCCCGTGGTAACTGTATATCTGCAATTCCTGGCTCTGAACAGAGTTAATGAATTCATTATCGGCAATTCTGATTTTATCTTCACAGTCTTCACTGCCTCGCATGGACACGTAGAGGCCATTTTGGTTACGGATGAACCTTGTTCTGGAAATGGACATTTTCACGACTCGGGAGTCAAGGTTAACGGAAAAACCTCGCTGTTCTTGTATCACCGAATCCGCCAGCAAGAACCGCAACTTCACATTGGTGTACGTGTAGAAAAACATCCCTCGTCCATTGTCCAGTAGAAGTATCTTCCTGAAATTCGCGTTCACGCTTTTGAAGGACGTTCCCATGTCCTCCAAGGTCAAAGCTCCTTTCTGGCATCGACTGAGCTCGGAGGATGTGATGGTGAAGTCAAAGTTCAAACTCTCACCAAGAGAGAAATACAGTCCGTGGCCACGAATGCTGGTGAATTTGCTGTTGTGAAGTGAGATCGTTGTGTCGCCGCTGATCAGTCCCGACATGCCCGTGTTGCTATGGATACAGGTGATATTGGTCAGTACAACTTTGACAGGTAGTGAGTCGGTAAACTGAATGCAGGCGACGGCACTTGAGATCTTTGTAAAACGCATTGAAACATCTGTAAAACAGACAGGAAAATAACATTCAAAGGCCTTATTCACCTGGGGTTTTTCTAGCCAATTTCTTTTTTCTTTTTTAATCTGCACAGGTCAAAAAACTCACCATTCGTCACCAATGTATCCAAAACTCAATTTATTTCTTCAAAACTCAAAAAAAATACAAAATTGGTGTAAAACTAAATTTTCCGACATTTGTTGGTAACCACACCAATAGAGTGGCTAGAAAAACCTCTGATTCACATTAACGTCATCAGCCCAATTCTTGATGATGTTCTTGAGGCCATCAGTAAAAATTTATTTGCTGCATTTAACCTGACCGACCCTTCAAAAAATAGCTCTACTCTGACGTTTTAAACCGAATTTCTTTTTCTATTTTTTTATCCATATTAATTTAATTCAAATCCTTATCTATTTCATCAACAAGAATAAAGAAAATATAAAATTTTCCCTACCGACCAGCCCTATTTTTTTGATAGGTTGTGTTACCCACAACAATGCATTTTTTAAGAATGGTCTAGCATTTCCTCTTTCTCTCAAAGTGAATAAATGACAATGTCATCAGGCTTGGAGATCAATAACGCAGGATTATCATAGCCAGGTCCTGATCTAGGATGACAGTTTGGGCGCCCATACAACACAGAAATGCATACATTTTTATGCTCTGAATTGTTCAATTCAAACACGCTGTATGAGGCAATATTTTTACTTAAATAACCTCTCTAACTACTTTAAGGACAGTTCGTCAAAATAATAAATCAAACGTTTTGGATTTTACATCATTTTGTTGTGATTTTTCATCATGTGTTCTTGTTTGGGCACAAGAATAGGCAACCATATAACAGGTTGCAAAATGGCCTAAATTAGGCCCTGTTAACTCAAACTGTTATTACATGAAAAAGCAACATATTACAAAACATATGTCTTGCTCTGGTGGCCTGAGACAAAAGTGAAGACTTTTTATAGTACTGCATGTAGGTGACGTGGACCTGTAACCACAGTGGTGTGAACAGACAGATGGAATAACAACATTTTACCCATAAAATGGACCCATAAAAACATTGCTATACATTAATCCTTAATCCTTTTTTAAATTTACTAGACTTCTGTTATTTATGACCAATCACACCTGCTGTACTCAAATCTTTGGCTTTTAAATCAGGCCCACACCCTGTTTTTATCCCATGCAGTCTTTCAGGTTACAGGTTGATTTTCCTCACTGTTTATGAGGTAAATTTGTCAAATTCCATCCGACAAATGTATATCCACAAACTTTCGCGTGGCAGAATGCCATACCACCACACACAGCTTGGACTTTTCTCTGCATCATACTAAAATATCAACCTAGCATGACCACCATTTATCCAGCTGTAGAAGTATTGTACATGCAAGAGCATTTTGTCACCTTGGTAACCTTAAAGGGGGGGGGGGGGTACTAGTAACCCTGGCAAAAAGTTTTCAGTTGCATCAAAAGTAGACAAAATTCTGATATAATTAACAAGGTGTAAAATGACAGTATGGAAATTTACAGTGTATCAATAGCCTAGACTGTTTGTGAGGCAGTATTATCCAATCAGTGCTCCAGAACTCCTCAATTCGCAGCCAAATCTTGGACCCATTTGCTTGAATTGCTCATGTGTAACCTTCAACATTATGCAAGTCGGTCAGGTCAAATGTGGTCTTGATAAGAATGTACTTCATAGTGCCAACAAGTACTTTTTAAAACAGGCCGGAAAAACTGTATTTCTTACCATCATTACCATTATTATTATTTCGATTATGATCACCTCACGTAATTTATTTATTCCTTTTGATCAGTGTCTAAATGCTTGACTCGACAAGTTTTCAATCTACACAGGTCAGCTTTATGGATGGAAGACAACAGAGTGCCTGGGGTAAACCACCAGCCTTTGGGAAGCTGCTGATAAACTTTCCCATAGATTTGCACACTTGATGTTGCTTACAGAAGAGTTCTTCCATTTTCCAGTGAAGGTCAACAACACCATCATACATGTACATGTAAAATACATAAGTATACAGGTAGATTATCACACACATACATGTACCTGCTGATATCTTACCTGCTTTGTAGAGTCTTATACCTGACCACTGAGGATACAATGAGGGTTCTGCGGGTAACAGTGACACTGTCTGACTACTGCTGCCTAACACACGTAACACACCTGAGGAAGAGAAGTCAACCAGTGAATATCTGACCACTGAGGATACAATGAGGGTTCTGCGGGTAACAGTGACACTGTCTGACTACTGCTGCCTAACACACTTAACACACCTGAGGAAGAGAAGTCAACCAGTGAATACCTGACCACTGAGGATACAATGAGGGTTCTGCAGGTAAAAGCCACACTGTCTGACTACTGCTGCCTAACACACGTAACACACCTGAGGGAGAGAAGTCAACCAGTGAATACCTGACCACTGAGGATACAATGAGGGTTCTGCAGGTAAAAGCCACACTGTCTGACTACTGCTGTCTAACACACGTAACACACCTGAGGGAGAGAAGTCAACCAGTGAATACCTGACCACTGAGGATACAATGAGGGTTCTGCAGGTAAAAGCCACACTGTCTGACTACTGCTGCCTAACACACGTAACACACCTGCGGGAGAGAAGCTAACCAGTGAATACCGGTATAATGAGGGTTCTGCAGCCAACAGCTGCCTAACACACGTAATACACCTGACAGGGAGAAGTGAAACATTGAATATCTGACCACTGATTGTACCATTTCACAAGAAGTGGCATAGCTTTATACTACCAGTGGTGTATTGATGTGTTTTTCTTTGAAAATCTGAACTTAAAAATGTGTATTTCAATAGGCAAAGAAAGGCTTTAAATGTCATTTTTGGGAAACTCTAACTTTCGAAACAAACAATATATTTTTCTCAGATAAATATAACATCATATCAGGTGAACAGGGTCAATTTTGTCACATTTCAAAATTTTTTACGTCAAATTCAATATCGTATCTGAAAGATGACATAGCCATTTTCAGGTCTGCATTATTCGAAATATAAAAGGGCAATGCAACAAAAATATTTTTCTTCTTTAATGAGAATAATGAACTTTTGTTCCTTTCTTGACTGCACTGAAAAAAATCCATCGTAACAACAGACCTGGACCACTTGCACGAAAGCATGGTAAGCCAAATTTCATTGTAAATCATTGACAGTGATAACAGGCCTAACTTTAGAGCTGACACCCTCAAGGAATATATAGTTACCATCATTGTTAGTTGCAATTAAAGATTTAAATAGGCTGGTACCTGCTGTAAATAAGTGTAAATACCCTAATTCCTCAACCTTTTTACATATGAAAGAGCAAATTTCAGTGCAATTGATGTACATTTGTACCTTGATTTTGGAGACAAAACTGCACAAAAAGTATAATTTTATCAGTCAACACAGGATAATGCCTTCAAAATAAGCTTGAATAAACACCTTGCAAACATGCGAAAAGGTTGAAGAATTAAAGTACTTGTCTGTGGTTGACTGCTACTTCCAAATTTCAACTTCATCAGTTTTGCAAATATGCGCAATTCTGTTATCTCCAAAACATATATCGAAGGATATTTCAGGTGTTGATGTTAGCTACTCAATCATTATATACAACTCTTTCAAAATGAAAATGTTTAAGGTGAGAAAAAGTTATTGACTTGTACACAGCCCATGCACACTTTTTAATTTTCAATACAATCAAGATCGTAACTTAGAAAAATCACCTGAGCATCCTCTTGCGCAAGCTGCATACTAAATTATGTTTACGAGATGTAATGTGAACTGTAGGGCACTGGTATGCAAAAGAGTGTAAATATGTCCATACTCAGAATGCATATTTTGATCCTTACCATAGTCAAAATGCATATTTTGATCCTCACCATACTCAGAATGCATATTCCTATCCTTATCTTAGTCAGAATACATATTTTGTTCCTTACCTTCCACGTAAATCCCTGCCAGTTTTCTGAACAACAGTTTGGCCCCTGGTTCTATCGTCATGGTAACATCGGGGTATATATGGATGGTCCTTCCTACTCGGAACAGTCGACCCCGTCTGACTGTCAGATTTCTGGTCAGCTGACCTCCTGCGAATCCGTATGCGTCGACGTAATACATGTCACCTGATCCTGTGGAAAGCTCCCTCAGGCTATTCGTCGTGAAGAACGGGGATATGATGGCGATGATGAGGTCAGGGTTCGCGTAGAAGTCCTGGACACGAGATCGCACGTGGCTGCTCTGACGATTCCCCCAGTAGTTGAAAGATGCGTTGATTTTATAATAGAGTTGAAATGGAACACCCAGGGAAAGATCGTATTGGGCATCGGGATTGGTGAAGGTGTTGTTGTGGATGACGTTTTTCTGGCCTCGTCGTATCTTTACCACTTCCTCGGACTCGCAGTCGGTAAACGTGTTGCGTAAAATCTGCGTTCCGTCTGCATCCACGTCTATGGCAGGGCCCGACAAGATACGGCGAAAGGAATTGTGGGAAATTTTTGTGTCATAATTTTCAGGTTGAGAATCTAACTTTAAAAACATCCCGTTGATGTTGTTGAAAAACTTATTTCGTTCAATATCGTATGATCCAGTGGAACGAAAATTTCCCGAAATGACAACAGCCAGTGGAATGCTAGAAGTCATGTGACCTGAGAAAGTGTTGTCGCGAATGAAAAGTGCCCGGGCGCCTGAGGATCCAGCATCTAGGGTCACGTTGAGACCTGATTTGTTGTTTGCCTCGAAAGCGTTCTCCAGAATATTCCACGCTTCTGCCTGCTGTCCAAATTCTCCCCTGAGGTTTACGCCATCCAAATTATTGGACACAAATTTGGATTTCTTGATCACAAGATATTTCTGGGGTACGAAGTTTCCTCGGAGGTTCAGCGACACACCGTGACCTCCATTTTGCGAGACGATGACCTCTTCAAACCTCAAGTGAGTCGTGGAAGAGGAATCCATGACAATGCCGTTCAAGGAATTCTGGGATATCACGCTGCTCGTAATGCTGAAATCCACATAATCGCGGATCTCTAAGCCGTCGCACGCGTTCCTGGTGATGTTTGTCTTGTCGATCCAAACATGGCTCAGCATCGGCGTTCCTGACACCTGAACTCCGTAACCACACTTGTCTACCGAAGTTTCGCTGAGCGATACCCATGTCTGCTGACTTGCCCCATTCACGATGTTAACCCCTGTCCCACACAAACTGATACGGCTGGATTTCAAGGTTACTCTCCCTGCAGGGGCAGTGACCCCTGTTCTAGCCTGGAGGACATCCGTGAAGGAGAACTGTATCTCTGAAAATTTAGATTAAAAGAAAAACGAATTGGACTGGGCCAACCATGTGCAAGTCGATACAACTCATCACTGCTAAATTTAACTTCTAAACTACAATTCATCTCTGTGATCTCATCACAAATACTGTGTGCATTTTTTTATCCCGATCAACATGTTCAGAGACCAGATCGCTTTGTAATCATTGGAAATATCAAGAAACATACCTGAGTAAAAACAGTAAGAAAGTGTGTACCAAATTTGAAAATTCTTAAATTCATTGATCTACCGCTCTGATTGGAGTCTGATGTCTATATACTCAAGAATATTTAACTTAAATAACGGCGGCCAGCATATTGGTAGGAGGAGACTGTTCAGAGCCCGAGGAAAACCCATGACCATCCACAAGTGGCTAGCAAACTTTCCCACTTACAATAAAACAGTCTTAATTAGTTTTTCTGAGATATTCTTTGCAAGATAACACCACATCCTTGCAGGAATACAGGAAGAACTGAAACTGATACCCAGGTGTACATCAGGACGTCCAACATGTCAGTTTATCATTTTGGCTTCTGTTCATGTCTGCAGAAAATGGATTATTGACCGTTTTCATGTTTGTAAATGTCAATGTACATATATTGTTTGTTTTTTTTGTATTGTTTGTATTAAGAGGGCCTATGGGAAGAGCAGACAGTACAAACTTACAGAGTTATCCTCTTGGAATAAAGGTATCATTCATTCAATTCATTAATGCAAGGGGTATAAAAATGACAAGTGCTGTGCTGTGTCTACCTCCTGAATCTGCTCGCACACCCTGCCAGCCATAGTCTGATGTCACCACCGGAATCTCATTGGACGAAAACCTCACTCTCTCATCAGAGGATCCCTCAGCCTTCAACACCCCTGCAAGGAGAGCAGATATCGCTGTGATATATGAGCTGAAAAGACTTAATAACTACATGTGACCTAAATAACCTCCAATTTCGTCCATGACTAAACTGCTCATTTTTCCTGATTCTGGGAGTTCTGTTGATTGTAGGAAGATGTTTTGAGGTTTGTTTGGAAGGTAGGATTATATCCTACTGGAAAATTCTAATTTCCAGCATTAAATATAACATTTTATGACATTTATTTCCCTCTACAAATGCACTTTGCCTCACACATGAAATTTTAGGTCATTTACAGTAACTTTTTGTTTTGTTTTTCGCTTGCTTGATTGGTGTTTAAATATGGCTTTTCAACATTATTTCTAGTGCTGTCTCACCGGGAACCCCATACAAAAAGCACCCGAAGCAACACCCCAACCAGTGACATTAGACTGACACCAGGTCTTCTGAACTCAGCCTCAAGAACAATGGATTGTTACCTCCACAAAACAACTTTTTAATGCTGGATTAAAGAAATTACAGCACAATATGAAAACAGATGATGCAGGGTTCATGCGTCACGAAACTTGATAAATTCCATTACTTTTCAGATAGAATTCCATGACTTAGTATAACACAATACCTGATAAATTTCAGGACTTTTCCAGGACCATTTCAGACAGAATTTCAGGACTTCTTACAGCATGATACATGATAAATTCCAGGACTTTACCAGGACCTTTTCAGATAGAATTCCAGGACTTCTCCAAAACTTTCATTACAAGTGGCACTAAGCAGTGCTGTCCACTGTTTCCACTGTTTGGCATTTGAACGTTTGCGACTATTATGCAGTGCTATCATGAGTATGCAACAAATTAAAAATCTTGCTTCACTCATTTAAACATTAAGAAATTAAACCTAAATCAAGCAATCTATAAACAGCTAAGAAAGCTTTTGATCATTTCACAAGATAATTTGAAAGATTTCTGAATAAGGAAAGTCAATGACTAGCATACAAATACAATGACTTCAAGGCCTACAGCTTTTAATTACAAATTCCATGATTTCCAGGGACATTCCAGGTTTTGAGAACAAAGTTACCGTTGACAAGGAGTCCTGCATCTGGTGATGTGAAGATGACATCAACACCTGCGTGAATGACCAGAAACGCCGACGGCTTCACCTGGATTTCGCGACCAATCACATACGGACTTTCCTCCACTCTCCACACTGTGCTTCGCTGAACATGTTTCGCCATTTTAATGAAAAAAATACATAAATGAACAATGAAAATGAACAAAATGACAAAAGCACACTGGAATGATTCCACAGAAATGTGTTCAAAAATAAAGGCCACTGCAATGTGCCTACATGTACAAATAAAGGTCACTTATTCAGTCTGTTCATAAATACAACCATTAAAATGTGTCTACAAATAAAGGCCTCAGTTTCAGAGAGGACCACTATTATGCCACCACAAACACATGTAAAATGCAACTTTATTCAGGGAGAACCACTAAACTGTGTCTACAAATAAAGGTCACTTATTCAGTCTGTTCATAAACACAACCATTAAAAGGTGTCCAGAAATAAAGGTCATTAAAATGTGTCTACAAATAAAGGCCATTTTAATGTGGCCAGAAATAAAGGCCATTTTAATGTGTCCAGAAATAAAGGCCTCATAATTCAGAGAGAACTGCTATTATGCAACCACAAACACATGTAAAATGCAACTTCATTCAGAGAGAACCGCTAAACTGTGTCTACAAATAACGGCCACTGAATTCAGAGAGAAGCACTAAAATGTATCCACAAATAAATGCAACTTTATTCAGAGAGAACCAATAAAATGTGTCTGCAAATAAGGTCACTATAATGACTGTGCCTTGTCTACTATCAGTAAATAAGCAAAGTATTTCCATTAGCAACACATAAACACATGTATTTGTTATTCTTTTACTAGCATTCTAATTATGACATCGTGTAGAATTTTTCACTTCATTATACCATTGATAAAAATTTTTCTTGTGCTCCACTAGTATATATCAGTAGTCAAGGGCAACCACTTTTTATAGTTTCTCACCAGGCGACATAATTTACAAGAAAATTTACCAAATTTTGCCACGGTGCTCCAAGGTGAAGACAACCACAACAACAACAGCCCCTCCCCCCATTCCACCAGGAGCCCTGACACCCAAGCCCCACTCCCCCTACTACTCACACACACAGACCCATGCACTCTGCTCAACGAAGTAAACAAATAGTTATTTCAGTGAGATCTTGACTTGTATTTATTAAGAAGCTTAAGCCTTTAATTATAAATTACATGTCGTTAAAAAGCCAAATTCAAAGCAGGAAAGAATTCCAATAGCAGTTGGGACATTTTTATGCATTAAAAATGGTAAAGAATCTTTGTGCAAATTTTACACTTCCTCAACAAAAACATTTCAGTTGCAGCCGTGTTTGTATTTTTGATTTGGGGCCTGTGGAAAACTTTAGATAAATGAGCCAATGAAGACTTACCTGGATGTCATCTGTTATCTGCGTGGGTTTCCTGGCAACAGAGGTCAGGGAGTCACAGCCGTAAATCTCAAACCTAAGGGCTGGGCTCCCTCTCCAAGACTGGGGATTTACTGCAATGTAGCGAGCCTGTCAGGAGATCAGAATGCGTAGAGTGAGCAAAAGAGAAACACTGATCTTAGCAGACATCAACCTCTCTAGTCCCACATGGGAGGGTCCCCCAGCAACCTGCAGATGGTTGTGGATTTTCCTCCTACCATAATGCTGGCCGCTGTCGCATCAGTGAAATGTTCTTGAGCACTGCATAAAACACCAATCAAATAAATAAATAAATGAACAGCATCAGGCCATCATTAAGAAAAGACTGTTGGGCGAAACCTGACCCTGTGAGAAAAAACAGGATCGGTTGGTAGGGAATTCTTTTTATTTTAGCTTTTTAAAAAGATAGGCGTTTTAAAGAAATCAACATGGAGGGAAAAATAAAAAAAAACTACCAAAATACTTTTAACAAACACTTTTGAGCAAGGCCCTTCTTGGATGATCAGTGAGGTTACGCCCAACGAAAATTTTTTTAAGGAAGGCCCCAGGGAATATCAGATATGAGGAATCTTAGCACTGCCTGAGTTTAATCTGCAATGACAGGCATACACTTTGTTCCAAAACTGCCATTTTCTCACTGTTTACTATGACCTAATTGTATGACAAACATAATCATATTAACATACATGTGGTCTAAGAAAAATAAGGGAATATATTCTGTTTAAAGGAAATTCTATACACTGACACAACTGATAAAATTTGTCTTGTTAAATGCTAAAGTACTGCATTTCACCTAACACTTGGTCTGTAAAAATGCATTTATGAAAAAAAAGAAACATTTAAAGGCCTTAAAACGACCCTATTGCCATCAACACTTAATCTTCATAAAAAAGCCATTAAGTAGTCCTGTAAAATGCAAGAATCATGCAATCTGTGTCACAAAAAAGCTAAACTTTGGGTGAAGTATGTTAATCCCACTTAAGCGTCTTCACATAAAAATTATTCATTAAGTTCCAACATTCAATCTATATTTATTATAAGTATAAGGTGAAATGCTCTCAATTTTCATGACATCTTACACAAAGTCTCACATCAGCTAATAATAAAGCCAAATGTAAATCAGGACGCTATTAAACGTTCTGCCATGGCTCTTTTACATTTAAATAAAATTATCCAAATTATCCCTGAACTTAAATTTGCTTTCATCAAAAGTGAAAGTGAAACCAAAAGCCTCACCTGGAATGGGGTCAAAGTCACTCTGACCACTGGTCTCCTCCTGCTGCTTCCCCTCAACTTTTCCACCTCCCTTCCCGCACGGTCAACTTTGCTGTTAGAATAGCCCCTCCACACCAGGCCGTCCAGGCTGTAGTACAGATGGAAAGTCTTTGTGTAGTTGTTGGAACTGCCGTGACCCTGAATGACAATCGCTGATATCGTTTTTGTGGAGGTCAGGTCGACTGTGATGTACTGGCTTTGGTCATCCATTCCCACCCAGCCACCTTTAAAACACAACACAGGATTTTTCTTATTTTTGGGGGGTCAATTTTTTTTGAAAGTACACTATATTACTTTCCAGAACCCTGTGTTGTACGCATGAATCTTTTCACTGCATATCATGGAGGGCAGAAAACATGAATTTCCTGTCATATAAAAGCATCTATCATCCAGCAGGTGACTGATTAACTGTACAACAGACATCAGGGATCTCTATACCTCTATTTATACTACACGTATAGTATTTTCTATACTAATTTATTTCTCATAAAAAGTCCCCCATACCAGAAAAATGAGCACACAAATAAAATACAGTCTACAAGTACACTACTCAAAACCTATTTTTCGGCATTATAATATATGGGCAGATTGTGTGCTGTCTTTCACTTCATGTCTGGCCTGTAAAATATGCATATTTTGAAGCACGTTAAAGGCTTTCAAATGACACTTTTGAGGCCAACACTAAAGTTTTTCTCATGAGAAATCATCCAAACTTCACAGAATACTATTAAGTGGCTTGATAAGGTGGATAAATCGATCAGTCAGGCAAACTGAGTCACCTGAAATAAAAGACAGCTCATGACTGAGGCACTGTTCATTAAAAAGATAGCAAAATTCTCTCTTGAATGCAAAAACCTGTTGACTTTGTATGAATTCATGGCTGAGATATCTTCGTTTAAAGGGTGGAGTATTTTTGCTGCTGACCTGGGATCTGAAGGAGCCTATGTTTTAAGCTTATGAGAGACTGACCAATCAGAGAGCCAGGAGATACCAGCTCTTCATCTGTGACATAAATCTTCTGCGTTGAATGTCAGTGTAACATGTAATAACATAGGGATAGGACACTGTTTTAATTATAAATACATGTGTGAGCAACACTGCAAAATGTCTCCAGACCATTGTGTTGTGGCAAGAATATGTTTCTTGATCATTTTATGTCACAAACTTACACGTATACTTAAGTTTCAATCACAACCCTAACAGCTTACTAAAGCCTCAGGAGACAAAGGGTGTTCCTCACTTGGAAGAATTACATCAAAGCCCAGACAGAATGGCTGCGTTTCATGCTAGGCAAAAGAACATGGTCAAATGTCAATTTCCACTGTTGTAAAACCTGTTCAAAAAAAAATCTTTACACAAATAAACATAACATTGTCCAACTTTTTTGCCAAACCTCACTCTGAACATGCACTGTCTTCCATTTTCAAAAAGGTACACACTAGGAGAAATACACTAATTTCACTTTCAACATCTTTTTTCTCACATTTTTTTTCACAAAATTTCTCAACTAAAAAAAACATGCCCTCCCCCCTCCCCCCCACTCATGCTGAAGAGAATCCTTGACTTGTAAACCACATTTGTGTAGGACAGGCGGATTCAGCGGAGCAGAAGTCACATGACTGATATCAATCCTCTCAAGAAATTTCCTGACTAAAACCTAGAATACTCTAATAATCTTCACTAAAATGGAAAAATTCACAAAACGGAAGTCATGGGGATCATCAAAACCTGTATCTGAAAACACCTTCACTGATTTTTAAAAACATTTTTCACGTAACATTTGCCTCTATATGATTCCTTGGGGAAAAAAATCTCAAAAATTAAGGTAATTTCAGATACAGTTTTTAATCGTTCTTATACCCACTATAAGTACATCTTTGTGGTTTCTGTCTCTTTAACTGTTACTGATCACAAATATTTAAAACGATTTATTTGACTGGTGTTTTACGCCGTACTCAAGAATATTTCACTTACATGACGGCGACCAGCATTATATTGGGAGGAAATTGGGCAGATCCCAGGGAAAATCCATGACCATCTGCAGTTTGCTGGCAGACCTTCCCATATAAGGCCGGAGAGAAAGCCAGCATGAGCTTAACTTGAACTCACAGCGACTGCCTTGGTGGGAGGCTTCTGGGTTATTATACTGCGCTAGCGCGCTAACCAACTGAGCCACGGAGGCTCCTTATTTCAAAAGAATGATGTGAATATATGGGGAGACTCTGGCTTACTACACAAAGGTTCCAAATTAAATGTAAAACACATCTGTTTCCAGGTGTGGGCCATTTTGTTTAAGGCTGGAAGGGGTTTTCGTGAATTTCCTATAAAATCTGTTAAGTGCAACCAAATTCTAAATGAATAGGTATAATGGGGAACCCTTTCCGCCAAAGGTATTTTGTGTCAAAACTGTGCAAGCTATCATTCATTCCTGCAATTACGATGACATTTTCAGGGCAAACGGATCTCGTATGGCTCATGCAGTGTAAGAGAACAACAGTCGAGTCAGTCTGGAAGCGAATCCCCATTTCAAAGGAAAAGGTATCCCATTCAATCTTATCTGCCTCACCGCCGGTATTTAGCCTGGCTTCATGTGCTGGGGAGGCTGGGTTGGTGGAGGAAAACTGTCTGTTCATAAGGCCGCCATTCTCCATTCCAAGTGCACTGCCACATGGTCCTGAAATGATTCGAAGAAAAGAAAAGTAGAATGACTTTGTAATCTGATTATCCAAACAGAAAAATGTACAAATATAATACAGCATTGTCATACATGTGTAGGTGTCTGTAGGTGGTATGTTGTAGTTTCTCGTCCTTGGTGTGTTAAGTTTCATGACCTTGGGGATTCATATTTAATTTAAAACATTAGGTAAGGATGTTGCATGTGAGTGTGTTCCTATTATCATGTACTTTAACAAGGTCACTGTTAGATTATAGCTTGGTAAATAAGTGAGAAGTTATGATAGATTTAAAGTAGAATTAAATATGACTAAGTTGTTTTTTAGGGATTAACTGTTGTGTAGTCAGAAAAGTTGATATAGTAGACTTTTTACCTTTACTTATTTATTTATTTGATTTATTTGATTTGTGCTTTACGCCTTACTCAAAAATATTTCACTTATACGACGGTGGCCAGCATTGTGGTGAGAGGAAATCGGGCAGAGCCCGGGAAAACCCACGAGCATCCGCAGGTTGCTGGCAAACCTTCCCACGTACGGACAGAGAGGAAGCCAGCGTGAGCTGGTCTTGAACTCACAGCGACCGCACTTGTGGGAGACTTTGGGTCATTGTGCTGCGATAGCGTGCCCACTGAGCCACAGAGGTCCCTGTAGTGTTTTTAATGTCATAAAAACACAACTCATAGTTAGCCTTGCGCTGATCGGAACTCTCACAGCTGGGCAATTAATTGTCTTCTGTGAGGTCCTCGCTGGGGCTATAAAAGCCCTGCCCTAATGTGTACTGATCATTTGCTTTTAGAAAGGTCTGTGGTCTACCCATCCAGCTGGTCATGAAATACTACATCTTCTCCAAGCCTATCCATGATGTGTGTGTGTTACATTCTTCCTGCCTGCTACCTAGAATCCCCAGCTAACCTATCGCCCAGCACCGGCATGGTTACACCTGTATATATGTATCAGAATATTTTCTTTAATAGATATTTTTCCACACAGAGATACAAAAGCAAATCCCTCGAGTCTCCTTAAAATTTGCCCAAAAATATTCCTTTGAGTACTGAAAACTTACATATTTCCCAGTAGGATATACTTTTATCTTCCAAAAAACACCACAGAACACCTTTCTAAGGCCAATAAACTCTCAGAATTACTAGGCAAAATGAGTCACAAACAAATTTACAGGTCAAATACAGTAACTGTACCAAACTGGTAAGTATTTCAAGTTGATCAAACTGATTATAGATGTATATATAAAAAAAACATAAGGATGACAAGTATATAAAAAAACAGGTCCTTTCGATATTAACTTGTACAATTAACGATGCACCAGACAATGTTAAGCAACAGTACGTATGTCTGTTTTGATGCTAAGTTTATGTAGAGCTGAGTAAATCCAATCATTTGATAATCAGAGAATTAAATTAAAATTTCTTAGAATTGAATACATATGACAAAGTAGGCCTAATGAAACACGAGGGGTGTTTATTTTTTATTTCCACTTTTTAATGATCCACCAAAAACGTTTTGACGAAGACCAATTTCATTATTAACGAAAACATATTTCTTGTGTGGCTCGATTTAAACGCCGTTTTATTTCTGTTCATGGGTCCCCTGCGGGTTGAAAATATGATTCTTTGTGGCTCGATTTAAAAGTACAAAAAGCACTGCTGCTTCTCATACATTACATAAGGTGGGGCGGGGGGGGGGGGGACACGTTCTGATATGACCAAACTCTGCCAGTTTCGATCACCAAAGATGGCTCAAACCTGGAAGCCAGAAACCAATTTCCTCCCTTGTTGTTATAATCTACGGAACAGTTTTTTCAGTGCATAGAGACGACAAAGCTTCATTGTTATAGCGCTAGATAAATGACTTCATAATTAGAGGTGTACACATGATCACTCGTCAAAAACAGTCTTTCTTGAGCTTTCTCGAATTCCCCAAAATCGTAAGACTTCGTCCATGACGCCAGATTAACTGCCAGGTGGCGCTGCAATGTGCTTGATCTCGGAGAATCTCATGGCAGAAAGTGTTCCGACGTCCAGAATGTTAAATACCGTATACAGCATTCTAAACCAGAAGCAGAGCCTATCAACTAATTAGTTGATAGGCTCTGATAGAAGTAACCCTACTTCCTTCGTCAGGCCTACGTCGCGTTATCACTCTCAGTCTCGTCAATAGGAGATTTCGCGAGAATACGATTGAAATATCTAGAAACGTGCCGTCTATGTGCCAAAGGGAGGCGATCGAATGTCCTGAAAATGTAGCCGAATTATGCACACAAGGAAGAAATTTTAGGGAGCTGAAAAGGAATTTAAAATAGCAGGTGAAACCTAGAAAACCAGGGAATTCATTCTGCATTAATAAAGCCCTTGGAACTCACGGTATTAGAACGTGCAGTTATCACGACACAGCTGCATGCTTGCATGCCGTCGAACTTGGGCAGAAATTAGATCTCCAAAACGATAATTTAATTACGCCGTTTCAACTTTTAACACACTTCACTGATAAATTCTTTCTATACCACCGCTCGTCATGGGAAAATCCAACTTCTGCTAAATAAATCAGTAATTTTTTTTGGGTAAAGATCAAAGAGGAATATTAAACCATTTGCAGACATAGAAGCCTATATGAGACTATCGTCAGCACATATACTATATCTTACTTACTTTCAGTATTTTATTTTCATTTTTTTCCGGCTTATTTATAAGACCTACATTTGGGCAGCATAGTCCTCAACTACAGGCATGCGATGACCTGTATATTGTATAAACCCATGCATCTAGAAAGCTAAAAACTAATATCCTTTGATGACCATAGTTCTATATCTCTGCATGGTCAAAATCATTTGCAATTCCAGAGACACTTTGTGAAGTGTTTTGACGAGAACGGGTATAGCGCATTGTGGCAAAACAGCCCAAATCGTATATGACATACACGTACGATGAATCACGTGTAGGCTATCCCTGCTCACGTCGATGTGTGACATTTGGACCATTCCTATATGGATAGACCTACACCATGTGATTTCATAAGTACCACAGGGGCAGCTTTTACGTACCGGTACCGGAACTTATATTATCAGAATAGATCTAACAAATTCCCCTTTAGCTCAGTTGGCAGAGTGCTGGATTTCGGATCGGGAGACCAGAATTCAAATCCAGATCCTTCAACCTCTGCATGTGACTGAATAAAGCTCGGTTCTGTATATTGCCAAAATGACGTCATCAACCAAACGTGGTGCAAATTTATTCTGGACACCGCGAGGTGTGAATTAAGATGTATATGAAATGTTCTCCACGTGAACGACACATCTGTGTGCCACATGTGGGGCAGTTCGCAAGTAACTTGCCAAACGTCGATAGCTTAACCAGGTGACCCTAGCTTCCTTCCGTATAAACTCAGACGCCATACAGAATAACTGATTTATTATTATTATTATTATTATTTATTTATTTATTTATTTATTTGTTTGATTGGGGATTGGTGATTGAAGAATATTTCACTTAAATGCGACGGTGGTCAACATGTTTCGTGGGACCTTACCACGCAGGCTGTGGCTGGATAGGAAGCCAGCGTGAGCTGGATAGCGATCGTATTGGTGAGAGGCACCGGGATCATTAATCCGCACTAGCGCGCTATACCCCTCGGCCATGGATGACCCCTTCCTGAATAACTGAGAGAAAACCTCTTCATCATGGCGTGAAATGGCAATTAAATAAATTTAAAAAAAAAATAAAATAAAAAAACTTGATTATTGTTTGTACGTGTTTATTCAACTAAATGACGTCGATCAGGTTTATGAACATGACGACCATTAACAAAATGATATTTTAATGAAAATTGTGTATCATATATACAAAGACAGTCTAAGTCAACGTATATATCATAGCATTCCGGGTTGATTTCCAGTCGGGATTCAGACAAAGATGGATCCATGTTTTATCGATTTTAAGCAATTACATTTCTGCTATATTGTATAGGCTACATGCATGTAGAAAAACTTAAGTATCCTGGTATGTTTGGAAGGAAAGGAAGTAACCGAGCTATAGGCCTCCGGAACAATGGAAATGGATTTGCCTTCGACCCCTGGAGAAAAAATGTCCAACAAACTCGCCGTCAATTTCAAATTATTGATTGGAGTCCAGCGAATTTTCTTGTCGGGAAAATGAAGTGCAATTCCAACTGGATTCCAGCGAACCGCCAGGAATATGCACCACGGAGAGAAAATTATGGGAAAGTAGGCTAATCTATCCAATAGGCCGTTAGCAATATATTTGCTGCTGATTGCAAAAGCGCGTGATCACTATGGGAACAACGTTCTCGGTCATCCAATCAAAAATATACTTATATATACAGACGCCGTTTTATTGCTGTTCACGGGTCCCCAGTGGGTTGAAAATAGGTCAACAACTTGTCATTAGGGAGGGGAATGGCGACAGACATGAACTTGTCAGTATAAGACAGTTTAATGAAATGAGTATGTGACACTTGCGGACGTGCTGAGAATCCAGGCTTGATAACGATTGGACCCATATCTGCTGATGAGAAAATCTGTTGAGGACATACATGTCCACTGCTATATATCCAGGAATTCGCATCGTTCCTATAGCAAACCACGCATGCTGCAATCCTGGGAGTCCACATGCAGTTGCTGATTTTTTTAAAATCCTCTATAACTTTCCAGCTTAATAGAACAGGCACCAAAGCGGTCACTTTGAGCTCGTGTCCAGCTCACTCTGGCTTCCTCTCCGGCCGTACTTGGGAAGGTCTGCCAGCAACCTGCGTATGGGTCATGGGGTTTCCCCCGGCTCTGCCCGGTGTCCTCCCACCATAATGCTGGCCGCCGTTGTATAAGTGAAAAATTGCGTACGGCGTAAAACACCAATCAGATAAATATATAAATAGATAAATAATCAGAAGAACAAACCATGGTGGTTCATTATGGTTCAAAAAGTCTACCATATCACCTCACCTCTTAAATTATTTACGCTTTAATCACTCTAAAAAACATGTCAACAAATAATGAAGACCATATTTGGAATCAGTACGAAATGACCATTTAAATTATGCGCACTTTGTTTAAATGTCGTCAGTTTTTTAATAACAGGTTATTATTTTTATTATTTCCCTTCAAAAAGCCACCTTCCGATCGGCTCATTGTCAATGAGATCAAAACGTCGAATATAACCCTCGCTCGATCCGCTGCGGCATTTATTAAGGAGGTTTACCAAACCTCATACCTGGTGAAGGGCGGTGCTTGATCTATTCAGTCCGGTTTCCCAAACAACAAATTAACATGAGTCAGCTCCTGAGTTATCTGTAAGGCATTAAACGCATATGAAATGAGTAAAAAAATCTCTCGTTCATATGAGGGAATCGTTCCCCTCACAATGGCAACTAGTGTCCAATCCGGAATGGTTATTGCACTTCTATACCATGTGTACACCAAACATGAGAACTACTTTGCCAGTTTTCGGACAAATCTTCAACAAAATTGCAGGAATGAAGTATACATATACACAAGCCTAAATTACATTCACCGGGAAACGATCTAAAATTAGTCACATGGACAATTAAACTCTGTTCTAATCTTTACTTAAGCCTGATTAGCTTAAACTAAAAATAATGCTAAAATAAAGACTTTCAGCAGAGAGTGGTAATGAAACCGAAATGCTTACCGTATATAGTTTACCAGTAACGGTATATATACTGAATGTGATGTGGTCAACTAAAAAATTTGTTTCACTGTCATCTCTGCTTTGCCGTGTAGCCTTCACTTGCCTTCATCTCATGTGTAATGAAGGAAATCCGTGGCAAATTGTTGACTGGGGACTATAAATCTCACTCTCGATAAACGAAACTGTATCATTCTCGACTGAAGTGCTGCAATCAGTTAGACTGACTTAGTGCGAAACTTTGTCCGTCTTTAACATAACTTCTGAACCGAGCTGTGTTACACAGTACGTCTACAATTCAGTGAACCCCAAAACCAGAACACAGCCTGTGTCGAAACAGACACTCGTCCTATCAGCCGTTAAGCCAAGTGGGCGTTCCGTGTCAATCATGAAAAGACGAATTTCCAGAACGTTCACCGCAAACCACCAGAGAACTAAGAAAGTCAAAAAGTAAGAAATTAGCACTGATTCATGCAAACAAGCAGTCAACAGTTTTCAATATTAACGGAAACACGCAAGGAATGTTCTAGGCATATCGATTAAAATCAATATCCAAATCAAGTGTGCCATGCTAGTTTATAAGTTAAGCAAAACACACATCTCGGTTGCGCTATGATTGCAACTTTTTATGTATCCGACGTGGCGATCTTATTGAACACGATGAAGACAAACAAGTATTGTTCCTAACTTGCACTAGTTCCGTTGTTACGTTAGTTGGTGAAAGCGCACGTATGTAGCCTTCCGATTTCCACACACTCATTTTCAAGCAACAGTCTACATTTAAAATGAAGTTGCCACGCAACCCAAGGCCGGTCTCTTTAACCTGACAAAAATCAGGTCTGCCACCAGAAACAACTCATCAGTGCTCAGGAAGGCTGGTAATTCCCGGAATGCAGTCTATCGGCCTTCGTGCACCAGAGCTTGGTGCATTCCGAATTGGAATAACATATGTCATGTCGAGTTGTTCCCGGTTCACGCTAATTGATGGCCGCATCTCTCGGATTCCGGACAAGCCAAACAGTCAAGCATGAGAGATGAAGGCCAGGATTGGTCAATAAATAACCAATTGGCTACCCCTGAAATTAATTCTCGACATACTAACCACCAAAGTGACAGGGAAATCACGTGACCGGACGCAACTGTCGCCTGCAACTTCAAGTAAATGACCTTATCATGGGAACCACAAGTAATCTCTTGGTTATCTTAAAACTTGTTTCTGCCAGCAACCTGCGGATTGTCGTGGCTTTCCCCCGGGCTCTGCCCGGTTTCCTCCCACGATAATGCTGGCCGCCGCCGTATAAATGAAATATTCTTGAGTACGGCGTAAAACACCAATCAAATAAATAAAATAAATAAAATAAAACTTGTTTACCGTTGCCATTACCATTCAAAAATTGGAAATATAACTGACAATAAAACAGCATACGTACAAACTTATAGTTCCAATATCAACACATATCCATCGTCGCGAAATACAATTGTGGGTTTCTTTCGGGCTTTGCCCGGTTTCCTCCTACCATAATGCTGACCGCCGTTATAAGCGAAATATTCTTGAGTACGGTGAAAAACATCAGTCAAATAAATAAATAAATAAATATTTATTGTGTTTTTTTTCTGTTTCGTAGTCAACAGATGTACATGAAGGCCAAACGAAAATTGAGGTTTAATCGGGTTTGTCTAGCGTACTTGGGGATTTCCATAAATACGTGCAAAATTGTTAATTAAAATGAAGATCAAATTGATAAACGAGAAAAATTATGTTCGATGTACAGCGGCAAGCAGCAACGCACGTGTATTTAAAGAAATTGAACCTTTTAGAGCTTTTCGTTGAAGATAAAAATAAATAAATAAAACTTTTTCACTTGTAATCCCGGAAATACCGCATTAGAGGCAAACTGTTGGGGATTGATTCCAGTCATGAAATTATTGCAACCAATCCCAACTGCCTGTCTGTAGTCAAACCGCTTCATAAATATAAAGGTCTGCCAGCATCCTGAGGATGGTCGAAATTGAACATTTTAGAGCTTTTCGTTGAAGATAAAAATAAATAAATAAAACTTTTTCACTTGTTATCCCGGAAATAGCGCATTACGCAAACTATTGGGGATTGATTCCAGACATGAAATTATTGCAACTAATCCCAACTGCATGTCTGTAGTCAAACCACTTCATAAATATAACGAAGTGAAATATTCTTGAGTAGGGCGTTAAACAATAAGCATTCATTCATTCATAAATATAACAATCTGCCAGCACCCTGAGGATGGTCGTGGGTTTTCCCCGGGTTCTGCCTGGTTTTCTCCCACCATTATGCTGGCCGCCGTCGTAAAAGTTAAATATTCTTGAGTACGACGTAAAACACCAATCTAATAACTAAATAAATAATTCATCAATATAACTCTAATATAAACTATGTATAAATGTGTAAATGTGTGGCAGCGCCGTCGTCTGGAATACTTTACAGTCCTCATGATTGGATTACCGCAAATGGTAATACACAAAATCCACATCATGGATCTGTACTCAAACACGTCTTCAAAACATAATACCTATATATGTACATGTTTACATATTTCCAAAAGCAAACAGAAAATGCATGTAGGAAAGTGCATCCGTCCTTACTGGAGATACACCTATTTCATACTGTTGCACCTGACATCACGTGAAAAGCGAGTTGTTTCTCGTCAAACAGAAAAAGAACTTCTTCAGGATAATTACTCCAGAAGGTATACACAGATATTCACTGAACGTTAACAGGGGTGTGGACGTGTTGCCACTGAAATAGCTCCACGCAGTTTTCCCGCGCTAATTACTCCTCGCGGAGGCTCGTAAAACTGAATTAGCACAAGTCCCCCACCTCTCGCACGCTGAACTCCCACCCCCGTTCTGTGTCTTACTTCTCCCTGATGCTCGCTACAGCGCTTGATAAAGATGGTCTTGGCTCACACTTCACTGCGCATGCAAAAGTCCCTTGTAAGATTAGTTGTACCATGTCTTGATAATGGTTTCGGATTAAACCGAAACATCGACCAATATGGCCTCATTATTCCGAAGCAACAGATCACTACATAAACAACATCATTGTTTATATATATATATATATATATATATATATATATATATATATATAATTTTACTATCTTTCCAAGGCGACTCTTTCCATCGTAGGAGTGCTCTTGTCGTGCTGTTTATAAGAAACGCTTTGAAACCAATAATCCATGCCCACACCTATTGGGGATTTCTATTCGAACAGTCTGGGTGTTTATCCCGCATATAATGGGAACACAGGTGCAAACTGAATTGACCCTGTTCTCTGGAATTTGCTTGAGCACTATACATAGGCATAGTCTGTTTGCCAACAGAACGTCATTGTATAGGTGGGACGAACAAGGGACGAAAAAAAAAGCTTAGGTCCGCATTACTTTATTCTGGAAAGGATTCCCGTGCATTAGATCACAGATCGAGTACAGCTAGCTCAGCTGCGGTTTTACGTCAGGCGGCTTATTATGCACCTGGTGCGTGTGGTGCGGTAGTTTCCTTATGGCTCTGCCAAGTTCCCGCCACCCACAAACCCGACATGCAGCCGTTGTACAAACATATATATACATGCATATATAAAGCGAAACAGAATGGATTAAAACATCAATCAAATAAATATTAAAAACAGAAACCAAAGCAGAAATCCAAGAAGATTTGTCGTGGAGAGCTACCAGCTAAACCCGGACTACCAAATATCTTATTCCTTAAACATCCCTCCACCCCCTCTACATCCAAGCATTCTATTTACCACGCTGTAATCACCTACCCCTGTAAGCCCATTCAAGAACGATTTACAAGCTGTGAAATTGCCGACGAGACACATGCACCTGCTGGGGCATTTTCGGCGAACCGAATTCCACCTGGGTGCATGACAAAAATCGGCAATTTTCGACACGCCGAGTGCGTAACATTGCACGTTCGGGTTCGCTGTGTGCAAACACCTGCTCGACAGGAACGTCATTCGGGTAATTACGGTGGCTCAGAGCCTATTCTAGCTTATCGCGTTATCACGTTTAGGCCTACAGTTTCGAATGACGCTTCGCTTGTTGCATCACATCGCGCCAGATGTGAAGTAGGCCGAAAGCTGAGGAATCTACCACGAAGACTTTGACGAGAGATCACCGGGCTAGAACATCGTGCTGATTCATCGTGTTTCTCATCTATCAGCAAGATGCCTTTGATCTCCCAGTTCTCGCTTCGTTTCAGCAGAAAGAATGAAGTACCAGTGAGCACTGTACCGGAGACACCATCTGAACGATCTGGAACATAACTCGACGATGTTCAACAACAACAAATCTCGGCCACGCACGCGCGAGGCAGGCAGAACCTTGATTCCTTTGAAGCTAAGAATTTAATTACAGCTTTTAAGTCGTTAATGGACTGAGGAAAAGCACTTTTGCTCTCGTGATATATGAAATGTGTCTTTTTTTGTGTAGGAGCCGGTCGAGATGATCTGATCTGATCTCGATCTAGAATTATTTCCGCTGTCCTATCTCGTTTGTTGCAACGGGTTTCTAAGTGAGCTAGCAGTGATGCATACTGGCGGCGCCTTGCGTCTTTGGAACAAATAGCATTTGTCATTAACGCGGACAGTGTCCTTCCCCACCGCGCTTATGCCATATAGGCCTGATCACAAGCCGAAATGTGTCCCAGAAACAAAAGGGTATTGAGTGTTGAAAAAAATCAACACAAATAAGTACGCGTCAGAAGGGGAGTTTCGAGTTCGAACTCTTTTATTGCTAAAGGTAAGAAAAATGCTACTGTACCACGTGACTTGACAAAAATGTTAGCCAACTATTTCTGATTACACTTGCTATAACATGAGTGTTTAACAAAGTGTCACGAAAAGTTATTTAGACTTGGACGAGCTATGGTGGAAGTTGAGCAGCCGAAGGTTTGTAAACTTAAGACGTTACTGAAGAAAAGAAATCTCATTTGTACCTCTTGAACACGGTGAGATAAGTAAAGTCAACAAACGTTGCCTAATACTTTTGACAAGTCACATGATACAGTGGGACTCTTTTTACCTTAATCGACAAAAGAGTTCGAACTCGAAACTCTCTTATTAATGATGGCGTCATTAGGACTACAATATATCCACTCATGAATTAGGCCTACTCCTAAAAACCACTTTGCCACAGGTACACCAACAGTAATACACTTGAACATCTTCAGCTATTATGTTCTGCAGGAATACAAATTGGGTACTTGGGTAAAAAACATGAGTGTCGGTATAAGAACCACTCTGCAAAACCGACTGTGTATCACAGGTACACCAACTGTTACATGATTGAACCTGCAACTTTTGTGCACTAGGCGTACACAAATTGCGTTCTAGAGAAAAAAAAAACATGTGGATTGGCATTAGTACACAAGCGTGCAGATATTCGCTCTGCTATTTATCTAGAGCTGGAGACTTGTCACTTTACACAGTGTGTGGAATGCTGACGAGCTCTGTGATATAACACAAGGGGTCAAACGCTTAATCTCATTACATTCGTGATTACGCATACTGCCGGTAATTATCACACATAAGTATTTCTCCTACCATAATGCTGACCACAACCGTATAAGTGAAATATTCCTGAGTAGGCGTAAAACGCCAATGAGATAAATAAATAAATATATAATACATAAGTGGACCGAATATCAGTTTATTTGTGTACCTGTGGTCTATACGGTGGTTTTTAGGCAGTACATATGATGTTCAAGTCTTAACAAGGGGAGTGTTAAGCTTTCATGATGGAAGATTACAAGTGTTTGCCCACCGATTCTTGACAGTAACTTGAGAGACTGACAGGACGATTTATGACATCTTGTTGTCTGTTTACAGACACTCTACATATGTGCATTTCATTTGTAAAGATAGGTCACTCACCTATGTCAATAATTGCAGTGATCGCCACGCCTTTGACTTATGACCCTGGCCGATCCAGAACCAAGAAGACTGAGAGCTTCTGGCTGAAGATTATGTGAATGTCTTATCTTTGGAAATACCAAAGTCTCGCTGGCTTTGCTCATGTGTCAATCCTTTAGGTCAGTCAGAAAATTCACACTGAGAAGCAAGAATTCACAACACACGAACTGCATCCGTATATAAATAGAGAGTTGCCCATATAGTTGCATGCATGCGGAAAGGTTAAAAGTAAAAGTGTCTGTGGTGTAGACCTCTGCACAAATATTAATAAGTATACCAATTACGTAACGCCCTGTACATTTGGAACACATAAAACTCGACCCTGTTACATATCCCTTGACACGAAATGATTCTTCTCTCAGATTCATGCATTAGGTCATGTCACTGAATATCGCTCTAGGGAATAATTACTAGATGTCATAACACGAAATATACAATGCCTGTTTATCACATCAGAATGTATGACACAGACAGATACAGACACTTGTAATATGCGGTAACAAGAAATGTACAATACCTGTCTACCACATCAGAATGTCACGGACACAGACATTATATGTTGTAATTAGAAATGTACAATACCTGTCTACCACATCAGAATGTCACGGACACAGACACTATATGTCGTAATTAGAAATGTGCAATATCTGTCCACCACATCAGAATGTTGTGAACACTTGCTATATGTCGTAACCGGAAATACCTGTCTATCACATTATCATTTGCTGCACATGTATGTGATCACCCGAATTGTACAAAGGCTGTCTGTCTCTTTAGGATGTCATGCAGACAGACACTTGCAACATGTGATCACCCGAAATGTACAATGTCAGAGTGTCACCCATACAAATACTGACACTTATATGTTGTAACAAGAAATGTACAATGCCTGTCTATCACCTCAGAATGTCACACAGACTGATACAGACACTTGCTATATGTCGTAATCAGAAATGTACAATGCCTGGTTATCACCTCAGAATGTCACGCAGCCAGATACGGACACTTACAACATGTGGTCAGACGAAATGTAGCCTACAATGTCTGCCTATCACATTACCACGCAGACAGATATAGACATCTGACAGACCAGAACAGAGGCAAACCACAGATGTTCGAGAACAATTCTCGGCCGATGGATCTGTCCCAGTACATGGCCTGTGGACTATTATATAACGTGCATATTTCGTATTTACGTTATCGATTCCCTTATAACTGACTGACCCTCGGGGAACTATAAATATGCAATAATTAATACGACATGGATATACAGTAAATGACCTAAAATTTACCCCTCCCCCTCCAAAGAAAAAGTTGCACATTTTGAATAATTCTGAGAGTTTTATGGAATGTGTTTTGAGCGTTCCTTTGGGAGGAAGGATTGTAACCCATTGGAAAATGTCTGTTTCGGCATCAAAAGCAGCATTGTATGACATTCATATTTTTTTTGTACTCTTTCGGAGGAGACATTTGAGATCATTTACTGTTTATATATTTATTCCAGCTGATATGTTTTCTTTTCACGCCGTATTCATTTATGGACTCTTACATCGCGACACGATAAAGCACAGTCTTTATATGGTGGGCAAAATACCAATGAGATGTCATACGGTTTACCCTGTCGGAGAAAAGTAATGCCTTGAAGAGCGCAAGCATATTATTGCCATCTACCACAACCAATCTCATATCGCGACAGCTGTGAGTCTACCGCTGTTTAATTGGTGGTCGTATGCACATAACGCGTGGGAAGGTCTGCCAGCAGCACGCCGACGGTCGTGGGTTTTCCCCAGGTTCTTGCCGGTTTCCTCCTCCTACCGTTGTGCAACGTGTGGATGATCGTTGGTTTCCCCCGGGCTCTGCAAGGTTTCCTCCCACCACAATTCCGGCCGCCGTCGTGTAAGTGAAACATTCCTGAGTACTGCGTAAAATTGGTCTCTAATAGATAAGGCAAAATAGATAAATTGGCCGGATTTAAAGAAGCCCCGTTTAAAATTGGCGCCATACTCTAGCCTTCCTTCTGACGTCGCTGCAAGCTGTCAAAAAGCATGGCGTTCAAGAAGAGACGTAGGCCTTTGTTAATCTCAGCATGGGAAGTAGGAGCATGCGTAGTTTAGAATGGTGGAACAATTACACGTAAACAGGTCAGGTGACTGCAAACCACTTGGAACTACGCTTTGTGGCAACATGGATACGCTAAAACTAGATCTGTGATCTGTTTCACTCATCCCAGCTTAAATTTCAGAAACGAATGTGAACGCTAAGCTGAACATGTCCCGCTGTCAAAGCTACGTTAAAACACGTGCCGATTTTGTATTCCTTTCAGATCAGCAAATAATATGAAGTGGAATAACTTTAGCAAACGTGGTCTTTTCCACCTCCATATCAGAAGATTTTCCCAACCTGATAATACTATACCCGGCTCGAATATATAAATCCTGATAGTGGTTGCGCATTATTATGCGTACTTATGACCAAACCAACGCCCAAATACAGCCGCTGTGATTAATGTTGTAATTATGTAAATGTTAATGAAGGTGAGAGCATTAATCTGATACAACAATGCGCATGACACTAAATTCGCATATGAGTGACGAGGCGTGTGGCATTCGAAGCAGTCGAGCTATTTATCAGTGGTAAAATATAAAAAGGATGGAAGTATAAGTTACACATTCGCCATTCAAGGAAATGAGTCCAAGATTTGACTCCGATTTGAAGTGTGCTGGAGCACTGATTGGATAATACTGCTATAGAGACAATCTAGGTTGTTGATACGCTCTAAATTTCTATACTGTCATATTACACCTATTTACAATATATCAGAATTTTGTCTGCTTTGGATACAAATGAAAACTTTTTGTTCGGGAATATATATTTGTTGACAAATTTACCACATAAATAGTATGGAAAATCAATACGTTCTTATAACCTATAGGCCCCTCTCGGCATACAAGACCTCTCAGGGTCTCAGGTTGCACTGGCTGTTCCATGAAGCGCACTCCACCACCGTATTAAACGAATGAATGATTATGGCTGAACGCCAAGTCGCCAGTATCTCTGCCATATCGTGGATTGGGAATTAGCATGGGCGAAGGAGAGGAAGAGTGCGAAACTTGACCAGAACAAAAAACAACGTCTTTTTAATTTTCCTGTCATCGGTAAGAAACCTTACTAATGTATAGATCTGTTTTCAAACCAGAATTTTGCAAATGCAAATTCACAACATATACGACATTCCCAAGACACAATCTTGCTGCTTCAGCAAGCGGAAATTCGCTAGCCTAGGATGTCAAGGATCTGGCCAACCGACTGATCCACCTGTAAGATTTGGCACGAGAAAAATTAAGACTGAAACCGTTTAAAATTAGAAGCGACATAAGTGTCGCCAAACTTACAACGGTAAATAGGATACGTCATAAAAGCCGGTAATATAGTGCAAGACTTGAAACGGTCTTTGCTTTATTTTTCACAAGTTAAAATGAAATTTATGAATTTACATTAAATGTTCAACAGTGTGAACTTGCGTAAGCCAAGGCCTTCAGATAGTTGAAAGGTCATCAGAAGGTCACAGTGAAGGGCATATTTCGTGTAGCGTTTGTAAAATGAACCCTACTCTGGGCTCATCAATTTAGCTCAGTTGGGATTTTTTTTCCCAGCTAATCATGTAAATGCTTAAATGGCGCCTGGTCTTGGGAAAGATTTACTCTCAGTCCGTTTTGTAGTCCACTCAGATAAATTGCAATCAACATTAATGCAGTGTTTACCTAACGGGTGACTGACCGGCTACGCAAAGGGCCCAAATCGCAGTAAAAACATATTGTTTTCTGCTGTGACTCTGCAGTGTTTGTGTACTATGTTAGTGTTTTGTGCGCACACATACACCTAAAGATGTGACATACTCAAGGAGAACGCAGCTTTGGAGTCTTTCGTTAGAGGCGGGAAGGAGTATAACGAGATGCTCATTCTGCTTAAACCATCGTACAAGTGCACGTTGTTACTTTTTAAATATTTACCTATGAACTGTTAGAATAAAACCTTTTAACTGAGGTAAATTGGAAAGAACCCCGATCTCACCGGTTACCAGTGACCACATGCTAACTTCCACACTGTAGTCGCCGTTGCCCCGGTTATATTCTCTGTGCTGTGGACTTTTAAATCCCTGCAGCGTGCGTTTAGAGAAGTTCGGTCTTTCCCTCATTATTACACTAAAACGACGATTTTGACTGGGTCAATACAAAGTTTGATCATGAAAGGGGGATTGCCAAGAGTGTTTCTTCCGATCTAGTAAGTCACAAGTCACTACAGAGCTGGAGCGGCCAATATATCCGGGCCCGGTTTCACGAAGCATACTTAGTGGTAAGTAGCCCTTAGTTAAGTGCACTTTCTATCTCTACAACATACGTTGTCATGGAAGTTAAGTGAATACATAGCTGAATGTGTTTCATGAAACTGGGACCTGATTTTAATGAAATTGGATTGGTTGCAAAGTGGATTTCTGTATGTACTGATAGGACTGTTTACTATTAATAGACATATTACATCACGACATATGGCGTATTCTACACAGAACTACAGAAAATACAATGTATATCAATTCAGACCCTGGCAGGAACTTATCCGGTTTCTATCAGACAAGGTATGCTTCTAATGATGATGACCGTAATTAGACAGACGCTGAAATTATCAGCCGGTCATCGAGAGTTAATTGAACAGGCCGGTCGTCTTGCCGGAAGTGGGCAGCAATCCGCGCATGTCACTTGGACGGTGCTTGCCTGATAAGGTCTAAGCAGCCACGTCGCCAAAAATTCCCCGATGCAATCTACGCAGGTCGGCTGTCGTCTGGGCACAGCTTTGCCGTAAAGCACGCGGTCGCCTAAGCGAAAGAATTGTCACCCAAAACTATAAATATGTTTTTTTTTTTCGTTGTGTTACGGCCACTCTCGGTAAATTGGCATTCTAGATAGCCCTTGGGCCAGAAGAACTTGAGGTGCTAAGGCAATTCCGTCGTCTAGTTGACAGTGTCGTGTAAGCATAACGCCATGTCGGCTGCGAGAGGTTGCCGTTGTCCCGCGGCCAAATCAGACGGCTACACAATGATATGGCGGCCACTTCCTCTCCAACCGAGTAAATATCTTGTCATACTTTGGATTGGTAGAACCCATTTGCTGTTTTGAGCCAAAAGAAATCATCTGAATCAGACATTCTGACTGATTGACAATATATGTAGTAAATGATTGATTGGGATGTAGGTCAATGCATTACATGACACCAAACTGAAAACTCTGGGTAACGAAGTGAATGCGAACGACTGATTAGTATGATGGTTTGGGGCTTATGGCTTTGTAACTTCAATAATCCTTTTAAGGGTAAACCCAATACAACACTGCTATCACCATAATCTAAATCCGTCGGCACTGGAAACGACCCAAGGCAATCCAGTAGACGATTATGAATCCAACTGGTCAACGAAGGCGTCTGGAATTTGAACCAGAGATGAATCACCACCACCAAACTGGACCTCACCATATGTGAGACCGATTACCTGTAAGTCACACCTCATCATGTCATGTTAGGGCTGAATGAGTATACGTTACACGTCAATATGTCATGATTAAGACTGACTGGGTATAGATAGCACGGTATAAAACGGTATACGAAACATTGGGCAATGGCAACAGTTGTCTACGTCGTGGTAAAATGCGAAGTTTAAACATGTACTCTAAAAAAAATCTTCCACTAAAACCGTTATTTGAGGGATGACGGATTGCTTTCCCTCAGTCTCACGGATTAATGCGTTTCTGAACTGATAATCACACACGCATTAATTCGTTACCAGGAACGGATTAATCCGTTAGATCAAAGGAAATGTAATCCGTCATTCAGAAAGTAACGGATTTAATGGAAGATTTTTTGAGGGTATACAGGCCGCACAGCATACTTCATCACGAAAATGCCGACCTTTTCGAATACAAATCTTGCCAGTTACAGACCATTCCATAGTAGCCTCTCCCTACAGGACAACTAACTTATCACTCACTACATATGAAGAAACACTATCAACCTGGGCGTTGTTCGTCCGGTCGATTAGTTTCTTCAATGGCTGCTAGGGTCCAAGTTGGACTATCCCCTGTTCTCTTGTAATGCATGGTTGTTTGGGTCCAAATTACTCTTAGCGGGGAAGTCCATTGAATTATTTTTCGTGATTGGTACAATATTTTTCAAAGGTTTTACCTCTCCATCTACAGAGGTGATGTACAGGATTGGAGGCAAATCAATACAGGAAACTGCTACAAGTTCTGATAATTAGTAGATCTTTCTTTTATTTTTGTTTAACACAACACTCAAGAAGATTCCACTTATATGACGATGACGGCCAGTGTATTAAGGATGGAGGAACCCGGAATGCGCGGAGTAAGCCGCCGACCTTAAAAACAGGCAAACTTTTCCTTGGAGCCAGGAGCTCTCCAGAGAACTTCAAGCGAGAGAGCCCCGGTTGTCACGTATTGCCAACAATAGCCCGAGAACAATGCAAGCTGGGGAATCTTGAAAATTTCCGTGTCCATGAATGGTACTGAACCCGTCTCATGTGATATCGTGATGTCATAACTGTTGATCCCGCGCGGAGAGATATTTACAAACTGCAGAATCCACAAGATGCTAATGTCCATAACACTATAAGCGAAGTATCCAATTCATGGTTCAGGCTGTCAACCAGTAAAACAAAATCTACAGTCATGGCATTCAACCACAATGTCTCTAATCTGGCTTTAAAAAAGGAGTTGTAAAATCTGAATGTTTCTTGGGGCTAAATCGTTAAAATCATGCAATGCGAGAATAATTCATCCATGCCTCTCTCCTTAAACACTTTGTCATCTGTGACAAAAACGCATCATTTTTCGGAGCTGTACAACCTTATTTTTGTACATTTTCCTTTCATAAAATCTCCATTGATTAACTGAAAAAGTCATACATTGAATAAATGCACACAAGCCTGAAATTAGTTTTTTTTTCTCTTTCATCTTGCAACTATCAACAAGATAAAATGAGAAGAATCAAATGAAAGGCGTCTTCTTATTCAAAAGGTAATAAAAAGGGAATAGAAGTAATGATTCCATAATCTGCAAATTTCTTAATTTAATGACGTGTGCTTGAACACAAGCGGTTAAAAATCCCAAGAGAATAAAATCTAATCAAAATCAAAAAAGGGAATAAAATAAACGATACCTTAAAACGAGGATTTCATAATTTACCGACAGGGATTTGAACATAAGCTCACCAAAATCTAGAGGGGAAAAATTCTTCTTCGAGGTCTGATAAAAAATCAATTTCCAAAACGGGAGTAAAATGAACGATCCCTTAAAAGCGTGATTCCATAATTTTACAAAATACACTTGTTTGTACAAAACCTAATCAAAGACCAAACACAGAAGAGGAAAAAAGCTTTCTTTAACACTCGCCTTCGAATCACTCCGCATTTGTACTATAACATGAAAGGCTATTGTGCAATGCTTTAGCGCCGTAGGCGTGTGTTGTCAGACCGAGAGGAGACGGGCTACCATAGCAACGCCGTCGTTGACACATGCCCGTTTTTTTTTTAAAACCATCTGTCTCTATTTAGCTTGTCATAATTCCCTTCCTGCTTCACGGTGTTTACCCGATGGCAAAGACCGAACCCTCACGCAAAATCTTGCGTGAAACTTTGTAAAACACTTCGTATAGTGGGCTCTTATCTCGACAACGGCCGCCAGGCTTTTATTCGGGTTTCGCTGATGAAATGTGCTCGGTCGGGCGAAAATGTTTAACAAAAAAAGAACAGAACAAAAAAAAAAATAAAAAATGTTGAGCGTACAGAGAAATCTGACAGTTCCTAATTTAGAGCCACGTGATTTTATCCTCCAGCTTTTTTATCCGTGTTCCTTTTTTTTTCTTTTTTCTTTAGTTTTGCAGCGTTTAACATTTAACACATTACTCAAAATGTTGCTGTGTGAGAATCAATCCCTATTCGGTGAAGATAAGTCATTCTGATTGACCATGTACAAAATTGAAACTGACTGACCATTGTTTTCTGTTCAGCACGATAGTATCACTCTATCCTTTTCTGTTTGCTCCACTTTTTTTATCTTCCACACATTTCCAGCCCTTGTAACACTTTCTAAAGTTTCGTTTTTCTTTACATGAATCTTCATAATGAAAATACTATAAGGTTTTCTTAACTGGCGATCATATGGAGAGACTGATTAATAGAGAATCGTTCTTGAGTTCTCTGTGGCCTAAATTCATTACAATAGAACTATGGTCAATCCAGCTTATACCCAAATCACCACTGTGAGGGGAAAACTTCAGCTGACACGACAAGATAATATATATCTCCATATCTAATTCGTGGCTTCTCGAATGTTTGAGGAGAAAGTTTTGAGATCCTAATTTAGAGCTGCACGAATCTTTTTCCATTTCTTATATATTTATTTTTGGATTTATTTATTTAATTGTTTTTTCTTTTTCTTTCTCCTTTAGATTTCAAACCAAATCAACGTCTGTTCGGATATGAAATGGATATTAAATGGTTGCCCAATGCTATCTGTTGAATATATTACTATCTCTCTGTCTTTCTCTCTTCGTATCTCCTTGAAATTTCCGCCCTAAACATCCTCACAAATCTTGCTTCTGTGAAAATCAATCTGTGAAAATGCTCTGTACAGAAAATATCCTTTTGTGTCGTTTTCGAGACATTATTTGTGTAATTTTACACGAATGACGTCTACTACATTCCTGATAATATCACTGCAATTTTCAAACTTACTTCTTCTAAAGCCATGTATCGTGCTAGAGGGATGTCTAAGGTGCCGCTACTTAAGTCTTGAACAGTTAGAACAAACCGATTCTTGGGTAACTTGACAAGAGGCCGGATTTCACCGGTAATGTGTGACCATTTGCCAACTGCCATGTGTCACAGCTGCCATGTGTCACAGCTCTTATTTCACTTCATTCAATGACTGACCAATGCTTTTCTCTAACCATGATAGTACCCCTATTTCTTCTAGTTTCGTGACTGGAATTACCAATTTCCAATGCTATTTTTTTCACACCTCCGCTACCCACCTCTTACAGTACTCTTGCTTCTCTTAACGATTTACCACCATGGACAAACCAAAAGGCCGCATTAATGGGTTTTTACAACGTCGATAACGTTCCTAGTTAAATGACACTTATTACCGCAGACGGTAGTATTTCTATAATTTTGTCTACTTATGTGACACCCGGGATCTTAGCAATCCGTCCTCGTGTAGCCATGGCAACCGTACAATCTGGAGATGATGCATAAGATAGGCTTAACGAGCGAAAGGCATTAGGGTTTGAGGCGCTTAGCAAACACATACTTTATGCAACATAGTGACACATTAATTTAGTAACAACTTGCGGAGAAAAAAATTATTTTGTTGATAACACTGGTGCCTGGAAAATAATGGTGCGCCACGCTCTTTTGCTATTGTACTATCTCTTGTATACCTTATAGTAACCTGTAACACTCTTGTATGTAAAACACTTTAAACGGCCAGGTGCTTGTCCTAAATGTGATGACAACACAACATTTTGAGTAATTTTGGATCTGTGATATTTGATAATTTCCATTTCACATCATCACGATATTCTTTTACCTAATTCTGCTTAAGCCATCGTGCTGGGGGTGGTGGTGGTGGTGGTGTAAGTTGTTACTTGTTAAACACTCATATCAATAGTCAGAACAAAACCCTTCATGAGGATTTCATCGTTTGCCAACTTCCACACTGTCGTCGCTGAGCTGCTTTCACACCATATGTTTTTGTCCTTTATGTTATAGTCCCGAACAAAATAACTTTCAACAACATATTGTGTAGGCAAAAAAAAAACAAAAAAAAAAACAACAAACAAACAAAGAGAAAAAAAAATTTTTTTTTTCCTTTACTACTTCACTACACTGGTCCATACAATGAAAGCAACCCAGATGATGTTCATGCGGCTCAACTGTTGGACACACCAAGCCTGAACTGCCCATGTTTAGATATCGAGGTCTGCATAAGCTTCGCGACCTGCAATTGCCAAAGGCTCTTCCTGTAATGCCAGAGAAGCCATTTTGTCCAGCTGACAATATCAATAATGAATGGGTCTACTGCGCATGCGTGGGTGTTTCTCCCCCAAGATAATGTCGGTATAGTGACAAACACGACGTCCATTAGGGGAGATTATCACAGACTTTACGTCCCTCTGTTCGACACGAGCTAGAATTAATGACACAAGCTAGGATTAAAGCCGCGAGTGCTTGTGTTTGACGATGCTCTTGAAACTGATGAAAATCTTTCACGTCTCCAAGGAAACTGCGAAGTGTTGCGTAGAAAGGATCAGCTACGTGTCTTATTTGCAATTCATGGTTTTGACAAATAGTGTTACAGCATACTACATCATATATAGGAAAAGGAACAGTCTCGTCTTCACTGTGTGTACACATAACGCTGTGATGAAGGATAAACAGGTAGAGTGTATGTCAGGGTGATCTTTTAGGTTTAGTATCAAGCTGGAGGCTCAAGCAAGTGTCTGGTCATCATGGAGGTCTAACAATAATTAAGAATTTGTTGGCACTGGAACATGAAACTTTAACATACTTACCTGAAACGATAACACACGTGAGCTTATAAAAATTCTAAATTGTAAAGTTTAGGGGGGCCTCCGTGGCTCAGTCGGTTAGCGCGCTATCGCAGCACAATGACCCAAAGCCTTCCACCAATGCGGTCCACCTCATGCTGGCTTCCTCTCCGGCTGTACGTGGGAAGGTCTGCCAGCAACCTGCGGATGGTCGTGGGGTCCCCCCTATCTCTGCCCGGTTTCCTCCCACCATAATGGTGGCCGCCGTCGTATAAGTGAAATATACTTGAGTTCGGCTTAAAACACCAATCAAGTAAATAAATAAATGTAAGGTTTAGCTTTCTGCAATGGGGTATCGGTGTAGTTTCGACTTCCGACAGGTGTCGCTGCAGTGAATTAGGACTTCTACGTCATAAATCCTTTGCTCTGTAATGTCAAACATGTTGCCTAGAACGTTTTCATTCATGACATATATAATCTATTCACTGTGACGTCGCGCTGTTGACGCTGCAGTAGAATCTTCTGCGTCACTAAAATGACGTCACATGTCCCACTGCGGACTTCTGTCGGTATGCCATTGGCCCTATGCCGGTCACCCGGTGTAAGTAGATGAACAAAACTTGACTGGGCGAATGTTTGTGTCCGGTGTCTTCGGCACGGCGTTTCTTTGAGGCGGCACTACAAATGGGTCCGCACTGGGTCCGGCCAGCTCTAAAGAGATACCTTCGTGATATGAACGAGATGGCGACGTTAAAACAGATAAAGGGGGACTCAATGGCTCAGTCGTTTAGCGCAATGGCGCAGAAGCCTTCCACCAATGTGGTCGCTGTGAGTTCAGCTCATGCTGGTTTCCCCTCCGGCCGTACATGAGAGCGTCTGCCAGATACTTGCAGTCGTGGGTTTCCCCCGGACTCTGCCCGGTTTCCTCCCATCACAATGCTGGCCGCCGCCGTATGAGTGAAATATTCTTGAGTATGGCCTAAGACACCGATCAAATAAATAAATAAATAAAACAGATACAAATGAACATGATGTATACATGATTTGTTGTCATCAGTGCAAGTACGACTATAATGTATTATCTCACAGTCTTAACACAGGGGATTCTTTGATCACGAAAGAATGGCATTCGGGATTTGGAACTTGATTTTGAAATTCTGTGTGAATTCAACCGTATAACTGGAGAACCCAGTTTAGAACTGTGACAATATTGTTTTGGAAAAGTCGCAGAGCTCACGCATAGATAAAAGATATATCCTAAGTGTGTATACATGTACTGTGCAATTACGCATAGATGTTTCCTCGACAACTCACGATCGATTTTATACAGACAAAATGGCGTATAAATTTGAACTAAAATATCAGTGTACATCAAAATCTTATCCAGAAAGTCCTTCACATTAACCACAAGCCGACCTTTCAACGAATCTGATTGATACGGTTTGTAAACGATCATCGATTTTTTTAGTGAGTCATGTATTACTGCGCGCTAATTCTAAACTCATTTAAACTAATCCTGTTGACATTATGTTCGTCATTTCCAAACTTATTCCGTTCGCAAGATGAGGTCGAGCTGTCAGTGTTCTCATTGGCTGTCTTTTGAAGCGTGATGTTGTGAATGACCAATCACCACGTAGATCAGACTGGCACCGTTCCAAATGTGGCACGGGATATAGATGGCATCATTGTCTAGCCTGTGCATGCTTCCTGGCTACAAAAATTATAGATATAATAGAAGCGGCTGATTACGCCCATAAGCCTACAGACATCCTTTCTCTGCTAAAATAGACTCGGGTGGCACAACGACTTGACAACGCGGAGATCATATTGATTTGTTTACGAATAAAAGACAATTAAATCCGAAGGTACCGCAAATATACGGCTTGTGTGAGGCCTGTCATTCAGATGACGTCTGATAGCCATGAATTATTAGTAGGTCACCTTTACATCCCTAGAAGATATTAATGGGTCGAGTATTTGTTGCTACGCGAAGCTTGCGTGTAACGACGCTACAGACTGTCGTCATGCAGTGATCAGTGTATATATAGCTCGGGCATAATATCTGGGAAAGTGTGGAAACGGCGCGTGCCGGGGGTGGGGTGGGGTGAGGGTCCTAAGGATTCTCCCTGAATAATTTGTCTGCATGCGTTGTTCCGAATCCGTTCCCGAGACCATTTCTACACATCTAGTTTGGACTTAAAGGAGTACATGAAAATGAACCCTAGAACGGTGATCATGGTTACAAGGGAAAGGCAAACTGAGCTCAATTTTTTGTAAGAATTCAATGGGAAGTCTGTTAGTCGGTCTGTCTGTTGATGGAACTGATGTTGGTGGCTCCGTCCGTTGGTCGGAGTGTGTGATGGTGGGTCGGTCTGTTGGTGGGTCAATTTTGGACATGGTCCATTAATTCACTTAACTATAGGTCTGTGTGCAAGGTGAGCGAAATTCCCTGCGCGACCGACGTCTTTGCGAAATGTCACAGTTATTGAGAACTTACATCTATATAGACAATACAATTAACGAAAACGTGTATTGTGAGAGGAAAACGGGAAATACAAGAACAATCAAAACGACACAAACTGAACCTGTGCATCACATACAAATCCGTTTCCAGAAAAGGGTTACAAAGTCAAAGTTATGAAGGTAACCTATCCACACACTTCATCCCTTGTCAAAACGTTACACGTCGACAGACTGGTCAGTATATATATACAGCTTATCGCTGTCGGGTTGTTAATGATTTCTCCTGATCTCTCTGACACTGTCTTCTATAATCGGAGCTTCCGTTACACTGGTCTCAGAGAACAGTTCTGGGCTGGCCAGATCGGCTGACAGGAAGCCTCCCACCCCCCTATACATACGCCTCCCCTCCGGAATCGCCAGATACCACCAAGTGGTTTATCACAGACTGCCTATACTGGGTTTTTACTAGCCGGCGTCTGGCCAGTCCCTCTGATGTAACCCATGCGCTCTCTGGCCGATCGATAATTCGGATCAATATTTCCAATCAGACCGCTGTCCTCGTCTGTCATTGTCTCCATGACAGAGGGAGATGCACTGTGTCCCCATTTAACCCGTGTCAGTGGCCACAGCGTCTGGGATTTCTGTTAACTGTTATACTGTGGAAATGCGGCAGGATTGTAGCGGATTATGGAGGACGGATTGATTGATTATAACCATTCATGCTTTCCTGATCTGTACAGCAATTCGTTTCAGAAAACTCTAGTATAACGGATCAAAAAATGCCCGAATTAGGCAAAAATAATGCACCAAGGCTCAAGGATTCTTGCGATTCTGTTTGTGTGTCGTCACGTCTTGTTCCGTAATTCCCACTCGCCATTTAACCCTATCAATGTGCAATCATATCATACACTGGCAGGGGAAATTGACCGACAGGCAAATGGACTAACAGACAGATGGATTGATAGACAAACGGACTCACAGACAAAAGCATACAGTGGGCTGAGAGATAAATGTACAGACAGGCAAATGGACAGACGGACAAAGGAATTGGCGCATAACCAACTGGCAGAAAAATGGACTGGCAGGCAGTGGACTGGCAGACAAATGGGTGGGATGACAAATGAAGAGACAGAATTGACAAATCGACCAATAGACAACGGAATTGCCAGACAACCAACTGGCAGACAAATGAACTGACAGACAACAAAACTGGCAGGGAAATGGACTAACAGACAAGCGGACTTTTCACAGCAATGTAATAAAAAAGATTTGGTAACACAAACTACACATATATGCCAGTGCAGCTAGAAATGGTTCGTGATCTTATCTTAGCCGAGGAATAATTAGTCATTAGTTACAGTTACACAGATTTCAGGGCACACAAGGTTCAACATGAAACATGGAAACTGCACAAGATGTGATGCATGCTGGGTAACATGTGGCTGAACTCGGAGATGAGCTCTCTGCTACGAAACGTCAGAAATTCGTGTAACTCTGAAAATCATGATCTTAAAAGAAAAGACAACAAAAAATATAACCAAAGTTATTTCAGAAGAGGGGTTCATGTATACCTAAACGGATATCGGTATCTTTTTATGAGGTGATTGTTAATTCTATAAATCATCTTTCAATCTGGAATTCTTACGAGGCCGTAGGATACGTCATTTTAGAGAAACCGGAAACACGATTTCGTGCCATCCGTATCCAACATGCTCTTATGTATTAGGGGAGAGGCACTCCTTTGTGTGCGAAGTACGGTCCTCTTTATTATAAGAATCTTGGCTGAGATCTCTGGCAATAACCTCAGACGTATTCCACTACCACTCTAGTTGAAAATGACTTTAAAGTACATCAGAATTACCTGGTAATCACAACTAAAACAGCTAATTTAACACTGCTTCTTCCTTTTTCCTTTCTTTGAACTGCGATTTCTCGGTTATCATAAATCACAAAAATAAAAAGTGACGTTTTCTGAACTTTAAATGGAATTCTTTATTGATGCATACATACAATTGGTCTAGTATTGTATTTTCTTTTAACAAAAGCTTTCTTTTAACACCGTTCTCGCATTCCATGTAGACATTGAGCCACTTTCCGGGCCACCTGTGCTATAATGACACTATAGACAACCAAACTATAGACAACCAAACTTCCTGCCACTCACAATGCCTTTACAATATTATAACAACTGTTGGGTGCTTTTAGAGTCTGTTGGGAATGTAAGGAAATCCTCGCCTGGTAATAAAATAAAGACAACTAACACGCCAATCATGGTCCGTTAGGGATATCCGGTAGCCATCCAATATTTGATTTGTTCCATTATACGTCAGTCTAGGAAGCGTCAGAAAGAATTCTCTATGAATGGGGGATGTAACAGGACTATCATCTGTAGCGGGAACTCACTGAACTCAAGAGACCAAAAATTTCTGCGAATCATCTGCAACATCCTCCGCCGGTCATCAAGTACAGCTATGGCGGCCTTGCACACGACAGATCATCGACTAATCACCATTCATCATGTCACGTGATACGGGGAATTAGTAGGCGCATTAACCCGCGGCTCGGACTTATTTTTGGCCAATTACCGCCGCGGATGTATTAGAGGGGGATATTAAATAGATAGTACGGGCGGACGGACTGCATTGACATTGTAATTGCTACACGATTTATGACATATCTTCTACGAACTGTCAGATCGGGCTCTTCATAAGACAGAATGGAATTCCATAAATATGGAATTTGTTGAAGATTAGCCTCAATCTGTGCATGACGAACTGGAGAGAGGCAAATGAGATATCTGCCATTTATAACTTAGTCGCGTTAAGATTCTTCTGAATAATATTAATTCACATGTGAATATACATGTATATCTAAGCCCTCTATCGGTGAAATATCAAAATAAAGCAAAACACCAATGAGACAATGCCAGTGTTTTTAGAACATTTGAATTAGAACGTTATAGATCCACTTTCTAGAGTCCTGAAATGTCTAAAACAACAATACGCCAGTTTTGTTCTTTATATTTATAACCTATACTAGGGTTCGGCTTCAGCCTTGGAAGATCACAAAGTCACGTAACGCCACGTACTAATATTCCAACTGCCAAAGATCCTTCTATAATGCCTGCTTGCTCGTTATGACAGACAGAGTCGCTGCCATGAACTTTAATATCCATAAGATGATCACGTTATGTATCTGAAATCGATGTTTAAATAATTACCACATCTATTCGTCCTGTGCCGATAGGTGTAGAATGTAGACTAAATCAGATTGTAGTAATGGAGACAAACAGCAATAATGCATACAAAGCGGAATTTTGTGATCAGTTACTTGATACGATCAAATAATTAAAGGTGAGTATATTAAGAATATTCGACAGTCACACCGACATGTAACAGACCGAAGAATATTTATGACTTCCCTTTTTCGAAACACGCAAAGCTCTTGTAGATTTGTTTTCGATATCTTTCGAAAAACATTTTCTCGCAGTCTTTACGCTCGTCGATTATATCTTTTATAGTCAGAGGGTTACTCAAGTATAACTGGTGAGGAATGGTGGTTACTTCCGAGACTAAAGCTTTCTCCACCGTTAAAGTTCCACTGACACGGTTTTCCGAATACCAAACTTGCCAAACGCATACATGCAGTTTCTGCTTCAAATGAACTTCTTGCAATGGGTTTGTTTCGGCCACGAAATGCCACTCTAGCCAATTCCCGAACAAGCGGCTGCCATTGTTACAGGCGAAGGACTATGCCCGAAACGCCCAGTAAGTTTAAAAACATAAAATAACTTACATTTATGGAATAATACTTGACTCTGAAATGAGGGTGTTCAATTTGTCATACTATTTAAAAACAAAAACGTAGAAGTAGTCTATGTTATATCGGTGGCTCTTTAAAGCTGATGACCGCAATATAAGTAAAAAATCTGTAGTTCGGAGTTTAATTTAAACGACAATGGATTAAACAAATAAAAATCAAATAAACAGATCAAATTCAATATACCACTGAATAAGAGTTCAGTATACAACGGTTTGTTTCACATGCCTCCCTCACCTTTTATTGCATCAGCATATCACTTGGGTTTCGCTGAGTGCGGTGCATTCCGCATAAGAATCTGTGAATAAATATTGTCTTTGTTAAATCCAGGATGCCATGAAGACATTTGAAGAAAATTGGGGTGTCTTTGCGCGTTAACATACAGGCCGTGTTGGGGTTGACAGGAGCTGCATTGCATAACTGGATTTTCTCAAATGTCTTTGTTGTCAGGACAAACAAGGGTATATCATTTCAAACGAGGCAATTTTAACAAGCCGGTGGTTTTTATTCCCTTTTTTAACAGAATATGACCCAGCGTATCACCTCGTCTGACACCATGAAACTCCCTACAACCGTCACTACATGATATAACGTTTACCTGCGACAGTTGATAAGATGACTTCTTTTATATGTCATTCGTGTGCCTCGAGTCTATAGTTTGTTTGCACAGACTGGAAACGTGCTTGCTATATAAAACAGGAGTTCCATTTCAGAGCCCGTTGGGAGAGGCTGAATAATCTCTTTTAACTCGGGTATTTGTCGAGTAAATATTTGATTTGACTTGGCCTGTTTCGTTGCAGTCGTTCTATACGTACAGTGTATACAGTATTGAGTTAGATACTAATACGTTTACATCATATGTAATAGTCACACGAACACACGACTTCAGTGGCCATCGGCCTGACAATCTTAGCAAGCCATCCAAACACTTTGACATAAGTCAGATTTAAGTTCTAACTTCAAAACAGTTTACTCAGCTAAGATCGTGAATTACCCTAGGGATTTTTATGTGACTACTTAGACGGTGTCTTTGATTTTCTTCTCGCAAATGCTTAGCAATTTTAAACCACAAGTTAAAACTACGCCAGACTAAGGTCTAAGACCACACCATGATTCTGGGAAGTAGTCTCCAGTGATGAGAAGCTGGTATGGCACGCTGGTAATTCACGGATTTCTACTTTCACCAATGCAACTCCCCTACTAAAACAGTAATATCCTGAAGTCAGCCATAAAAATGGTTTACCAGCTACGTTTAAGAGCGGGTAATTAAAACGCTTCGGCGGTAGAAGTATATTTATCAACTAAAACACCTCTGCGTCATCTGTTACTCTTGTACCAGTAAATCACAAATCAGTTATCAGGGGGCGCTGGGAGTTGTTGAGGTCAAGGTGTATGTGTTGGACTGCGGTAGGGGAGAAGTGAAGGAGGGAGACACGGGTGCGTGCGCGGGGGTGGGGTGGGGGTGGGGGGTCTTAACTCGTTCATCACCTGTGGCTATAACGTGACACGCCGTTAAAACCAGGGTACTTCGTTAAACAAGCGTGAAACAAGGTTCCCTTCTAGGCCTGTACTTTTATGCCAATGAATACCAGCTGTCCAAAGATGATGCCCCCTAAGGACACCGCTTAGGCCACTGCTACTTAGTCCTTACGCATAATCAGGACTCCCACTGTTGGGCAGAATGTCCTTCAAGAACTTTCAATGACCTGCTATCCTGTTCACTTTGCGATAAGTCCATGAAATTGCATTTTGCTCGAAATGGACAATAAATATACTACAAAAATGTTTAATTTTATTTAGTCAGTTGATTGGTTTTTAAATTCGTACTCAAGAACATATCACTTCCACGACGGCGGCCATCATTATGGTGGGAGGAAACCTACAAAAATATTATAACGGTTTGTTCTTAAACTGTGTATGGTCTTCGGAAGCGCAGGAAAAAAGCAGGTACTTAATTCTTATAGTTCTAATTTATTTATTATTATGTTATTTTTTTTTCACATTTTTCGGGCTCCCACCCGTAAAAGCAGTGTTTGTCAAGGAATTTCAAAAATACCATATGTTTTGTAGCACTTTCAAAGGTCATTCAGTTTAAGTACGGGGATTATGCCCAGAATGACGGATAATATTTTCGTACGTTATTTTATCCATGATTTTCGAGCATACTGTAATAAGGCATTTTACACTGAAATTGCCTGTACTTGCCATGACTTAACCTAAAACAATTTTTTTTTTCGAGGGCTTTCACGGTCTTGACAACTTTCAACTTTTGAGGTTTTCAAGAACGGGGGGAACCCTAGGTTTCCTGTAATTTACAAAAATACGCGGTTGACAATAAGCTGATATAAGACTTTATCTTCACAACCAGTTGTTTGGCAAAAAAAAAAAGCTTGCATATACGTATGGATAGGATATTTCATGCACGATATAAAGGTTAAATGATCAACAGACTTTCAGAAACGAATATTTTATTAAGATAGGCCTGAAAGACATCAACAAGGAAGTTAACAGTTTCTCGACGGATACAGCTCTGACCGACAGCAGACCCACAGAAAAAAGAAAGATACACGAAGCATCTAAAAGCACAAATTCTCCATCTTCCTCCGAAAGAAAAAAAGACCACGCTTGATGAACATATAGAGGAGAACAGAAAACAAAAATACCAAAACGCTGACATCTGACATATACGTCTCATTTCAGAGACATCTAATACACGGTTTAATCATTACTTCTGCAGTCGGTGTTTTTTTTATTGAGGCCAATTAAACAAGGCGTAACGGGTGTTGTGTGCACGCCGCGATGGGTTGTAAAGTTTTATGTCCGCATACTTGAGAATATTTCACTTACGCGACGGCGGCCATTATGGAGGGAAGAAACCGGACGGAGCCCGGGCAAGCCCTCGATCATCTCCAGGCTGGTGACAAACCTTTCCACGCAAGACCGGAGAGGGGGAAAAAAAAGCAAGAGCCCGATATGAAATCACAGCGACCATATCGGTGAGGGGCTCCTGTGTCACTCCGCTGTGCTAGCACGCTAATTTTATCCGCCACTGTGGCCCCGTATGGATAGAATCATTGGCATGTGGCGTACAGACAGTCCTGAAGGGTCAGAGTATCTGAAGAAGAGATCACACACCTCGTATTACCTTTTATACCTTGATCGGTTAAATAACAATATAACCGGATACGCCCTTTGTTGGCACCCAGGGGGTAACACGTGTATAAAGGTCCCCATCAATCACCACAGAGAGAAAAACGTTGGGACAATTTCCTTTCTACCTTGACAACCTGCCACAAATCAGACCGCCTGATAAACCATAACTAGAATTAATCGGATTTGATTGGACCTTGACCAATTGCTTTATGACGATCTCCTGACAATGAACGAAAGATCACAGCCCAAAACAACAGTAATGGCGCCAATGTAAGCAGATCGCGTGGTAAGAGCCTATAGAGCCGCTCGGACACATTTGTCTGGAAGTCAATGTAACTGTGTACTAATATACGACCAAAGTATATTAGAATCGATTTTTACCAACCGTCAATTCTGCACATGGCTGTATACAGATATGTCTGAAATGAACAGCGGAAACTTCTTAGCAATGGGCTAAGAGAAGATCAGATACACAGAACCAGTCCAATTCAAACGATGGCAGACTCAGTGCCCATGAAATTGATCCATATATATTTAGATGTACCGTTATGAACAAACAAAGAAAAAAAATAACAATCTATATATGCCTTGATTAAACCGTGTGCCAAAGAAACGTTCATAAAGGATGTCACAAAGCGAAGCCCAAATTTCATTCCAAGCCATCAGTCACTGTGACCTGAGAGAAGAAAATATCTATCCAAAAGGCCAACGGTCGGTGCATCCAAACTGAACTGCCGATGGGTATATAGAAAGGATTCGAATCACACGCTGTACCCGCTTTTGTCCGGATTTCCGGGTTAACATCTAAGCTAAAAATAGCATCCAACTCAAGTATATATAAAAGAAGTTCAAGGATACATACAGTCTCTAGCACAAATGAGTGGAATTGTGTTTGGTAAGCTGTTTGGATTGGTTACAGTGCCTATCTATAGTGGGAAATACAAGGGGCCGTAACGAACACATCATGCTGGGTTCAACAAAAACCAGCAGGTGTTTCTACATAATGTCCTGGCGGCTGATAGCCTAGTGATTAGAGCGTCCGCCCCAAGGTCGGGTGATACCAAAGGCTTTAAAAATGACACTTGTTGCAGCCTCGCATAACAATGACGGGTTAGTGCAAGGGAACAGGACTGGTCGGCCTGGTGTCACTATAATGCGACTGGGTGGGTGTCTTCGGTTCCAGTGGCGACAGCTCTTTGGCTCGTCCTGCCAAAAGAAGGCACGGTATACATACATTCTAACGACTCCAGTTGACCCTATACAATACAGATGCTTCTTTGACAAATCTTAACGTTGCCAACCAGGCCCCACTTGTAAGAAGCCCTCCTAACATTACCAGGGCGTAACTACCATTGCAACACATCCTGCAGGCACTACGAAGTCACTATAACAGTCACGTGCTCGTAACGTTAAGTGGGCTGCGTGCAGCTTGGGCCTGGATGTTCCTCGAGTTAGTTATGAATGTTCAAGATCTCCCTGACGCCAACGTGACGTCAGGACGTCATGACAGCTTTCCGTGATTCCACAAAAGGATTTTTAAACCACCAAAAAGATGCCTTGGTTTACGGCCAGAGAGGTCCAAGCTGTACTATACATTTCTCTTAGCACGGCATTTGCATGTTGTTTCAAATTTTAACCCTTCGTTTCCGAAAATAAACGTTTAAGTCATGTATCAAATTCTGAGTGATGAAGTTCTGGATGTCAAAACTAGAACAGTTCAGTTTGTCAATAAACTGTATTAGGGGAGTTTCGAGTTGGAACTCTTTTGTCGTAGAGGGTAAAAAGAGTTCAACTGTGTCATGTAACTTGTCAAAGAAGTAAGGCAATTTTGTTGATTTTAATTTACCGATCACCTGTCTTGCCGTGTTCCGAAGGCACAAACCACCTCTACCTTAATCAGGATCTTCTTAAATTATAAAACTTTCAGCATTATCTCCATCGCACGTCTACTCTAAATAAGTTTTTTTGAAACTTTTCTTAGACGCCCATGTTATAGTAAATGTAATCAGAAATAGTTGCCTAACATTTTTGACAGGCCACGTATTACAATATGGCTTTTCTTACCTTTAGCGATAAAAGAGTTCGATCTCGAAACTCCCCTATTAAACTGTGGCTTTGGCCATTCAACATGACAGTGTTCATCCTTTGGCATTTCTGCTACTTATCTTAAACGGATCAGCGCAATATTCGAGACACAGCCAAACATAATTAGCTGCATGAGTTTCCCAAAACACATTTCAATGCTTTAGGTCGCTTTAAGAAATATTATTTTATTAATGTATTTAAGAAACTTGTCAAGAGAGAAGAGCATTATGGGAAAAAATATTCATCTTAAACTACCATCTTTATGTGAAAGTGTGATTTTGGAAACGCCTAAACAAGATGATCACAACATATAATATAGAGCCAAACTTTTGCACATATGCTGTCTGGACAATCGATACCACATCCGGCATGCGTTGTTAACATGTTTGCATAGAATATACATCCGGTGATAATTTACTGACCAGATCTGCTTTAATTTGTTAGGGTCAAATGGTTTTATTTATCCGACACACAACTAGATGAACAACACATTTTTGCCTCATACATATGTTTTATAGTTTGTTTTTTTCTTTGGTTTTTTTTTTTTTTTGCTGACAAAGAATTCAGTTCTTCCTAAAAAATAAAGAAGTAAAAACACAGGTGCAGGGAAAGCTTCATCAAGAGCATCCCTTGCAATCAGGACACGGACACGTCCAGCCCGTTAATGGACCATCTACTTGAGCGAATCCACTACAGCTGAAGTGTGGGGTGGCTAGTGAAGGAAAGGCACTTCCAATCACTAACACTTGACAAATTGCCTACACAGACGAGTTATCCTTTTTGCTGACAGAAGAAAAACTAAAACAAACAAATTAGCCCAACCGGGGTCGAGGGAAAGAAACAGGCGGTTTGGAATGGATGATGCATTTTTGTAAACAAACTGGTAAGCACGCCTGTCTAATCAACTCGCCAGTGGCCACGGTAGTTCGTGTCGCCATTTTGTTTTCTTTGATCTTATTTTATCCTTCATTCCAAGAAAATCAAGGGGTAGGTTCAATCCAAGTGTTCCATCCACTTTCAAGATCAAGGAACCTTGGTAAACATAAGCGATCGACGACGCTCGTGGGAATGTTAATTTGCGCATTTTAACATCCATTGAACACCACTTGTTTGCCACCAATATATGATTTGTGCATAGCCTTATGTCTCGCGTGGGAAAAGTTTGGTCTCACGTGGGAAAATTGTTGTCTCATGTGGGAAAATTAAGGTCAGTGGTTTATTCCGAGCAATCCAGTTTCCTCCACCGTCAAAACTTATCGCCAAAGTATAAGTGAAAATTTCCTGAGTTGGACACTAAAGGTTTTTGTTATACCTATTTACTTTTTGATACAGTGGATTTCCCCCGATTCCTGCCCAGCTTAAGTCCTCCTACCATAATGCTGGCCGCCGTCGTATAAGTGAAATATCCTTGAGTATGGCGTAAAGCACCGGTCAAATTAATATATGTTTTTACTGACGGTATATGTAGGTGGGAAAGTTTTTTAGTAGCTGACCAAAGGTCGAAGGCGAAATACTGATTGAATAAAATTGTCAAATTCGCTATATACGGATTATATCTCTGATATAGCAACTGTAGGACATTTACATACGTTCAATACTCGAAATAAAAGAGCCAGTAAACGAAGCATAAAACCTCCTTCTGTTTATCGACTATGTAATAAAAAGAGCTGCCACTTCATTTACATTCACCTACATAGCTGCATCTGCAGATGTTAGGGGCGCTAAGGTCGGGTCTGATATTAACCGTGGCAGCTCGTTGAGAGATTTCTTCTGATTTACGTCGTTATTTTCTTTCGTCGTTGTTTGTCTTGTCTGCTCACAAAGGTTATCTGCAACCATCACAAGCCGAAGTGAGTCGGGTCTTAGATAAGAAATTACCCTTCTCATCACTTAACCATGGTTAAAGCAACTGCACCAAGAATATAAGCGAACAAGCCTAGAGACAGAAGGGCCCCTTGCCGTACACCAGACCTGTTTTATTGCCATTACTCACATAGCCTTAGCGCTGAAGAATTCGGACAAGCTGCAAAGAACTTTCCCTTGCTAATCATCCAGAGATACACGTTCCACGTGTTTACCGCTAAAGCTTCACTACAACGCCTGCATCAACGCTGCAGGTAGCTGATCTGTTTCTGCAGCTGCACTGTGCGAAACACAGACCACCATATTAGAGCAAATGTGCCTGTCTTAGTTTCCTCAAAAGAAAAGCAGGGAGTTGGAAATGAAAACGAGGATGATACATGTACGATACCCTCTGTCAGTTATTTAAACTAACCCTGAAACATTACCAACTGCAAATCTCAACGTGGAAATGTTTCAGGAGGCCAGGGGATCATGCGAACAGCGTATCTAAATGTAAAGCCCACCTCAAATTTAAAACATGCCCATGAACTCGTAAAAGACGTTTTTTTGCAGCAAACAATCGCAGCATTCTGCTGTGTGTTGATGAGCAACTTTTAGCGCCTAAATCTCTCCATAAAACCTACATAACAAAGTTTAACTCAAAATCAGCGTGTTTATCGCACAATAAGTTAATATTTATATAGGAAGCAATTCGTAAAGAATTAACTCCCAGTCGTCTGTGAATATTCCCTGACTATACGTGATATATTAAAGATAATTTCTGCTTCCAACCAAACTGACAAAAAGTTTTTTTCTGTTTCAGCTGTTTACAAAGCAAATACACGTACTCGTAATTTTAAGCAGGATTATTTCCGCACCATTGGTCAAGCCGTGCACTTTCTCACAAGCCTCTGTGTTGGAATCAGTCTGAGGCTGCCCAGTTACCTGACGCCTCGAGGCTTCAGACACCTTAATTGAGTGTCTGCTCCAACTGACTTGATGGGTAAATCATTGTTGCCGTTGTCAAACTTCTTAACAATGAGCTCTTATAATGACCGATCATCCATCACTGGTTAAATCTGCACTATACACGCATGCCAATGTTTTCTCAAAGACCGATTATACCCAAAGCCACACCGTGGGCGTCAAACCGCCGGAAGCTGTTTCCACACCGAGGCTCTCAACATGGCGTCCATTGTGACTAGGCATGTTCAACAGTTTAACTGGATCATTCAGGCTCCTTTGTTACAGTAAACGGATCCCATCTCTTCATGTGGAAGTAATAAGATATCGACACTGCTTTATTTTCACCTCTATCATTAGCTGACCAGCGAAGATGTTATCGGACCACTGTGGCGTAACACGATGGGATTGTCGTTGTCATGGTTAAACCATTTACCCATCCTTTATCCCTAACGTTCCCTACTGATCCAGTCTCTTCGGGAACACACATGAATGACACCAAATAGTTCTGGTTTCGAATTACCCTTGTGTTTTGTTCAAATAAATGTTTTGAGCTTTGACATCACAGAAAAGCCGAATAACACCACCCACCCCCACCCCCTACACCAATTCTACACAATAGCGTCTAACTTGAAATTCGCCCTATATAACGCCCTGCTTGTCAGAGAAACCCCCAAAATTGTGTAACATGCAATCTGACACGCTGTCATGTCTGCTACTGTTAACATTTCTTTATTTTCAGAATCTTCAACCGAAACCACGAGATCTTGCACCATTCGTATAATTTATACGAAATAAGCTACATGCTTCTGCATGTATTCACCTAACTACCAATGACTCCAGTTCTCGGCTGAAAAGAAAAGACTGTACATCGGTCATTCTGATATCACATTATACTAACCAATATCCTGACCAGTATTTAGCTTAATAAGCTTCTGTGTATACCGCATGATTTGGAATATATCCAATAGTATTCGTATACCATGAATAGGATTGTCAGAGAATAAGCATACGTCAGTAGACACGATTAGTAGAATCGTTATATGCATTACCAGTACTCCTTCACAGTAATTCCCTTGTCGATTCTCAGTATACGCATGTATACTTGCGACAAAGCATTCATAAAACCTTAAAAAAAAACGTGTAGACTTTGTTGTTACATATATATCATGTTAATCAAGGATGCTGTTTCTAAACAAAGAAAGAAAGACATACTTTCCTCAAGCACACCTGAATGCAAATGAAGTACTGTTTATATTCTTCTTATACATGTTATTATTAACTCTGATTTTCATTGCTTTATTTAAAAAAAGGTTTAGATCCCGTGAATGCACGTATGTGTGCCACACTTTTTTGCTAGGGTTATCAGATGAGGCCTGTGCGTCTAATTCAAAATAATTTAACGCTACGTGATTATCCACAATAACCATACAGCCCCAAAAACACACCTGCATTGCCGTTGTATTCTCTCTCAACCCCACCCGGTGTATAAGGTATATTCGGGATCGACTTTGATCATACAATATGATCTAGTGTTCTATACACGAGAAGGTCACGCCTATCGCCAACCCTGACATTCTGGGTAATTATTACATTTGCTCGGAGGGATTGGCCGCCCGACATGTGGTAACGTTTTTTACCGACCTTTCACGCACGCCCTTTGCTCATCTGAGCAACTTGGACAGAGGATCTCTGTATGGAAGCTGGTTATGACAATATAATATGAATGGCATGGTTTAACGTGACGTCGGCAATATTTGAGCCATATCGTGACCACAGGACCACAAATATATACAGCTCAAGTGCTACAGGTAGCGTGACGTCGGCAATATTTGAGCCATATCGTGGAGACAGGACCAACTAAATATATACAGCTCAAGCGCTACATATATATACATGTAGAAATATTAAATATACGTGTAGGCCATTTCATGACAGAAATGGCCTCTCGTACAGATGAAATGAAAACATTTACATTTTGGTTTGTTTGCTCTGGATTTGTCACCGCACCATTTGGATGCAAATTGTATATAAGCTTCCGTACTTATATGATATAATGTTAGAAGCCTACCTTTTCGATGTCAGACTTGACATCAAATTTCTGCGCGTGCCTAAATGAAGATACCACAAGACAAGGCTGAATCTCTATACCCTCGGTGAAAATCAAAATATTAATTTAGAAATATATTTCATACTTGAGATATGTGTCCGAATCCAGTTGATATTCAACAGCTGTTACATACATTTTTAAAAAGCACTCTGCGCGCGCACCGCACATGGCACGTGCTGCACTTGGTAACGCACGTGACCATCGTCAAGCTTCAGCCGAACGTGCAGCGAAACAGACATACGGCGCTCACATAGCCAGGTTCACTAATGTTCCGATGGCTGATGATGACGCATTATCTGATATTAGATCCTGCACCCCTTTCTCCCTGCCCTTAACCCTCGTCCTCACTCCCTGACCTGCGACTGCTTCATTCATCAGGCATGAAATGCAAGAGTTCAGTGTCACAAACAGCAGCCGAAATATCGAGGTAATACCATTAGGATGTGACATTAGGAGAACAGCCGTGGGGTGAGGTTGTTTAAGGGCACCCGCTGAGTCGTCACTTTGATTATCGGCCATAATTAGTCACAAGCCGAATCTTCATTAGAGTCGCATTTAATTACTGACATAAGTCACCTGGAAACACTTTTACTGAAAGATGTATGAGAAGTATCTAAATGTATATGTCAACGGACTGAGTGCATTAAACACTGAGGTAAGTTTTACCTTGCACAAACCCTCTAAAGCAGGAGGAGGGATCACACTGGACCGCTTGGTGCCGCTCCCTTAAATTTGGACTTGGCTTTTTTTTTTTTAAAAACATCTATGGAAATAGAGTTTTGTCATTCAAATGATATCACCACGCCAATTGTACACAGATATCTAAGACATCCTTTCTGAAGTAGTACAGGATAACGATATTTGATCCGTAGGATATAATTGTAGAGAGGAACTCAGCATGGGGGAGGCAAATTCGAACCGAAGAAGGTACGGTGTCTAGCTGTGAATTACGCTCAGACATGACATGTTAACAACTACAAAGCATTGTTTTTCGCTATATATATTTTTTCACCAGAAATAATTGTCAGAGAACTCGGACACTTATTCCAGTTGCGCCATACAAGCGGTTCAGTGTGAACAGCCTTGTCACAATACTGAAGCATAGGGAGTGGTACAGCCAAAACATGAGGTATTATTGGCCCTAGAATTGTGCAAAGCTTTACTGTATGGGGGATCTGAGATATTACATTAATCACAAATCATTCGCTGTTGCCCATTTATTCCACTGTAATGCTAGTGAATGTATTGGTTTGCGTATTTAAAAATTCTTAGACGTTTGAATTGAACACATACAATTCACCAGATTAACAAAGCGGCAGGGTCGCTGTGAGTTCAAGCCCAGTTCATGCTGGCTTCCTCTCCGGTCATAAGAGGGAAGGTTTGCCAGCAACCTGCAAATGGTCGTGGGTTTCCCTCGGGCTCTGCCCGGTTTCCTCCCACCACATTGCCGGCCGCCGTCGTTTAAGTGAAATGTTCTTGCGAAGGGCGTTAAACATTAATCAATTAAATAAATACATGAAAACGTCAGGTGTTCGGTAAGGTGTTCAACCCTAATCAAATAAAGAAATAATTGCTACACATGCAACAGACCACGGCCAGTGACAGGGATGCTGTCAAGTGTTGTAACAAGGTCGTGGCTTTTTCGGGACGTCATTTCATGCGCTAGCCTCCTAACTACTTCAATAACACAGCCCTACACAACAGAGATTAAACATTCAGTAAACACATCCATGCCCACTCAACCATATTAAGACACAACAGCTGACGGCTCCTACAACGTCTCATCCTGCCTTCCTTGGGGCGGTGATGTTGTCATCTTTTTTCTTCACTCTTTCACCGCCATATTGTTTCCATACATGAGCTTGACTACTCTAATAACACCAGTACAGAGAACTGCGATTAAACGGTAAAACATCTGATCCCAACTCAGCCCGATTAGTTAAGCGCAGTTATTCACGATTCGGACAAGATCCCATCCTAAAATTATACTGCCCTAAGGCCTTCGTGGAGGCGACTACACAGAACTGCGATTAAACGGTAAAACATCTGATCCCAACTCAGCCCGATTAGTTAAGCGCAGTAGTTCATGATTCGTACAAGATCCCATCCTAAAACTGTATTGCCCTAAGGCCTTCGTGGAGGCAACTACACAGAACTGCGATTAAACGGTAAAACATCTGATCCCAACTCAGCCCGATTAGTTAAGCGCAGTGGTTCGCGATTCGTACAAGATCCCATCCTTTAACTTTATTGCCATAAGGCCTTCGTGGAGGCGACTACACGTACTCTTAATATTTTTCTGTTTTCTTCAGGGCCATCTTGTTCTTAACAACATGTAAGGAATTCCCGTGAAGAATCGAATCATGTGCCCATGTAATCATTTTGGCATTTGAATTTTACGATCATTAATTTCGTTTGTGAGGGCCGGCTGAGAAGACAGCCTCTCCAATTGATTGGATGCACCTATTTTTTTCTCCAGATAGCGTTAGTTTATGCTTTTTTTCAGCCATATGTGAAAACAAAGTGTTTATGAATTGGTGGTGTAAAAAATGAACAGAAATATAGCGCCTTATGTTTTCTGGCTGAGAAGTATCTACCATCAAAAAAGTGTGCTGTGGGAACACCTCGCTAAGATGGCTGCCCAAAAGAGCACAAGCCTAACGATACCTCGATATGTTTATTTCTTTATTTCTTTATTTATTTATTTATTTATTTATTGGTGTTTTACGCCGTATTAAAGAATATTTCACTTATAAGACGGCGGCCAGTATTATGGTGACAGAGCACGGAGGTGCCGATACCTCGATATGATCTGGAGGTTTCAATCGACGAGGTGCATCCTGCACCCCAGAGCCTTCACCGGCCTAGCACTTAAGCTTAACAGCAAAATGTTCCCAAGTAATCCCACTAAAGCCATTCAGATCCAGTTGGCACTCTCTATACACCGCATAGCTTATCGCTCATTAGTTCTGATGCAACATTCAGTTCCGACACGCCTGCGATGACCTCTCTTCATACAAAGACAACTCAGGTCATTTACACCTTACTATCCTGCAGAATTTGTTTTCCCCACTACGTTTGAAGAGTAATGAATTGAAGAACGAATTTGGTTGACCTTGGCCAGCCTAAATGGGCATAATTTGAACCTCGCATCTGGTAAATGGATAGTCAGTGTAGCCGTCGCCAGCTAGCTACATTGGACTTGAGCGATATATTACAGGAAGCATTCGTCCAATCTGACATCCTATACTGCAACCCACGATAAACTGGTAACGCTCAAACACAAAATACCACAGTACAGAGGATAAACCCAGAGCAGCGACTGACAGCACTGTCATAGTTGGCAAATTGTCACAAGTAACCGGTGAATGCGGCCTCCTGTCAGTTTACCTCATTTCATTGAACATGCAACTTAAAGTGTTACCAGACAAGCTATTAAAGTGTTACCAGACAAGCTTTTAAAGTGTTACCAGACAAGTTATTAAACTCACAAACCAAACTGAAGCATTGCGGCAAGGTTTCAGATTTTTATTCAAGTCAAAATGAGTCCCAGAAAGTTTTTCAATCCCCAACCTATAACCAGATTTGTACGAAGAAAGCACGAAGAGTGGCATGCAGGTCAGATTTAAATAGACGTGGGAGGATTTACAACTTTGACATGTCTGCTTTATTTATTCAGTGAAACGGGCAATAATATGTGACGGCCTTAAATGGTGTAGCGATTTATTGGGTTATATATAGAGAAGCGTCACACAAGGACTGTTCGAGGACATCGTATATGTGCCTCCGGGGTAAAACTACACAATTGAAACCGTTCTGCTCAGTTACATGCCTAAAAGCGATGCATCTCTCGTGGATTCCGGATGCGGTGTGTAGACTACATATATTGTCATCACCTTATTAACACCGATGGTTTTATTACGTGTTCATACAGCAGCCAAAGTGAAAGAAAAACAAACACACAAATAGCCCGATATTTCGTTTTGATGGGGCACACTGAGATTTATACGTTTCCTAAAATTTAACTCACAACCGATTTTCCGCCCTTAATTACGGTGTTCTTTTGTAGTTAGTGTGTAATGGACCGGCGAATTGTCCACCTACATTTAGGCCTGTAGATATTCCGCCTAAAATAGTTGAGGCTTTGAAAGGAACAAAACATTTTTTTCCCACTGCGTAATTAAACATTGTGGAGTTAATTAACGACCCATTTTTACCTGTCAAATGCCTCCGTGCAGAGTTATTCACTGTTTTATTTAGCAGTTTCTGTCCATTTATTGTGCCGCTTCCGGGGATTTACAAAGCGGGAGTCATGCACTCGAGGGAAGGGGCGTTTGAAGGGGGAAGGGACAGATGAATACCTAAAAACCCGCCGGGGTTAACACACCAGAACACGATTTAAGGCGGGAGTTAGCAGATCGCCCTCACGAACACCATCATCACACGGTCCAACGAACAAGCATATCCCCGGGGCTATATACGCGGCGATTTCTGTGCATGGCTTTTCATTCATTCACCGAGAACAAAATCCGCTTCGCTCTGAATCAAATTCCCAGCCCTTCATTTATTTCACCTGTTCTAAAGGTAAGCTGGCCGGCTCTCTTATCTCCCCATGACCCCACGTTAAAAAAATCAGAACATGCACAGGAGCGACTCTTACACGTGGTTTGTAAGACGTAAGACGGGAAGGCAATGAAGTCCCACCCAATGGACATGCATGACACGACAATCCCTATAACGAAACATTTCAATGGGACACCAGGTCCAACTGTTCAACAATGCCTTATCTGTTTGTGCAATGAAAGCCAAAGCATGTCTCCATTTAGTAAGTCATCTATAAGAGGCGAACGGAGTTGTTAAAGGCAACAGCTTTGGACATAAGTCTGTTGTCCTGAAGTTTTTTCACCGGCTGAATTTACAATGCCTGAATCGGTGAGTTGATCGGTCAGCTATCTATCCATAACAAAGACTTGTCACTTTACACAGTGTGTGGAATACTGATGAGCTCTGTGATATAACACACGGGGTCAAACGCTTAATCTCATTACATTCGTGATTACGCATACTGCCGGTAATTACAGCACATACTTATTCCTCCTACCATAATGCTGACCACAATCGTATAAGTGAAATATTCCTGAGTATGCGTAAAACAACAATGAGATAAATAAATAAATATATAATACATAAGTGGACTAAATATATGAAGTAAGTGGTGGCTTTGGTGGTCTTGGGAATGAATATTACGATTATCGACTTGTAACGAACCTTCATGGTCTACGAGTAATGTCGCACGTGTTGGATTAAAGAAAAAATTTGATATTTCACGAAATATTTCACATGCATAAATGGGAAAAGGTAAGTAATCAGTCGTGATAATCGGCGTATTTGGTCCGGCCTGCTTCAACAAGATTAAACCCTAATGACAGAAACAAAAGTGAACAAAAAGTAGAATTATTAAAGATAATAAACTGTCCTTTTAGAATGTGGCTGCCGGTTATTTAAACTGGTCAAATTGATTTCAATCGCCAGGACAAAAGCACGAGGTACAGGTTCAAAACCGACCTTAGGAAGGGGATTTGCAGATTCTCCCGCTCTCATGCGCTGCTTGTGGTTTGGGCCTTGGCGACAAGAAGTGGTTGAGGACGGTCGTGCATTCGTTTGTACAGTACGTCTTCCATCACGTAAATGTTGTGCATATGCGCACATCAGATGAGGGAAAGCTCGTCAGTAACTTGCCAAAGTTCGGTAGTTTACTCAAATTGACATATTTAAATTTTTGAAAATGACGTTAAACAGCAATTGGATAAATTCATCAAAATGTCAGTCTATCGGGTAACAAATGATGTATGAATATCGAATTCGACGTATTTGTCCCTAGATATTTATGTACGTTTCCGCAAGGTGCATTTGGAAGGCTTTTATAAACACTGGCAAAGGTGAGACCAGAACTGTGAACGAGACATCTTGAAACTGAGCCAGTGGTGAATGCTCTTTTCCCCGGCTCGTTAGCACTGACACTGAGCCAAGTTCAGTGAAAGTGTGAAAGCAGAGCCATTAGCGTGCGAGGTTGAAGATTGTCACACCCTGCCAAATTTTTGTCCTAATTGATACCACTGAGACCCTCAACATCGCTTGGTTGTTCCTGGCATCTTCCGTAAACAGCTCGCGATGGAATCGCTATATTATGGAAGCCGATGGTGGCCATCTGTGCTTTCGTCCTTTCTAGTGATTATTTAAACCAGAAAATAACGCGAAAGGGCGAAACAAGGGAAGGACGACACAAAAGTGCGAGGCAAAAAAGTAGGAAAGGACGAAACAAAAATATAAAAGGGCGAGGCAAAAGCAAAAAAGTGCGCAGCCAAACAACGAGGTTTTGTCACCTCGCTCTTTTGTACTTTCGTTTCGCCCTTTTGTTCTTTCGAGTTTTACTTCATGTAAAAGCAGAAAAGAGTGAACCAACGAAGGTGCGAGATTCCACAAACCTCGCCCTGCCGTCCTGTTGCCTTCAGCTTTTAAATCGTTGTGCGTATGCTGATCGGAAGGCAAAAGGTCGAAAGGGCGAGACACCATCAAACCTGCAACTTTCGTACATTCGCCTTCCGGTTTTAACTCGCAGTGCGCAAGCTAACCGGAAGGCAATAGTACGAAAGTGCGAGGTTTGGTGGAGTCTCGCCCCTACACAAGCATATACACAATTCATGACATCAAAATAAAAACTGCCAGTGAACAGCAAATGACCACTGAAGGAAGAGGCACAGAGAAACATCAGAAAGTGTTATGTCGAATGTGACAAAATATCAATTGAAGCATAAGCATCACATCCTCATTGAATGCCCTTTCTTAAAAAAAAATTTTCACAAACAAGTCTATTACAAAGCAGACAACACCTAGTCAAATATTTATGTTGCAATATCATCAGTAAGTAGTAAAAAGGCATTTTTGGAGCCCTCCTCCCCCAAAAAAGAAAGCTCCAAACTTTCTGTGTGGATTCCTCGGAAACTTGATGAGTCCCATTTAGTTTCATATCAGGGACCAAGTTTTCAAGGGACCATTTTGGGAACTGAACTGAACCGCTGAGTATAAATTCTGTGGTATTTCTGGATTTACTTTCCTGTTATAGTGTTTTTCCTTTTGTTGGTGTGTGGAACATATACAGATGAACGCAGCCGGAATCGAGAAACGCCCACAGTAGTGTAAGCACACGACGTTTTCTTGACATAGTAATATATATATATACATGTTTATAAGTAATACAGGCAACAGTTTAGAACGCCGCACTGGCAGTCTATACCGCATCTGTTATGTCACTCCGTAAGGCATTTGACAGTCGCAGCGCACGGCACAAATTAAAGAGTTTCTTTTCTGCTTTGGGTAATCCTACCCTTTCCGTTGAAAAAATCCTCTCTACCCAAAAGTTCACAAACTGTATTTGTTACCCTACCAATAAACATCCCCGTGGCATATGACAAAAATATTTCCGCTGCAGCATTACGTCACAATCATTCCTCCATTCCATTCATTCATGCAGATAACGTTTTAAATTTTGGTTGAAGAGCCAATTAACGCAGACTTTTCCAACCGTCCAATCACCGACGTCAGCCACACTACATTCTGCTGCTCTTTTTTGTTTTCTTGACAAAGCCATGAACACAAGTGTTTAATTATTACGTGTCTGTACCCGTGGTACTGGCAATTACAAAGGATAACCAAAAAAAAAAAAAAAACAACTCCTGTTTTTGTTTGTGCATGCACTGTACACATAGTTACACGACGAACACAGCGGAAGTACTTCAGCCTCTACCGTTTCATGTTGCATTTATAAACTTGTTTAACTATACTCTTTACACCATAGTTTGACCTAGCTGTACAAATGTATTTTCAGAAGCAGACGAAGTTCTTAACATGATCCTATTGAAATGAGTCAGACGTCATAAACAATTTTTAACATGATCCTGTTGAAATGAGTCAGACGTCATAAACAATTCTTAACATGATCCTACTGAAATGAAACAGACTTCATAAACAATTCTTAACATGATCCTATTGAAATGAATCAGACGTCACAAACAATTCTTAACATGATCCTATTGAAATGAGTCAGACGTCATAAACAATTCTTAACATGATCCTATTGAAATGAATCAGACCTCATAAACAATTCTTAACATGATCCTATTGAAATGAATCAGACCTCATAAACAATTCTCAAGTCACCGAGGAGATTATTGCATAGACACAGAGCCATTGTATACTCCTAAGTTACAAAAGCACCTTTGTCGTTCAAGGTTACAAAAGCACCTTTGCCGTTCAAGGGTTACAAAAACAGCTTTGTTGTTCAAGATTACAAAAGCAACTTTGCAGTTCAAGGGTGCAAAAGCAGCTTTGTTATTCAAGGTTACAAAAGCACCTTCATCGTTCATTAAAGTTACAAAAGGATCGATCTTTGCTCTTCAAAGCTACAAAGCACCTTTGCTGTTCAATACTTCAAAGGCATTTTTGTCATCCAAAGTTATAAAAAAAACTTTTGCCCATCAAGGTTTCAAGTGCACCTTTGTCATCCGAGGTTACAAAAGCAAATTTGCCGATCAAGGTTAATAAAGAACCCTTGTCGCTCAAAATTATAAAGACACCTTTGCCGTTTCAGGTTACAAAAGCACCTTTGCCGTTCAATGTTATAAAAGAACCTTTGCGCTTTCAGGTTACAAAAGCACCTTTACTATTCAGTGTTTTAAAAGCTTTAGTTAACAATGTTGAGTTATATTATGACAATACAACTTTAGCGGATATGATTGGCGAGCTCTAATAGAAAGTTTCTTCAGTGTTAATTCTTATGCTGGCCATTGTACCTGCTGGGTTTACATAAAGCCATTAGCGGTTAGATCTTTGAGTCACACTGGCCGACAATGTACTGGTCATGTTCCCAGTCATGATTACATCGGGCGGCTGATCGCCACGCAGTTAGTGATAAAACCAGAAAAAACTCGAAAATTATTCAATTCGATGATATGGAGTTATCTTGATGTGGCTCGCTCCCCTGTGGACTGTGTAAAACATGTGTTTACAGACCCACTCCAACACAAAAATTCGCCAAGGAGGAAAAAAATCTTCGCTTTGTAACAAGAGCAGGGGAACAGCAGCATGTTCTGCAAAACATCTTCCGCCGTAAAAAAGAAATTCTCAAACAAAGGATGAGTAGGTGCACGCTTAAACAGTTAGACCTACCTGACTTTTACGCCAGGTTTATCCGTAGAATGCAGACAGTATACACAGACAAAACCACTGCATTCGCTAGCTCCCTGATAAACCTCCTGAAGTGAAGCTGCAGTCCACATGAGCTAGAGGTGGATTCGATCCCGGAACCTCAATGGTCAAGCGCATGTCGTGCGCTGCAAGACCAGCGGTTTATATGACTGAGCCAGCAATAAGCCCAAGAGTTGATTGTTTTCAACTATATAGTGCTCATGCACTGGGAACCATCGCTTAAGACATTCCGTTTAAACAAGCCAGGTCCAAGCTGTGTAACAACAGCTAATTTTCTGCAGAAACCTTGCATGCCGCGCTTGTATACGACCTCTTCGCTTTACGAGTACAACTATGCAGTGAGGGGTTGCAGAAGAGAAAGAAAAGAGCACGCAGCTTGCAGCCACTTGATTTAGCAGGGCATATCAGATTTAGAGCTAAATCATTGATACATTGTTCTGTAGTGAAACATAGACCAGTCCTGTATCCACAAATAGTCCGTTGCACTTATTCCTAGACACCGTTTAGTAGGTCCGTGGGAGTTTGCTTTGCGATAAGCGGCTCAATTTAATAATACGCTTACGCTTGAAAATGTGGGCTACACTTAGCTCGTTGTGAATCTGGGGGTTTTGCTGTGAATCTTCGAAAGAAATTAGGACGAAATTGCACAAAGTAATGGATGAATCTTAAAATAGCTTACGGATCAATATTCCATGACAAAACATCTGCCAGAGAAAATAACTGTACAAAAGTTTTCTGAGGTGCCGTTATTTCCTTGTGTATCAGGCTTAGAAACCATTTTATTCTATTTTTTTGTCAGCTATCATGATGAAACACACGTACTGACCGTCAGTGAATCCGATCGAATTTTCTTCTTCCTCGGATGATATCTATATATGTAACAATTATTTCTATGTGACCATTTTCGTGGTTGCCAGAATGTTTTCGGAGCCGTTTACTCTGGTGAAAAGCTGTTCAAAATGTAACCAGTGGGCCGGACTGAATGGAAGTTATTCACACTCACTGGGCATATTAAAATATGAACATTAGCTACGTATACATACAACACGTATATAAATTCATGTTAAGTACGGTTCGTTTGATAACTGATAATTGATACGCCCTTAAGGTTTTAGTGAATGCCCTATACAGACACAACAGGGCAGGTATCAACATTTCTGATCGGGTGGACGTATAAGATGTTCGCTGGGATGTGTTCGGTGACATGTTTGTTGGTTTCAATTTGTTTTTATTCTGCGTTCAATCAAACGTATCCTTAATTCCATGTACTCAAGAATATGTCACTCCCAAGACGGCGGTCCGGTTTACGAATGGAGAAAAGAGGAACGGGTCCGTAAAAAATCCACCGCACCTAGCTGATACATGGCAAATCTTCTCCCCCAAAGTCGCAGCCGACGCCGCGGGAGCGGGATTCGAACACGCGATCTCAATGGCCAATTTCTAGTAATTTGAACTGAGGCAGTTTATAGACTACTATCGTAAGATTTTCTTTTATTGTCTCGGTCACAAACTCAGAAAGACTAATTGTGATTCTAAAATATTTTATTGCGTAATGCACAATGGGATTAGGAACAAGTTCTAAAAAACTTACTAGTCCATTTCCCTAATCAAGCACAATTTAACGGATTTGCTGAAGATGTGTGAATACGATGACAGTAGATTAAGACACAAAAAAGACTTGCTTGGGGACCAATTGGAACGAGAGAAATTTGCTACAATAAAAGAACATGTGGTCCGAAATTGAGGAATAAGAAGCAGGATGATGGGATTCCATTGTGAAATCATTCAGAAAATATGACATTCTCTCTTCACCGGAATTCCGTATGAGGAGAAATGAGATGGTCATGAAATTAAACATGTTAGGGTAGCCGTCTGAACGAAGGCACCGTTGGGTTGGTTGTATTTTAAAAGGTACAAGTTAATAATGTAATAATATGTACAATACGTACAGCCACGGTGCCGCTCAGACTGAACAGTTTTTAACAGTGTAAAGGGTATAAACGCCAAATGTGGTACAATCGCCAAACTCTGAGGTATTAGCTGGGAATTCTGGCGTCAGCTCATCTTAAAAGCTCTCAGTCTGAAGGCTAATCGATTCTGATTGAAATCCCTGATAGCAAGGCGACAATAAGTAAGTAAACCGATTTGGGTAGGTTGGATTGATCGAAGAATTGGCTGGAAAAGGCAGGTGTAGTGAACGGAAATCTGTCACACGCATGCGCGGCGCGCCAGTCCTTGGGACATCCTCCAAATCCACAATCGTTGGCATATAAAGTGCTGGTTTATAACGCATTGCCATTGTTGTTCAAGAAAATACCCAATAGACACTCAACCAGCATGAAGGGGGAGGAGATGGGGTGGTAAGGGAGTGTTGATTTTAAATCATGATGCCAAGGCTGTGTTTTGACACTGTGTACAAGTGTGTGTCGCCATATACGTAATACTCCGAGCTATACACAGACGATGACTTCATTGCGTATGTATGGAAATCAGCTGTACCACATTACACGCCATTAGAAGCACACGCCATTACTGACATTGGTCAACAGGAACCCCATTGTTTGCATCATACTGCGTTCAGCGTACCTAATTTCTATTACGTGACAGTGGTATCTTCTTGTAGAACGGCAGCCTCAGTGTGCATAAGAGACATTATAGGTTAGAGAGAACAACCAGAGTAGCAATTACAACGTGGGAGCTGGCAACCGGCCACACGTTACCAGGGGCTTTGTCAATTTATTGGAATCAGGACCTTACATTTGTTTTAACTGCTCGTATGATTGTTTTAACAGTAGATAGCAACTGCACATATAAGCTCACAATAGCGTTATAGCTTACATAAGCAAACTAAGGTGCAAAAGATAGTGATTTTCATACATGGAGCAACATACACCACACTTCGCAGATCTACTCAGAACACTGTAAAGTGAGTGAATTTATTTTTTATTTGACTGGTGTTTCACGCCGTACTCAAGAACATTTCACTTATACCGCGGCGGCCATCATTATGGTGGGAGGAAACCAGGCAGAACCCGAAGGAAACCCACGATCAGGTTGCTGGCGGACTTTCCCTCCTACTAGCGAAGATGTTACATTTGGTAAACAATAATATGAAAGACATTGTTAGTCCCAATACTGTGGCTTCAGTCACAAGCCAGTACGTATCGCCTACCTAAATCATCATTTTTTCCTTAAATCCACAAAATGACCACACCCGGTATTGAACTCAAATCTCCCCTGAAGATGTCCCTCTGTTCGTTCCGCTCCTCCATTTGTACATAAACTTCTAATCCTAAACCGATCCGGATTACTGCACACAAGCTATTGCCACTCGCAGTACAGTGTTAACCCGTGAAAAGCTCAACTCTGATTCGGTTTCTATGGCGACAAGTAACTGTATTATAGGGAAAAAGCAAAAGGCTACCAATTCTTGTTCATGCCGATGTAGGTGTCAGGTGTTCAGTATCGAGCCGTGTATACGGTTACTTGTTGATGTCTGACCGCAAGAACAGGCACAAGCACCTGGGGCACCGATAAAACTGATGTCAGATTTCCGCCAGGTTATCATCACCTTGACAAGCAATTTGCATAATCAGATTTTACTCACACGCGAAATTGAATGATGATTATGGCTTGAGATATGGCGCATAATGATATATGAGTCGTAGATGATAACCCTGAGCTGCTTAATATATATATGACAATAAATATGTATAAAGAGACAGAGAGAGTAAACTTGGAGGTATAATTTGATAGAATGCTATATATACAAAGAAATAATCACAATACGTTATATGTCATTTGAATGTTTAAAATGTAACCGATCAACTTATGCTTGAAATTAACAAGGAAGAGCGTAACCTGTTTGTTGACACTCGTGTGAATTTACAGCTAACCGACTCATTGATTAACTGATGGATTGCTGACATCGCAACGACACTGATTGATTTCAGCTATGTCTGGAGGTTTAATTATTGCTTGATTGATTCCTTGATTTGGACTATCTGTTGTTTGTTTGACTGTTTGACACCTTGAGTCGTCTTGAAAGAATGTTAGCAAACGAGAATGATTTATTTGTTGAATACATGTCATATGATGATGTATCCATATACTAAAAGAAAGAAAGAGAGACAAGCAGACACACTGATTGGTTGACTGATTGGCACAGGTTGATCAAACACGCCAATCAAAAATGCAAGTTAACATTATAGCAATAACATATAACATTATGAATCCAAAAATGCTGTAGGGCATATATATATATATATATATATTATGTACAGTTTAAGATATACAAATTAGCATTCTCGTGCCAAAGTCTTCTGTTGGGTCACCATATCTCTAATTTTTCACAGGTGCACTGCGGCAAAATCCTCTCCAGGCGTTATACAGTCAACCTGTTGACACACATTTATCTGGACAAATACATTTCAGCACATGCCCGACCACCAGGTGTCGCAAATCAATTTCATAGAGCAGTGAACATTGACGGGGGCTAGCCGATTATCATGTACAAAGGTAGGTCAGCGACTCCCTAGATACCCGCCGCGCCTTGTCGATTACAGCCTGGGCTATGACGCGACTAACTCGGGCTCCCAGTCGATAATAGACTGGCCGATAATAGCAAAAAAATATGGCGAATGCACAATTAGTTGTGCATTACACATGTATTGCAATATACATGTATAGCTTCATGCAAAAGACAACACCGATATCGCGTTTGATTGAAATGACGGAAAAATGATGACAGTATTTTATGTGACGGTATATTTTAGCAGCAATGAGTTAAATAAACAAATAATGGAGTTTGTTTACAATCTCTGTCCGTATTGGCCATTAAAGCAAGCAGTCGTTGATTGGTGGGTTACAAGGTTCACAGCATATAGCTACCCGTTCATAATTATCTCGCCACATGACAGTAGCGATACTACCGACATGACGTAATGAATGCTTCATTCATACATTCGTTCATTGATTCTTAAATGTAACAAGATAACAACATATGTAACAATGTAACAACATATTTATATGAAATAAATATATTGGTACAGTATATATCACCGTGCGTAAGCAAAACTGGTATGAGAACAAGCAAAGTAGAAAAAAATCTAAATATTAAAACATGACTTGCTGATTAAATATAGGCTTACCTTATTAATAAATTCTGATGGGGGTGTATAACATTGGTATTTTCCTCGAATTAAATGCAGCACTTGAGTGAACAGCGACTACATGGCCGCATCGAACCTACACATTGTCACATAGCACAGGAGGTCTTCAAACACATACGTCTATAATCCTATCTATGTTGTCGACATATATTTATGTTAGTTCCCATGTATACGTGACACAAATCGATGCATACATGTACCGGTAATGTATTTAAAACGACAAGGACTTCATAACTGGACAAGCCAGTAAACATCTAACTCGAGGGGCCACATATATTTATATACAGTGCCTATTGGCAGGTATATACCTTTATGATGTCAGTGCTCAGTGGAGTCTGATAACCTTTCCGGTTTTAGGCCTGTACATTGCCTTTTGTCAGGCCAGGTGCTTGCTGTACCTATGCTATGTGTTATGCGACGCAAGCGCTTATTGAGGTTACTGCTCAAATGGATAAACATCTAACCTGTGCCTGAACTATACAGGCCTAAACACGTGATGTCAATCTCATAACACCTGTAATTTCACTTAACTATGGGAGATGTTGATAATATATGTCACGTGGTAATCCTACAGCAATCTTTTTTTCTTGGTCTTTTTTTTGTTTTTTGAATCATATCAGAACGCTTGAAGCGGTATATTCACTTCATTAAGATGATATGACTTGTAGTGTTAAAGGTGTTTATGACCCAACTATGCTTGATACATATACGTGTGTTAGACAGCTGATGCACAGTGTATGCAATAAAGGAAATCTAGGTGCGGTGGACCACGTGCTTGGGTCACCTATCGTAGGCATGTGTATGCACACTTAACTGTGCCGTTTTACATCCACAACAGGAAGTTCAGAAAGCTCAGTCCAATTACAATATACCGGTATTGAGTTTCAACGCAAATATTTAACCTGCGAAAAAATGTACACATTTTTTTTTCTTTTTTTATATATCTAAAGAGGACTTAAAGACCTACCTTCTGGAGAAACGGCGGAAAGACTCGACCCGGTAAAAAATCCCAGCAGGAGACAGATTTTAATTGTAAACATACTTCCCTCGTCGATCTCTGGAGTTCACTCCGGCGTCGAATATATGTATCATGTAGGCAAGGCTGGGTAAGTTACCCGGCGTCATGCAGAAGTACGGATCATTGCTTACGACGTTCCCGGTCGGCCGGGGTGCTTTCAAGGCGGCGAGCCGGGAGCGACAGGCGCCGTGGTACGCCGTAACACATCCATGCCGCTAAGCACAAGAACGGCCGAAAATCTCGGTAAAAACCATCCCAAGTCACCTGAAATGTTTCCGTCCAGATCTCAAGAGCACTGACTGTTTCTGTTCGAATGTAAGGTCCAATTTAAAGAGCACAGTCGCCCGAGCACACGCTGTCTATTGCAGCACACCTCGTCAATGCTATCGAGCGTGACATTATACAGTGGAGAAAAAAAGCCCACGGCCGCGTGTTGGTAATCGACGGACGGTTGGTTTCACTATCGGTCGAGTCGCTACCGCTGGCAAGGGACTCGAGGCGCGGCCGGCCCTGAACGCTGAGCCGATCAGTCCGGCGACACCCCGGAGGCTATCTCCGTTGGCGTTACGTCAACATTAACCAACTCTCTCTCTATGCAGCCAACTCTAATATGGCGGTCTCCGGCGGGCTGAAGATCAATTTAGCGTTCGATCTTGTGTGTTTAAAAGGAATGTCAGACCTCATATCCCTATACAGCGTGATTAAGTCGGCTAACAACAAGGCCAGGGTTGTATGTCTGTGTATATGCTAAGGGAAACAGCGCTTCTCTGCAAACACATGCATGCTGTGCAACGCCTTGGAGGGTCTGCACATCCGCCCTGAGACGCTGGTCTTCACCACGGTCCGCGCCCTCCTAAAGCTATGAACTAATTACTTTTCGCGACAACCCTACATAATCTAATTTTCGATTTTCCCTCTTTTTTACAGGCATTTATGTCTTTACATCTACTTCCTGCATAGATAAAATTCTCTCACTCCTTTTTTTTTTTTTAATTTCAAAGTTTATTAAGTTCAAAAATATAACATGCATTCTAGGACAAAAAATGGATTCGTAGAAACACTCCATTTCTCCCCACCCGCACTATACATACGTCCTCCAAGCCAATTTTTTTCTTATACGAAAATGTGTCAACAAATTAATCGATAAAGACAAAGTCGATGTCAGAGCGATCCAGCAGTATATTTTAATGAATAAGCCTCGGTACCGTATAAACAAAAACATGCATGCCAGTCCGGGAGTTGAACTCATGATTCAATGATAAATTTCCTTACAAGAAGATTTTAGTGTGTCCATTGACATATGCGAAGGAAGGGGAGCTACAACCTTAGCAAAAGAAATTGCGGAGTAAACAATTTATTTATTACCACTTATTTATTTATTTTTTAATAAATGATCGAGAGGTTTTTCACTTACACGATGGCCATCAGTTTTATGGGTGGAGGAAACTAGAACCGTGCCCGACGTAAACCACTGACTTTTAGCAAGCTACTGAAAAACTTTCCCACATGCATGTGATATGCACACCTTACTGATGATGAAAGACCATTCGTTCTTGGTACACCTTGTGCTATATTAAGTGACACACGAGTTCAGTTATCTCGGTGTATGAATACGTTCAGTATTTTTGATATGTACGTATACCAGTAATTGAAAATATCAAACAGTTTAATCACTCTTCAGTTATTAAAGCCATTGTGCGCTTTACTGTCATCGGCATACGAATTAACAATCAAATAAGCTTTAAACAAATATCTGAAGTTAATTATTTTTTCACCGGCCGATTCACGTTGTCAAGAATCCCTTTCATCTAGTCACGTGACGAAATAAAAAGAGGCGAAGGGTCATGTTAGACAGGAGGTCAAGCTCGTGCTTGTGTAGTCTGTGTCTGATGGGTAGAATCAAGACAAAACTCATCGAATTCCGACTGCATTTACTTAAACGAGATCCACAGCCTAGATCGTTAAGACGATTCCGTTTATTCTTTGAAAAAAAAAAACAACAACAAAACAAAAGAAAAAAAAAAAAACAATAGCAGCTTACGAGAGTGTACTTTAACTCAGCAAGCGCCTTTTAAGAGCAGTTAAATTATTTTAATGAGTCTTCATGTATGTAGTTGTACACACTGTAAAAGGACCAACGCCCACCGCATTTAACGGGTGATTAAACTTCAAACAAGCGTGTTTCATAAATGTACATATATATTTAGGAAAATGTCTAAAACGTGTATATAGGCCTATACTATAATGATATAACCTCCAATGGTTTTATATATGATGCATAAAAGTGTTTATAAGTTAAACATCGAATTTACAGTGTGTATATGTACTGCTACATTTTAACTGTGCCTCTAGGCGACTTGGTCGGGTTTGCCGCCGTTAAAAGCCAGACTTGTCAAACGCCGGTCTCTATGAAAAATCTGGATTCGGTTAAGGGCTTATTATTACCACAAGGGTTCGTTCTTTTAATAAACAGCCAGCCGTCCATTTGCAGAGTTCGGCCGTATTAAGGTCAGCACAAGGTGAATGACGCTGTGGATATATCCGGCCGGAATGAAACTGACATTGGAAGCGGCTGTTTGCTAACGTTAAACGATCCTTTGATGAAAAGAAATCAAGAGGTCGTGGGTTCGAATCTTACTATTGGAAAAGTTCCTTGTACTCTCTGAAAACTACTGTGTACGACACATTTTTGTGACCGAAATCCAAAACCACATGATTTTATGTAGGCCCACCAGAAGTACAAAATTCTGTAATTTGTGTAATAAATTCACTTTGACGCGTGCATCCTTCATAGACAAATTGTGTACCGCTTATAAATATGTATTATGGATGTGCAAACTTGTACACAGTCATTTTAGAGATTATACCAGCCTGTTTCCATTTATTTATTTTGGTGTTTTATAATGCCGTACTCGAGGATTTTTCACTCACATCAAGACCGTCAGAGTTAAGAGTTATTCGAGGAATACGATGTGCATGGAGTAAACCACCGCCCTTTCACCTAGTATACCTGAGAAACCTCCTGACTTCAAGCGGCAGCTGAACAACCAAGAGCTATGCATTCGTATGTGCGACCTCATTGGTCTAAGGCCGATGCGCTCTGACGAAATAATTCACCGGCGAAAATGATCTCCCAGTAAAACAACCAACACTGGACAGGTCACATTGGCCTTTGGACAGGAGAGAGTCCTGTGTTTGTTTAGTTCGCCCGGTGTTGTTTATTCTCTAAACTTGACTTTCATTAATCACATATTAGTCGAACAGTTCAGGATGGTTTCGATCCAAATCGCGTTATAAATCCACATGTGGTTTAACTTGCTCGTGACCCGCGGTTTGCATGGATGGGAAAAGTTTGTCAGCTCAGACTCATGAATGAATTTCACGACAGCAGCAGTCCGTGTTGTTCTACAAACTTGTCTCATCCAATCCAGCTCGATTGTATGACTGAGAGCAGACATTGTAGAATATGTATGTATGTATGTTTGGGGTTTTACGTCGTACTTACCAATTTTCCAGTCATATGACGACGAGAGATCCTTATATATATACTGTGTCTTTTTGTGGCAGCCGCCGGTAAAACCTCATGCCACCCCATTATACTGACACGGGGTCGACTAGTCCTGTTTCCTTGCTCTAACCCGTGAGCTGCTGAGAGCAGAGCTCCAAGCGAGGCAGCAAGAAGTGTCACTTTTTAAAGTCTTTGGTATGATCCAACCCGGGATTGACCCCGGATCCCCCGACCTCGAGGTGGACGCTCTAACCAACAGACGAACCGAGGGGTACAATATCAATCCTCCGTCCCGTTAACTATATACACCACTCTCGGAAAAGAAAGAAATTAACATTTGTACACCTGCTTTGAAATTCACTCTTTTAGGGGCCTTGGTGCTCTTTGGTATGGCCATAACATGTATGAAATTCACTGAAGACCAGTTGCCTTCAACCAATATAACGTGTATAAAATGTGGAAAAGTCAGCCAGTATATAGTCAAAGGTCTAGGGTTTATTTCGGTTTACAAAATCAACAATATGTGACGGTCATCATGTAAGAGAAACATTCTTGAGCATAGCGCTAAACAATAATCAATCAATCAATCTGGTCATAAATAAATAAATTTTAAAAAACATAACGTAATGAATAAATAAATAATAAAAAAAAATTTATAATCTAGTGGTATACCACAGTTTTTCAGTGACAAAAAAGTGAAGTGAAATATATTTAAATCGGACACTTATATGTTAAAGATATAACGCGTATACAGGTTGGCTTTGTCTACGTACAATCCAGATGTTTGTTAATCCGAATCCCTTGTAGGTAAAACATGTACAACAGGCTAACTGACACCCACCAAATATATTTATTTCTTCATTTGACAGAAGATTTACACTTTTCACTTTCTCTGACAGCGGTCAAATGCATGATGAATCGATTTTGGAACGACGGCGTTCTTATAAATAAACCCTCAACCCTCCACCAACACGCCAGGGTGAAACCTTATATATACCGCGAGCGAGGTGTTAATACCCCTACCCCGGCGATTGTAAGCAACCCCGTCCCACAATACACTCGTCTCAGTTCCAGTTCATTTCGATTTCTGTGGTCAAATGACCTGGAAATTTTATATTCGGCTGATTGCCAAAGGTTATAGGATAGACTGATTGTGCCCGGATCACACGTACCCAGAATTCCGGAGTCCGGAGACAGCTCTCACAGAGACACGACGGTTATATACTGTAAATTTTGATGTTTAAGGTATAAACACTTTTATGCATCAGATATAAAACACTTGGAGATTTTTTTCATGTGTCAGACACTTATGTTTAATGCTTAAATGTCTGTATATTTACTAAACAGGCTTGTTTGAAGTTCAATCACCCATTACACGCGTTGAGCGTTGGCCTGTTTACAGTGTAGTATATAAAATTGGACGTACAGTCAATAAGGCGTTCTCGGGAAAGGCCTCATCACGCGTTTACACGAAGCTGGTTAACCACAATGGTCGTGTATTTGACAGATTAATCAGATTTGGTGTCAGGTTTTCAAAGTAGTTTTCGACTCACAAAGATTTACTGCACAGAGCTCCTGTCTAAATAGTGTCAAGTTTGGTCATCAGTCTGTTCACATGTAGACTGGACGTCACATGTACAATAAGCTACAAAAGTTTTGCTGAGGAAGACATAATCATTCCGTCTTGTGCTAAAAATCTTAAACATAAAATCGAATTACTTCCTGATACCTGAACAAATGACAGAGTGGCCAATTCCAGTTACAGTTTGCAGACACATTTAGATAAGACACAACTGAAAAGAAGTATCCTTTCATACGTAGGAAGATCCGCCAGCAACCGACGGATAGTGGACGGTGGGTTTCCCTCGGGTTGTGTCCGATTTCCTCCCACCACAGGGCTGACCGCCGTCGTGTAAGTGAAATATATATTCTTGAGTACGGCGTGAAACGCCAATGAAACAAAATCAATCAAACTGAAAAGTTTGGCATTGGACGTGCAACAGCCGATCCGCCTCATGGTCATTGAGGTCGAAGGTTCGATTCCAGCAAGGGTCACGATAGGCCTATGTACATACACCAGTAAAGACTTTTTCGATCTAAAGTAATTTGGGTCAAAACTGTGTAATCTCTTCTAGCTCTCAAAGCATCTAAACCAAATGAGAGCAAAATGAACAAATATATATAACTTCACGCCGACTTTTCTTAGGTCAAAAAGTGGCCATTGGCGACATATCTTATCAATACAGGGCCCATATAAAAAACCCACCACAATTTCAAAGCATTTGACTACCTTTAATTAAATGGGAAAAAATAAAACAGAAAGTAAAGATGTTTTCATGTGGTCTAATTTCCACTAGTACTCATTTCTTTATTTACTTTATCGTCCTCATTAAATAAATACGATAATGCACAGATTTCCAATTTTTCCTGTTAAGTTCTACACTGCGATTTACGAATTCCATAGCTTGCAATAGGCGTTTCAAATATATTACCATGGGCGACAAATCGCTCGACAAGACAGTAGTAAATTCCACTTCTCTCGTGACCCGTAACACCACGTGTGAAAAGGTTAAGAAGGCGTGGTCGGAGTTGTCCCATCGTTTTGATGGACAGCTTAATGGATACCAGAGGGAGGGAATAGATACTTTGCATAGTCACATATTGGAGAGGTTCGACCAAGGTTAAAATTCGAGCCGTATAGATCAAAGAATTTAAAGTGAAAGACCACTCAGAAATGTAGTTGTAATGAGTGAAAAGAGCATAAAAACTGTATTTGAGAATACCTACGCTGATTTTGTTTTTTACATGTTTTTAAAACCAAATTAAATTTGATTGTATGGTGGACTTTGTGCATAATATTGAACAGGATGAAGAACAATGACGTCACACATTCCTTTTGGTTGATTGTTATATTTCCACATTAAATACAGGTACACGTGTAGCATCCCACGTGTGTATTCACGTAGAGCGTCAGCGTATAACAATCAGAGGCTGTTTAACAACTGAAAAGAACGAGTGACGTAACTGTTCTTCAGCCTGTTCAATATGGTCCGTGAAGTCCGCCTTACAATCAAAACATTTGGTTGCGTTTAATTTGGTGATAAAAGTCTAAAAAAAAAAAAAATCTGTGAAGATATTTTCAGATACAGTTATTTTATGCCCTATAATATTCATTCACCATAACTTCATTTTTGAGTGGTCTTTCACTTTAAACATGGAATAATTGTCAATGGAATAGTGTTATCTCTGCTGTCTTCAGTACCAAGCTACGTGGTCGTGGGTTTCCCACTCTGCCAGGTTTCCTCCCACCATAATGCTGGTCGCCGCCGTAGACCTATAAGTGAAATATTCTTCAGTACGGTGTAGAACACCAAGCAAACAAATAAATAAATAAGAAAATAAATCGGTATTTACTGTATTTCAGTGAGGCAGGACAACAGATATGATGGCACAAGGACCAGTCCGATACATTAAATTTGTTTGTTTTATTTACGCCGTACTAAAAGAATACCACGGCAGATCTTTCCACGTACGGCCGGAGAGGATGCCAGCACGAGCTGGACGTGTAGGATATATTGTATAGAAATTGAAATCGTTACGACATATCCCAACCGAGTGAACGATGCCCAAGCAAATACAGCAAATCTCTCTAGAGTAGAAGATGTTTCTAGAAATCTATGTGATCAAATGTGTGATGTCAGCTGACAGCTGTGATATCTGACCGAAAGCTGGGTTGTGAATTTCAATCCTGTCACGCTGGAACCAATCCAGAGAGGCTGCAATCAACACCCCCACGTGCGACGTCGGGAATAAACATCGTCAGCTGAAGCAACCACAAGTTTAGATCGCATTATAGAATACAGCGCTAAGGATTGCACTGTACCCCGGAATGAGGTGGAGTGGATGTATGAATTGGGATGCGGAGAGGGTTGGGGTGGGGGAGGATGGGGGCAACATGGAACAGGTAGAAGTTAGGTTGTAACGTAAAAAGAAACCCATGCACACTTAACGCCACAGCTTTAACATCTTCACATTCATTTTGTAACCACTGAAAACACGGTAAACAGATCATCACTCGGCGAAAACCACCGCACCGATAACACCCCCCCCGACTTAAAGCTGCAACTGCGAACATTGCGGACTATAACCTGATTATCCGTGTTGAGAAGTGAAAAGGAGATTCGTGGCCGTTTTAGATTATCAACGCTTGACCATCTATGCGTACATTATACACCGGCATGAAGGCAAATTATCAAGGAACACAGCCATGTCGATGTTATGTGAAAAGGGTCTGTGGTTTTGGACATCTAGGGATGGAGTACCCCTGCTACCAAGCGGTCGCCAGCCAGAACCCATATCTGTGGGCCTTTTCGGTCTGACATCTGTACGCATACAGACGCAGATCGTGTCGGATTACGAAAGAGGGAGCTGGATTCGAACTCCTGACCTTATACATACGTCTAGGGCTGAAGTCTTTGTTTGTTTGATTCGATTTTACCGTGACGTTCAGCATGATTTCTGTCACACCATGGTGGTGTCTCCTTGTAGCAGGTCGGAATCAATGTCGACATTTTTAGTGTTGCCTCACTGGAACGCCATGTCGAAGACATTAGGTCTGTTCCTCTAAAGCTGAGCGGCAAGTCAAGGTTACCGTTGATAAAAGTTTAGGAACACGATTAGATTTGGGATTGAACCCCGGATATTCCGGTCACGAAACAGACACTGTATCCACTGTGGCACTTAGGCCGACAAATTGTGGCGCGTTATAATAATGTGGGCCGTTCAGTCAGATCGAGGTTTTAAAACAAGTACGATACAAAATGGATTTCCGATTTTCTTCTTAACGCGCTAATTCAAATCTCTTATACTGAAACGCATAAATACCTACACAAAGTGACTTTTTCAGCACCTGCGCACAATTTGAGATATAACATTATTAACGTTATTCCTAAAAGCCATTATTCCCATTATGCTATACACATAAATGATAACGACTTTTCTATATGAAAATGTTGTTTCCTCCGTAGTCATATCAGTGCCTTCACTTCATGGTTAACTATATTCCGACCTCTCAGCTCTTATATCAGAACGATATACATAATAACCAAAAAAACATTTCTAAGCAACTTGATCCCAGCCTTATCCTTGAGCACGACGTAACTAACTAACAAACTAAATAAATTAATACTCAGTCAGTTAGCTAGCTAGCGCAGCGTAATGACCCAGAAGCCTCGCACCAATGCGGTGACTATGAGGTCAAGTCCAACTCATGCTGGCTTCCTCTCCATCCGTACGTGGGAAGGCTGCCAGCAACCTGCGGATGACCTTGGGTTTCCCCCAGGCCCTGTCGGTTTCCTCCCCCCATAATTCTGGTAGCCGTGGTATAAGTGAAATATTCTAGAGTACGGCGTAAAACACCAATCAAATAAATAAATACATTAATTAATTAATAACCTTAGCCTCCTGGGTGTGGCATACATATCCTCGCTGCATGCGTGGGCGGGGACCTTTGCTGCGTTTATTGCGCCTTGGAGACCATTTGCTTTGCACTGATGTGGTGTGAATATTGAAAAACTCTTGAACATGGCATTAATCAAGAATAATAATCAATTAAAGCGTAAAAACTTTGTGCCAAACAGAGGAAAGTTTGTCAGTTACTGGCCAAATCTTGGTGGATTATACCGCGTTCACTCGCTTTTGCTCTAACCACGATACCGTTAAATGAAACATCTGAACACGTGCCGCTGACAAAATGAAATTCCGGAAGTTAGTATGGGTGATTTTACAAATGCCTGAAGTAGAATATAGGGGGCAAGTTAAAATGAACAGACTATGCGTGTATTCGAGACAGCGGATATCCGGGTATTAGCGGTTTAGCGGTGAAAACACTGTGAAAATAACATGGAAGTTAATCGGGAGCTCCATTTCACGGCCTCATAAGTCCAAACTAGTTTTCGTCAACGTTCAGAATTTACATACGCTATGAAGATTGCTCTGCAGTAATACATACTGTAATTTCTGGTTATTATAAGCCGTAGTTCTCAGAATATTGCCCAGTGTTGTTCATTTTCCTATCCCTTCCCATGTTATCTTTCACCTCATCGTCTGCTTTAACATAGATAGCTGGTCTCCTATGTACGTTACCGCAGCGCCCAGCCTCGGTCTCATAGAAGTCTACGGTGAAAATTTCACTGCAAATAATAGCTCGAACCCTATACCTTACATTTGGTTTGCGCCGATTCCTTGAGTCAGCCGGAAAGTAAAAATGCCAAAGCCGGGACCGGTAAACCGTCTTTGAACAATAATCCAGCCGTTTAAACTTTTAAACCGGGTTTTTCGAGCGAACGTCCGCCATCTCTTGAATTCCAACATGCGTTGGGCCGTGAAAATTTTTTCCCACCCTACACCTCGTATGTATACATGTACAGCGCATGTGTAGGCTATGTGAAGGGTGGGATAAAAGTTTCGCGGCCCATCGCCTGCCAGACGTTTGAATTCAAGACATGGCGACATTGGCTTGAAAACTTCGCTTCAAAAGTTTAACCGACTGGATTACTGTGGAAAGATGGTTTACCGGTGCTGGCTTTGCTACTTTTACAAATTGACTGACTTAAGGAATAGGGTCACCCCAAATAGTACGGTTTGAGCTGTTATTTGTAGTGAAATTTGTACCGTGGACTTCTATGGGACCGGCGCTGGGCGCTACGGTAAGATACGTTGTCGACCAGCTATCTGTGCTACGTCTGTTTGGCGCTGCCTGAAGCGCGTGAAGTGCAAGAATGTCAGCGGTCTCGAATGCTGTGTTTTCTCCTTTCTGGTTATCCAAGACATTTATTCAGCCATAAATCCTGACTTCGTATAACCCTTAATACTCTCGGGCAGTTTATTTATCTGGTTATACACCATACTCATAATTCGCATGAAAAGTGTCGGTCACGTGCAGCTGTGTGTATGAAACTGCAGGGCAACACCGCATAACGTATGGGTTTTTAAGTTTCCTGACGTTCCAAATAGAGTTATCCCCCCTCAAAAGCCTGGCCACACGGCAGCCTTGTTTCTTGGAATATGTTGGCCTATGTACATCGTGTCCTACAAAACTGGAGTCAAAATGTGAAAACAGAGCTAGCACAAGCTAAAGCAATCATTACCATCAAGGAAAACACTGAACCTGCGCCTGCGTAATATACAACAACCCGTTCCTAATACAGCGTGTATCCTATACTCGACATTAGCCTAATGTTTACCACATACATGATTAAATGATAATTTAGATGCCTTATGAAAACTATGATCATGTCATTATGCTCATATATATTTCAATATGCGTAATATAGATTTAATGCCACCTCACAGTATGGTTAATGTGAAAGACAGCGCATGTTCTAAGTTAAGTTTACCAGAAAAGTTGGACAATAGTATGTTTATTCAAGTATTTTTTTCTAACGGCAACTACGACAGCGGAAACTGACATTTGACCGTGCTTGTTCGGCAAGCATGAAACGCAGCCATTCTGTCTGGGCTGTGACGTAATTCTTCCAAGCGCGGAACACTCTTGTCACATGAGACTGTAGTACGCTGTTATGGTTCTGTTTGTAACTTAAGTATATATGTAAATTTATAACATGAAATGATCAAGAAACCTACTCGCGCCACAGCACATTGGTCTGGAAATACTTTGCAGTGTTCACACGTGTACTTGTTATCATTAAAACATAGTACATTAAGACAGTGTCCTGTCCGTATGTTATTACATGTTACATTGACAGTCAACTCAGAAGATTTACGTCACAGCTTTTATAATCAACTGATATCTCCTAGCTCTCTGATTGGTCAGTCTGTCATAAGCTTAAAAGCATGAACGCCTTCAGAATCCGAGTCGGCAGCAAAACAATCCACAGTTCAAACGAAGATAATTCAGCAGCGAATTCATACAATTTCAAATATGTTTTTGCATTCAAGAAAAAGATTTATGATCATTTTCATTAACAGTGCCTCAGTCATGGGCTTTTACTTTCATAAAAGGATTGCTAGTGTGTGTACATGCATGCTTGGTTTCAACATCGTACAATTTTTTTACTTATATGACAAGGAGGAGTCTTTAAAATGTGTACATATTGCGTCTTCTTGTGCCCCCAAAGTGCCACCGCCACTGGAGTATCATGACGAAGACACCAGACATAACACTCCACTCAGTCACATTATGCTGACACCGGGAAGACCAGTCCGTTTCCATACTCTAAACCCTCAGTGCTGAGCCACAAGCGAGGCAGCAACAAGTACCATTCTTAAAGTCTTTGGTATTACCTGACCCAAGTTGGATCGCAGATCTCCAAATCTCGAGGTGGACGCTCTCACCACCAGGCCACCAAGGCTGTCCCAATATGCTTAAAGGATTAAACATAGATTCAATACCACATCCTATTGTGCTTTACTAAATGACTGAGTGGAACACTTGAAAACTGTTTCAATGACACATTCAAATATGGTTTAAGGATCGAACAGTTTTAATGCCACATCCATGTATTCATTAATTATTGCACGATGATCATTTTTATCAGTGGTTTGAAACTGGAGTGCCCTGGGTAAACCACCAACCGCTGGGTATTCACTGAAAACTTTACCATTTGTGATGTACAGTGCACATATGCACGCATTACTTGTGGAAGCTTTCAACCAATGATGGGCTTTGCTAACAGCCATTTGAGCCTCAACCTACTGACACCAAGCCCCTGTGAATAGGGGCGCGTAATAAGCCAGACAGCGGTTTCAGGTTGCACATAACTGCCCATGAGAAAAACGTGGTACACATGGTAATTGATGCCATTCTTTTAACGCCACAGACTTCGGCAACAGCCCAGCATATAGTTCCGTTCTGTTTTTTCTGTGTGTTTCAATGAGTTTTCCACTTGAAACAGTCCTAAAGCCCATGTATAGTCTCAAATGTCAAACTGACACATAAACGGCACCAAATGGGCTGAACTGTGCGACTGCCTACCCTTACAATGCTTTTGACGCAGCCACGAGGAACTGTTTATCCACCAGCAAAGGAATTCTGGTCATGCGCAGTCGAAACAGCTATGTGGCTTATAGACAAAGTTTGAATCCACACCTTGCGCGACTATAAGCTTCCCAAATCTAAATGCGCTGTAAGGACGAATTATAGTTAAATGTCAAATCCAAATAACCTTATACTATTATTTCAATACATAATCTGAAAATCAGAAACCCATTCTTGAATAACCAGTAAATAAACACAAAACATTTTATCAACATCACACGCATTTGTTTTAATTTTCGTCGTTACATTTCATTTTGTGTGAAAGTCGCATAACAAAACAGTAATCCATGGGGGGGGGGGGGGGGAGAGGAAATCCAATTCACTATCAGGGTCAATAGAAGAATAAAATCATTTCTAAATGCTTCTCCTCTTCTAATCAAACTCATCCTCAATCTCCAGGCCAGGCACATCATTTCATATTTGTTATAAAAGCTCATACATAATTATAACAACAGCAACAACAACGTCTCTCTCAGCACCTTCTGTGTCTCAGTTATCATTCGTGGTTAGTTTCATGTTCAAGAGCTACAGTTGGCACTGAGAACGTAAACAGTTCCTTTCAAAGTTTCACTGGACACCTCATAAGGACATATACTATAAACATTGTAAACAGTTCTTTCTGAAGTTTTATGTGGAACCTGTTATCCATGTTTGACAAGAGTTGTGTCAACATACTACCCTCAGTTATTCACGGACTATTCCATAGTACTGTTTACAATTCATCCAGAGGGGCTCAGTCAGTGAGCGTGCTAGCACAGCGCAATGACCTGAAAGCCTCCCACCATTGCGGTCGCTGTGAGTTCAAGTCCAGCTCATGCTGGCTTCATCTCTGACTGTATGTGAGAAGATCTGCCAGCAACCTGTGGATGGTCATCGGTTTCCTCCCACCATAACACTGGTCGCTGTCATATAAGCGAAATATTCTTGAGTACGGCGTAAAACATCAATCAAATAAATCAAGAAATAATTCGTCCAGAAGAAGAGGATTTACAAGATTCCAATCATCAAGAACTGTTCACATGACACTTGAAGCCTCCAAGTTTTTCAAGAACCAATGTCAATGTTCCTACCAGAACAGTGTTACAAAATCACCCAACATTTTCCAGAATTGTTCTGTAACACTACAAAATGAAGAACATCCTAAAGCAGCCGTAAAGTCATTCTGGAAAAATGGGATGGGGGCAGGGTTAGTGACTACTTCTCAATTCCATTTACAGCATGTAACATGTTCAAAAGTTGAAGGATGCATTCTGATAAATTCATGTACATGTACGTTTTAACCGTGACAAACAAATTTCAAATTCTTCATTGATTCATTTAAAATTTTGAGACAAACTTACAAGTTTTACCTAGACAGCCAATGTTTCACAACTCTAGTATTAAAATCATGACATATTCACAGTCCTTCTAGACCAGCACTTCACATTTTCATACAGGATTGTCTAAATATCAGTATTTATATATTCACAGTAGAAGTCCTTAATCAGGTCTGGATTAACACATCAAAAGAGGCCATAACTATTTCACATTCTGGACCTGAATTTTATACACACATCTGCCTTATAATTACATGATATGTTCTATTTAACTACAGAGCATTACACTGTAGAAACAGTTCTTCAAGCATGTTTTTACAGTACACAAGGCCATGCTTAAAATATTTGTCGCACAGTATAACCTGAAACTAGCAGAAAACATCGGAGTGGTCAGTAGTGAATTTTTTTTTGTATTCGGGCTATGAAAAAGCCAGATATTTTAAGAGAAATGGCTTCTATCCAAACCCCAATAAAAGTTTTGGAGTTGGTTGGCTTACGTCCCATATTATTCATGATGATCCAATAGATAATGGGTAGATCCCAGACCAATTCTCAGTGCGTTATCATGGAAACAGAACACAAATAGGCTTATCAACTGTATCCAATATGTGGGACATCTGCTTGGCCTGTCTTTGACAGTATTTGTATCGACTTGTCAAATTTACAAAAATTTGTTGAATATGGCATCTGGAATAATACACGTACGTATAAAACTCCTATCAATGTTATATTATACCAAATTCTTGAACAGTCTACAATAGACAGATTCACAACCCACTGTTCTACGTTGTCTGGAAAGGTTGGAGCAAAACTATACCCCTGAGGAAAGTAACACATCTGCATTACTGTCCGAACAAATGAAAAATGTTCTTACAGATCTCTTTCCTCCAGAATAAAATGTATTTAATGGGTTAAGTTTAACAGGTGTATGTTAAATGAACCAAACTATGAGTGGAGTTCACAAAGTTTTTCCTCACTCAAACCACAGCAAGCGCTTTAACTCCTCTCCACCATGATCCCCACCCCACGGCCCTCAATCGTTATCTAGTTTAGCATTAACCTTATCAAGGCCCATGACTAGAAATCCCATATTTTATTCCATGATTTAGCTTAGATTTGTCAACTATAATCGAACATGTTTAGTGTGAGAATAAATTTTCAGCTCAGCAGAATAAAAGACTACGGTGAAAAATGAGCTGAGGAAACTACAGTTATGTCAAATTAAACTTTTCAGACAAAAATGGAGGAATCTCACCTTATAGTCTTATTCCCAAAGAACACATTACAAGAATGAAGTGTAATGCCTCTACGAGTAACAAAACTTAAACTATTCTGAGACAAAACAAGTCAATCCAGTGTTTATCTTCTTAACAGGGAGAGAGAAAAGCAAACAAACTCATAAAAACTAGAGTAGAGTGATTTTTTTGGAAAGGTCAGTTGGGTAATGTTCAACAAACATATCTTTTAATGATGGCCTTGTACACATGGATCGATCAATAGTCCTTACCAGTTTATAGTTTAAGGTCACGGCACACCATCTGCATGAAGGTTACCCTGTTTGCAAATTCTTGCAGATGAAGTCAAAGATGGAAGAATGCTTCCACTACATGGATGAGAGTTGCTTACAGTGAACAAAATCTTTATAACTGTGTAACAAAAATATCAGGCAAGGGACGAATCTGATGTAGATATACAAATAAATATGTATAATGCCATTAAAACAGAAAGTGAAAGCAGAAGAACAAACAACAATCAGTGCAGGAGCTGTAGCCTGTGTAACAATAGGACTGTAGATATAAACATACACGTATACATGTACAATGCCATTAAAACTGAAAGTGAGAGCCAAAAGACAAAACAGCCATGGACGTTGAAGCAGCACCGACAGTCTATGTAACAAAAGGTTGAAGACAACTTGAATATGGCACCAAGAGATCTGGGAAAAGAAAAACAAAATCATCCAAAACCCTCCCTGCAAAGCAGCCTGGTATACATATGTACACACAAATGCCTGAATACATGTTCTGTGGAAATCCGCAGCTTCACAAACTCCCAATGATGCCCTGTATATATGCTAATAACTGTATATTTGCCCATTAATAAAATTCATCAGAAGAAAAAAAAATGCAAGTTTGTCATTCTGTCCCATCTTGAAATCTGCATATTGCTTAACAGGGTCAACTGATGGTAAAGCTGAAGTTTTATTACAAAAAAACAACAGGTTTGATTTCAAGACAAAACTTTCAAACCAAAATGTTTTGAAATATCCACTGTCAGGTATGAGAACATTAGATGTCTGAAGACAGTAAGTCAACGACAGATTATGTCAAAACTTGATCAAACGTCTTTTGTGAAGACAAAAGTTGTCAGTAGTTACAATCACCTATAGCCCAGGACAGTTTGCGGAACTAGGTCAAGGTCAAGGTCAACTGCAGACTTTCAGACAAACAGGCCTCACCGCAGACTGGAATGGCACTGAAGAGAACGCTTCGAAGATTCTGATATTTGTGCACTCTCCAAAACCATGGAAGCTTTTAGTTCACCTAGGGCAAAACTCCCCACAGTGGCAGCATCGCAACACTGCATGACTTTCAGTGAAATACATGTAAACTGTAAAGATTAAAAGTATGTACTCAACTCACTTCGTAGGTGGCCTGTCAGTTTCAGTGACATTCAGTGTCATCGTAACTCATACGAATTTGTCGACATTTATCGGTAAAATGCATCAGGCTGACTATTAACCGGGTGATTTCACTGAACGAAAGCAAGATTATAACTGCCGTGTCAGCAATATTAGAGCAATATCACGTCACAGTTTCTGTGAAATGGGCTGCTACTTATTAGATCTGTTAAGTATAACCTCTTGCAGACTGGACGTTGTTCTTCTTGCTGTGCAGTTCACATACAACACACCGCCTTCTGGTCAAGCTGGGAAGTACATATCTCAGAATCTTCAATGCACAATCTTTGACACCATTCCAAGTCAACAGAAGTCTAATGTGACGTCTGGGCTCAGGTCCCCCCAAAATTAAATGAGTCTTCATGAGAACAATGTCACACATCCAATCAACAATTTCACCTGATCTAGGTCACGCTTAAATTTTGCAACACCATTAAATAATTTCAAAATCTTCATTTAATTCGGTTCAATTTCAAAGTTACCACAAATGTCTGTTTTGCACTTATAATCTGAAAGAAAAGATAATAAAAATAACAGTATACTTTTTTACTCACGAGTATCCAAATTACCAGAGCACTGAAACCACGATTTGCAAGTACAACATATTCTAAAACAAAAATCTTCACAACTACTCCTTCATTTGTAAATCTTTTAAATCCTGGGACATCTGTTCAATTTCCTGCCGCTGCGAAACAAAATTTTGGTCCTGAGAAAATTCTGTGATTTTCAATTTGGCAAGGTCAAGGTCGTCCAGTGATTTGGAGCGATGGATGACCAGGCTGGAAATCTTGACAGGGGAGGAGCTATTGGATTTGGAGGGGGTGGCAGTCTTTGGCGAAGGTGGCTGTGCTTCCGTCTTGATCTCCCCCAAATCTGGCGGCCGGTGGTCTCGTGGTGAGATGGGCGGCTGAATCTCCGGCAGAGGCAGCGAGTGATGTAACCTCCACGGAACCTCGTATGGCTTACGGAAACGTCTCTGCCGTCCCAGTTTGATTCTGGCGAGCCGATGCATTCGCACCTCAGACTCCAGCGAGTCGGGATCCTGTCTGTAGCTGCCGCCCAAAGCGCACGGCGTGTATCCGCTACTGCATGCAGCACCCCTGTAGGCCAAAGCGCTTTTGGGCGTAGAGCCGCTGGGCACAACGCCTCTTTCCTTATGGGGCGCCACCAGCTCAGACACAAACCCTGTCACGAAAGTCGGATTGATCTGAATGATTTGGTAGCCGTTTGAAGCCGAAGAGCCCGAAGGCTCAGCAACATGTTTCCCAGAAAGAGCACTGGAGCAGCTTTCGCTTTTCGACCGGTTTCTTTCGGCGAGGAATTGTCTACGGCTCTCAGTTGAGGTACTTAGCATGTCCAGTTCATGGAGCGCGGCGTCCAGGTCCATGTCTTTAGCGCTGGAGGGTCTGGCGCAGCAGTAACATGAAGATTCCTGGTTCATGATTGGCTGGAATTGGTGCCAGTCCACTGTCACAACTTCCATGAACAGCACATCTGTGGAATCAAAGGGAAAAAAATAAACAGCTAATAAACACTCTGCTCATTTATTATTTCATTTCACTGGTGTTCAAAGCCAAGCTGAAGAATGTCTCAACTGTCCCTCTCACTCCTGGGCCTTTGTTTTTGATTTCAAGCCGGAGTGTGATTATCACACCGCTTGAAGAAGGCCAGAAGTGTGATTTACACACCTACATTTGCACTGCCCAGACTCACTTCCCAGAAGTGTGATTTACACACCTACATTTGCACTGCCCAGACTCACTTCCCAGAAGTGTGATTTGCACACCTACATTTGCACTGCCCAGACTCACTTCCCAGAAGTGTGATTTACACACCTACATATGCACTGCCCAGACTCACTTCCCAGAAGTGTGATTTACACACCTACATTCGCACTGCCCAGACTCACTTCCCAGAAGTGTGATTTACACACCTACATTCGCACTGCCCAGACTCACTTCCCAGAAGTGTGATTTACACACCTACATATGCACTGCCCAGACTCACTTCCCAGAAGTGTGATTTACACACCTACATTCGCACTCCCCAGAAGTGTGATTTACACACCTACATTCGCACTCCCCAGACTCACTTCCCAGAAGTGTGATTTACACACCTACATATGCACTGCCCAGTCTCACTTCCCAGAAGTGTGATTTACACACCTACATTCGCACTCCCCAGACTCACTTCCCAGAAGTGTGATTTACACACCTACATATGCACTGCCCAGACTCACTTCCCAGAAGTGTGATTTACACACACCTACATTCGCACTGCCCAGACTCACTTCCCAGAAGTGTGATTTACACACACCTACATTCGCACTCCCGAGACTCACTTCTCAGAAGTGTGATTTACACACCTACATATGCACTGCCCAGACTCACTTCCCAGAAGTGTGATTTACACACCTACATTCGCACTGCCCAGACTCACTTCCCAGAAGTGTGATTTACACACCTACATTCGCACTCCCCAGACTCACTTCCCAGAAGTGTGATTTACACACCTACATTCGCACTCCCCAGACTCACTTCCCAGAAGTGTGATTTACACACCTACATTCGCACTCCCGAGACTCACTTCCCAGAAGTGTGATTTACACACCTACATATGCACTGCCCAGACTCACTTCCCAGAAGTGTGATTTACACACCTACATTCGCACTCCCCAGAAGTGTGATTTACACACCTACATTCGCACTCCCCAGACTCACTTCCCAGAAGTGTGATTTACACACCTACATATGCACTGCCCAGTCTCACTTCCCAGAAGTGTGATTTACACACCTACATTCGCACTCCCCAGACTCACTTCCCAGAAGTGTGATTTACACACCTACATTCGCACTCCCCAGACTCACTTCCCAGAAGTGTGATTTACACACCTACATATGCACTGCCCAGACTCACTTCCCAGAAGTGTGATTTACACACACCTACATTCGCACTGCCCAGACTCACTTCCCAGAAGTGTGATTTACACACACCTACATTCGCACTCCCGAGACTCACTTCTCAGAAGTGTGATTTACACACCTACATTCGCACTCCCCAGACTCACTTACCCAGATACCTGACACATCTCCTCAGTCACAGCCCAATCTGTAAACGACCTTACGTTTACATGTATGTGTCATTTACTGACGATAACTCGCCTACCACCAAGTGATACACACGAGACCTGTTCTTAGTCTTTCCATCTTATCTTTCAGGAATACATTTCTGTAGTCTTCCATCAATTAACCTGGAAATCGAATCTTTTCAAACGCATGTCCTCAAATGCCCTCAAACCAATGAACCTGTACGTTTCAAACACTGGTTTCATTTAATCACACGGTAATTCTGATTTCCTATCACCTCGTTATTCATGAACAATTAACACCATAACATCACAACTGAGGTAACTGTACCCGGTGCGTCAACAGCAAGACAAAATTCACCAAACGCCATTTTCATTCAAATCAGCTGCACTAGGCATGGTTTGGATATAAGATAAACTCTTGGAACGTCTGGCTTGAAACCAAGATGATGCACACCATTAAGAGGGCGACTGACAGCTTATTTCACAGTCTCAATTTTATTATTTCTTTTAATAATGATCAGGAAGAACTATTGTGGGAAGGAAGATGATCTTCAATTTGGGAAGAGCAGCAGAGTCCACTCTAGCAAGTGATTCGATAATCGTGGCTCTTGAAGTTCGGATGCTCACTGAGTGGGTGTATTGCTTACTTTTGTGTTAAATGCAACATTGTGATTTGTATTATTTCTGCATGAAGAAGTGATATAAATTCAGAATGACATTAAAGTCACTGGAAATCTATACAGCTTTGACACTTTGAGGACAGCCCAGGCGATATGAACAAGTTCCAGGTAAGTGAATATAACTATGCTGAGCAGTTAATGAGTATGTCAAGCTGGGAACAAGCCCAAGTGATCTCAGAGCTAACAGAGATCTATACTGTACATTCATATAACATGTGGGAAATTTGATTTATTTGATCAGTGTTTTATGTTGTACTCAAGAAAATTTCACTATATGATGGCGGCAAGCATTATGGTGAGAGGAAACTGGGCAGAGCCCACAGGAAGCCGACAACAATCTGCAGGTTGCGGGCAGACCTTGCCACATATGGCTGGAGAGGAAGCCATCATGAGCTGAACTTGAACCCACATCGACTGCATTGGTGAGGCACCTGGGTCAGTGTGCTGTGCTAGCAGGCTAACAACTTCGGCCACAGAGGTTCCTTGAGTGGGAAAGCTTAATCGACAATATTCCATCGGCGGACTTCATCCTCTGGGCAATCTGATTTCTCCCAGGCTTTACTTTTCACACGGTACAGAGGAATTTGATTGCTAAAATATTCCCATAAATCAATGTTATTTTGGACTCAAGTGAGGAAACGGTGAAAGAAATGATAATTCAAGTTTTCAGTAACATCTGCACCTGTCTGAAGAAATTTAATCACGCAATTCTCTGAAACAGTTTTACAATTCACCACTTCTGAAAAGGGGTTTTGGGAACAACTTTCATACCAGTATGCTGAACTCTAAAATTCGATTCCAAAGGAACTGGTTTTGGCAATAAATGCGTCTTGTTCCCCATCCAGAGATGTGTTATTATTTCAAGTCCTGTACAGTGTGTGAAAATCCCAACAAAATAAATAAACAGATCCCAACCCCTGTGCCATACCATCTTGAGGAAGACTGGAATCTCATGAAGCTGACCGTTTCCAGTGTGAGGTGGGTGACTGCCAACTGCTGTAACCTTCAGTCATCTCTATACTTCTCCTCATGAGAACCTTTGTCTCCCGTCATTCTGAAACACACAAGTATATATAGTATATATATATATATTACATGTGCACAATATTGGATGTCAGTATACACCCCCATGAACTTAACAAAACAGTATGTGCGGTGAATACTGAGCACTGTAATTCTTAAACCTGTTTGTGGGGACCCCTGTGGAAGAGGGGCTTGCATCCAAGTGCAGCAAAATAACTCAGTAGCCTTCCAGCAATGTGGTCGATGTGAGTACAAGTGCATGTACTTAGTGTGTTATTTTAAATTTCTGAGATTCATAGCATTACTTAATCAATTACCTGAAATCAACTGCACATCTCCGAACTCAAAGCCGATGGAAGTGCTGTCAGCAAGGTCTGCTGGCCTCACGGAAACTTACCTGTACTCCAAACAGAAATTGTTTTCAGGTCCTTTTCAGTTATGTCAATTGTATTACGAAGACTGAAGTTGTGCCTACAGACGGCAATGAAAACATCATAGTTTTGAAGATGCCATTTCAGATCCCAGTGTAGGTTTCCTCACTTTTCAAAATACACGTTCAACGGTGAGCCGTTCGTTTACGTCCCAAGCTCTTACATGTAAGGTGACCATAAAACAGCACGTTAATCAGTTTCACTGGTAAGGGTAGTGAATTAAGAAGATAGTATTCGACATTCGACCTGGAAAATGACATAGAAATGTGCAAAAGGGATAAGTCGGGGTGCCACTTGTGTCCATCGACTTTGAATTTGGAAGTCGGCAGCGACTTTGCTGACTTCAGGGGAGTGTTGTGATGAATCTCAATGTCAGAATTTTAAACAACACAATGAGTCTATCTAGACGGACTACACTACAAGCCACACCACGCAGTTTCATTTTCTTATCAGTACCACATAAATCAAACTGGAAAATCAAACAAATCCTGATACTCAGCAAGTTACCTAATATTATCCACATACTATTCTTACCAAGTTAATCGTAATTATAATTTACTAAATATAATTTCTAAACAATCAAATCGCGCCAACCAACAGGTCGCAGTTGTGCGAATGTGGCGCTGGTGGTAAGCGAGTGTTGTCTTCGGGATTCCAAAACCAAAACAAACACGCCGGTAAAAAAATATATCCATTCTTACAAACAAAACTCGGCGAAATCGTCCATATTCCACATCTAGTGACACCATAGCATCGTAAGAGTAACTATATGACGGCTGGCACTTACTGAATTTCCTGCTTTTCCCCTTCTTTTTCCTGTCACCCTGTCAAATTTCTGATTCATTTCACAATGAAAATTAAACAGAACGCGCAAGTTCTTGTGAGATTTCACGTTACTTCCGGTGTTACTGCCGCTGTCCATACTCCACGCAGCGCTACTCCTCGCTTCTACACCACTGTGATAACTGGAAATCTACGGACAAATATCCTGAGCAAACCTTAAGTAATGAAATTGATTATGACGTTAAAAAAATACAAGGAATTTTTTTACCCACTTTTAAATACTTGCTCCGTAAGTATACCTGTTTGTTTTCTTTGATAACAACGCAACAACACATTTGTTGGGTATGTTGGCGGCAGGGGTTAACGCGATCGTTGTACATGGAAGCGTACGCTGTGTGGAGTATGAGCGCTGCCATGGCGCGCAAGAGAAGCGAGTTTGAACCAGATCTTAAGAAATTAATCTCTAAGCTCTCTGGATTTGACGTAAGATTGAATTTAAGCAATTCGATAAGAGGATGAATCTTTTGTTTTTGAAGCTGTGCTCTGAAAAGATCAATCCAGGATGCCGTTCAGCCTGACAACGAGGCTGAACTTTCACTTTCGCGTGACAACAAACGTCAGTTGTTGTTGTTGTGTGGCACTTAGCACACTGACATGACTGGAGAAACAGTCGGCCCGTTTTACAAAGAGGTGTAAGGTTTGGTCAAACGTAATTACCACGGCGACGACATTATGCGCCGTCTGGACAATTTTAACGTTTGAAAACTTACACCCTATTCGTGAAACGGGCCCCCTGATAACAAGGGTGTGAAATGCAAAGGGAGACGTTTAATACGTGTTATAATTTATGTCTAATCTATTCAATTAAACGTTGAGATGTAGTTTCAGCATTATCTGATATTTACCTGTCCCATTGTTTAATCCTCAAACTGAAAAATCCAGTCGGTCCTTTCTGCGAGGCACTCAAATCTGCCCTAAAACAGAAGCACGTGTGACAACATACATCAAAAGCTATTTGTCTCAGAGCACAAAGCTTGAATACTACTGGGGGTGTGGTGCCTCCTTCGACTTTACTGCCATGTGCAAACTAACACAGCTAAGGACGTATGTGTACATGAATAGCAAAGGATGACTGTGCAACTACCATAAAATCCTTCTCCCAGGTTTACTTTGTGAGATTACCCCCCTTGTCTCGCCTCAACTTGCATGAACTTGTAAGGCTTGACTTGGCTTATTTTATTCTTTTGCTTTTTATTGTATCCAGAGACATCTTTGAACCACTGACTAGAGTTGAAATTTTGAAATGGCAGGCAAACACTCCAGCCCATTATGGAGAGAAGGAAACAGGTTAAATGAATAAATAAGTGAAAACGTTGATAATTTTGTGTTTTCAGGAGTCGGATGAAAACTTCCAGCTGTGTCTGCGGTTTGCACGGTCTAACATCAGTTACCACAGGTTCCTGGATGTGAACAGCCATAAGCTCACTCGTTCCCTGGAAGGGTAAGCAAGCCTGCAGATACGTGGCAAACATTATCTTGGGTCGTACCACTTTTACCAAAGGGATTTTTTCAAAATTATCCCGCATCAGACAAAATCCTCTGCTTTTGATGTGACAGTAATGGTCATATGGTAGACGTGTATATCTCTGTACCTGGCAGCAGACACTATATTCTTCTGATGACTCAACACTAGGGAGAATGCCATGACATGACAGTTACAGTTTGATGCAACAATGACACCTACGGCACAACATCTCAAAAGAATGTTGAATAATTTATTTATTTATTTGATTGGTGTTTTACACTGTACTCAAGAATATCTCACTTATGCCACAGTCCAGCATTATGGTGGGAGGAAACAGGGCAGAACCCAGGGGAAACCCACGACCATCTGCAGGTTGCTGGCAGATCTTCCCACAATATTGAATGAACATTGTCAGTAACGTTATGATCTCATAATTCCCATATCAGTTTTTGGTAATTCAAAAATCCTGTATGTGACAGGAAAATTACTGTTGAAGCTTCTTTTGTTTGTCAAGAAACTAATTTCAGTGTAGTTTGTAGGGTCTTCCTCTGGATAAATTTGTTACCCCATAATGCACCTGTTTGCAGGCTTGTGTGAGTATTTGTTTCAGGCCAGGGATATTGTATATACTGTAAATCTTCAACCTTTTCAACCACTAAAACCCATTTTTCAGTGGAATTTATGCACACAATGATTATGAAAATGATGTTAAAAATGATTTGTTTGTGTGATTAAAGATGCTAGCTTCATAAAACTGTTCAAACTATTTCGCTGCACCCCTTAGTTCTCTCAGAATGTTTCAAAGTATTGGTTGCAGAGGCGATTGAAAAGGTTGAAAAAATTAGGGTAGGTGATCCATAAAAGTATTTGTGTTTTCCTTAACTCGATGGACATAAAGAAAATCAGTGGTAATAAAAATGTTTGGGCCATAATTTGTAATTATTGTTTTCTTGTCAAAGCCCCACATGCTCTGAAAGTAGGCTTGACAGATTGCACGCTGTTATACTTGACCAAGGTGTTCATGCTGGCAAGGAATTAAAATGTGTAGCCATCACACCTGTACTCCAACACATAAGTGTTGTTGTGGGAATAAACATTTAGTTATATCTTATGCTTGGCTTTATTATCCCTGTCCAAGGGTTTTTCTAGCATCTTTGATTTCAGAAACTCAGTTTGAACAATTCAGAAAACTCAGTATTTTTGGATCACCAGTGTATCAGAAACTCAGTTTTTTTCATTAAAAACCAGTGAAAATTTTGTCTAAAACTCAAGTTCCCGACATTTCTTGTTGTGTTGTTGTGGTTAGAAAACCCTCTGCGGACACGAAAAAATCATTGACGATAAAAATGTTTCTGTCATAATTATTTTTTTGTGTTAAAGACCCACATGCTCTGAAAGTTGACAGATTGCACCCTGTTAAACTTAACCAAAGAGCTCATACCTGCGGGGAATTAGATATGTCCTGCCAACCCACCTATATACTAACACACGTGTTGTTATGGAAACAGACATTTAGTTATGTATGGCTTTATTGTCTGTCTCCAGGGGTTTTCTGCCCAATTTTATTTTAATAGCTCAGTTTGAACAATCAGAAAACTCAATATCTTTTCATCATCATTGTATCAAAAACTCAATTTATTTCATGAAAACTTAATACAAATTTTGTTTAAAACTCAATTTCCTGGTATTTATGTGGCTAAAAAAACCCTATGTGTTATTTCAATCTGATATGATGTATGATTTGCTTTTTTGATATGTTTACCCTTCAGGATACATTAAAATGAATTTTAATTTGAAACTCTGCTTTTGGTATCAGATTGGTGACAAAGTTCCAAATCAACTGTCAGTATGACAAGGCTGAACTTCTGCAGTCACTGACTGAAAAATTCCTGGAGAGTCCAATCAGCCAAAAATATGCAGGTGCTAAGGTGAGTTTGGCAAGCAGACTTCATTGGATGAAAAATTACGTTCACCAAAGAGCAGTTGTGCTTTGATTGAAAATACAACAGGGATAGTGTTATACCATCCATATTATTTCACATCAGAGTATTAAAATATGAAACATTGTAAATATGACGAACTCAGACTTGGCAAAACACCTTTGCCTAATTTCCATGCCACATACTGATGTGTACAGGCATCAGAACTGGAAATGTTTCTTATAACACAAGGGTTTGTTTTGTGACTTTGGACTGATGTTCACCTCTCTATCTTCCTGTACTTTTATTTCTGATAACATGAGGATTTGCTTTGTGACTTCAGCTGTCCATTAATCCATCCTCCTGTAATTTTGTCTCTAATAGCATGAGGATTTGATTTGTGACTTCAGACCGATGTCCAGTACTTCACCCTCCTGTACTTTTGTTTCTTATAACACGAGAATTTGCTTTGTGACTTCAGGCAGATGTCCACTTCTCCATCCTCCTGTACTTTTGTTTCTTATAACACAAAGATTTGTTTTGTGACTTCAGAGGGATGTCCACTTCTCCATCCTCCTGTAGTTTTGTTTCTTATAACACGAGGACTTGTTTTGTGACTTCAGACGGATGTCCACTTCTCCATCCTCCTGTAGTTTTGTTTCTTATAACACGAGGACTTGTTTTGCGACTTCAGACGGATGTCCACTTCTCCATCCTCCTGTAGTTTTGTCTGGTATAACACGAAGATTCGGTTTGTGACTTCCGAACTATGTCCACCGTCTCCATCCTCCTGTAATTTTGTTTCTGATAACACAAGAACTTATTTTTTTGAGTCTAGACGGATGTTCACCACTCTATCCTCCTGTCATTTTGTTTTTGATAATATGGGATTTGCTTTGTGACTTTGTGACCACTGCTCCATCCTCATGTAATTTTGTTTGTAATAACACTAGGAATTCGTTTGTGACTTCAGACGGCTTTCCACTACTCCATCCTCCATTAATTTGTCTCTAACGCGAGCATTTGATTTGTGACTTCAGACAGATGTCCACTTCTCCATCAAGGTAATTTTGTTTTAATAACATGAGGATTTGGTTTGTGACTTCAAATGGATGTCCACTACTCCATCCTCCTGTCGTTTTGTCTCGAATAACAAGAAGATTTGTTTTGTGACTTCAGACGGATGTCCACTACTCTATACTTCAGCTTTTGCTGCACCTTGCTGACTCCCCTACGAATGCGGATTACGACAAGAGTGGGCGACTACCAGCGGAAGGTGAGTCGTCTAGCTGACCTAAAGCTTATCAGTCTGTCAATCATGTAGTGATTTTGTATTCTTGAGTACAGCATTAAATGGCAGTCAGTCAGCCAGTCAATCATGTGCTGGTTTTGTACTCTCGAGTATGATATTAAACGTGTGTCAGTCAATCAATCAATATCTATCAGTCATGTGGTGCCTTTTGTATTTGTGAGTTTGGCATTAACACTAGCCAGCAAGCCAGTGGTTCAATGAATGAAGGAATCAATCAATGAGTCATTCAGTCATGTGATGGTTTTGAATTCTGGATTATGGCATAAAACACCAGTCAGTGAATGACTGAATGAACAAGTGAATCAGTCAGTCATGTGCTGGTTTTGTATTCTGGATTATGGCATAAAACACCAGTCATTGAATGAATGAATGAACGAGTGAATCAGTTAGTCATATGATGGTTTTGTATTCTGGATTATGGCATTAAACACCAGTCAGTGAATGAATGAATGAATGAACGAGTGAATCAGTCAGTCATGTGCTGGTTTTGTATTCTGGGTTATGGCATTAAATACCAGTCATTGAATGAATGAATGAACGAGTGAATCAGTCAGTCATGTGCTGGTTTTGTATTCTGGCATTAAATTGGCATTGTATTATGGCATTAAACACCAGTCATTGAATGAATGAATGAACGAGTGAATCATTCAGTCATGTGCTGGTTTTGTATTCTGGATTATGGTATTAAACACCAGTCAGTGAATGAATGAATGAACAAGTGAATCAGTCAGTCATGTGATGGTTTTGTATTCTGGATTATGGTATTAAACACCAGTCAGTGAATGAATGAATGAACGAGTGAATCAGTCAATCATGTGCTGGTTTTGTATTCTGGATTATGGCATAAAACACCAGTCAGTGAATGAATGAATGAACGAATGAATCATTCAGTCATGTGCTGGTTTTGTGTTCTGGATTATGGAATAAAGTGCCCGGTGATGAATGAATGAGTCAGTCAGCCTTGTGCTGTTGTTTAGCCCTCGGCCAATTTTGGCAAAGTGGTATTGTCATAGCGTCCATTTGTCCGTCCGTCCATGTTCCTCGTAAACGTTCTTCCTCTAGAAAGGTTTGTCCGAAGTTAACCAAACATAAACCATACTTACACATTGTCATGAGGAAGAACCTTATTGATTTTCAGCCACCTTGACCTTTTTCTTCAAGATCGTTGGGATAATTGTTAAATTCTTGTAAACGCTCTAACTTGAGAACAGTTTAGCCCAAGTTCACCAGCCTTAAACCGCACTTAGACACTGACGAAGAAGCCTATTGATTTTCATAGAAAAGTCATGAAAAGGGGCATTTAAGTTAAATTTTACAAAAGACTGCTAAGTGCTGTACCTCTAGAACGGTTTAGCGTAAGTTCACCAAACTTAGACCACACGTGCACATTGGCATGAGGAAAAACCCTATTGATTTTCAGCGAACTTGACCTTTTCTTTTTTTCACTGGGGACATTTAAGTTAAATTTTATAAAAGGCCTGTAAACTTGATAACACTAGGACGGTTTAGCACAAGTTCACCAAACTTACACCATACTTGCACTGGCATAAGGAAGAACCGTATTTTCAGTGACTTTGACTTTAAACTTTAAGTTTAATTTTATAAAAGGATTGTATACACTCCTTCTCTTGAACAGTTTGGCTCAAGTTCACCAAATTTATAACACACCTACACAATTTTAGGAATGGCTGGTATTATACATAATATCTCCTGGAATTTGTATCTATTCGTTACATTGTACAAGTGCTTAAGGCTGTGGGATTTTAAGGGCATTGCACGTTTTTTTTTTTTGTTACAGCTGCTGCAGAGGAGCAGTTTGACTGGAGGGGCTATCTTCTGGAGGGAGAGGACACCACCCGAGAACTTCAGCCAGAATCCTCTGTGAGTCTGAGGCTGCAGATACCATAGATGGTTTTTCATTATTTCTTTACATTCTTTATACAGTGAATAAAATGCAAAAAACATTCTGGTTCTACAATTAGAGCTTTGGGCCATAATAAACTAGCTAAAGCACGGTGATACCAAAGAATCCTTTTTTTTTTTTTTTTTTAAACTTAAAGATGTTGTGACTGTTATATTTCCACATTAAATATGTATTATATGCATATTTTCATTATACGTAGACAAATGGTAATCGGAGGATGTTTAACAGTTAAAAAGAATCTGTTACGTCACCCTGCTTGTTCATTGTGGTCCAAAAAGCCTTATGTAGCACCTCAGTTGTTATTTCAATTTTAACAACTGTAAAAAAAAAAAAAAAGCTGAAATTATTAATGAGGACCATATTTGGAATCAGCACTAAATGGCCATTCAGATGATGCATGCTTTATTTACAGGTTGTGCGTTCTTTTGAAGACAAAAGAGGTCCTACCTTTTTCATGTAAGTTGATTTCAGTGTTATGCAAATGACCATTTAATCTTGGAGTGATATTTGAATCTCTTTCTTCTGGTTTGTTATTGGCCAGGACTCATGTGGTGATGATGAAGAGACAGAAGAGGACTCAGATTCAGCCAATCAGAGCACAGGAAAGCTTGTCAGATTTGATGTAGAGGAGGAGCCTGAGAAGCAGCCTGAAAATGACACACAGGGAGATAACTCTGTGTCTGACACCACTCCCTCTGAGCTGAAGAATGTACTGAACAGGGGAGATAACTGGTTGGAAAAGAATGTAATGGTGCAATACTGGCAAGGCATGGTAGAGACTGGAGCCTGGGCAGATGGACAATATTCTAACCTCTACACTGAGTGGTAGGTTTGTTCTCAATTTATGCGGGATATGCAGAGGTTGAAAAATGAGGACAGAAGAGACAGAAGAGACGAAAGTTGAGACCTAGAGATTGAAAGATAAGAATCTTAACGTGATGGTACGCTTGGTCACTAGCCACAAACTTGCTGTGATTCTATGGACATATACTGTTAGTGTATGCATTGTTGGAAACCGCCTGTGGTTTACATTAATTATAGCAGAGTTTATTGGCAGGCTGTTTTTTGGGAGGTTTGTCAAGTGCTAGGCTGTTCCAAAAGCAGCCTGGTTTTCCACTTGCGTGTCCTTAAATTATGGCTACAAGTTTCTCATCAGCCGCATTCGTTCCCCTTAGAGTTGCTCTGTTTCGCGCAAGTGAAGTTTGGTTCCTCTAAGTGGAGTTTGGTTTCCGTTAAGTCAAGTTTGGTTTCTCTCAAGTGTAGTTTGGTTTCCTCCCAGTGAAATTGGGTTCCCCCAGTGAATTTTGATTTCCTTAAAGTGAAGTTCAGTTCCCCCAAGTCAAGTTCTGTTTCCTCCAAGTGAAGTTCTGTTTTTCCCAAGTTAAGTTCTGTTTCCCCCAGGTGAATTTGGGTTCCCTACAAATGAAGTTTGGTTTCCCCCCAGTGAAATTTTTTCCCCTCCAAAGTGAAGCTTTGTTCCACTCAGATGAAGCTTTGTTTTCTCCAAGTGAAGATCTGTTTCCCCCAGGTGAAATTCTGTTTCTTCCAAGTGAAGTTTGGTTACTCCCAAGTCAAGTTCCATTCCCCACAAGTGAATTTTTTTTTGGTTAATGGCAATCTTGTATTTTCCATTGAGTTTGGACCATTTCTTGTGTCTGAAATTGTAAAACCTCTGTATCTTTCTCCATCTCTTTTTGCCTCGCTCATGTGCATCCCTGTGTCCATACTAGTTGATTTATTTATTTGATTGGTGTTTTACCCCTTACTGAAGAACATGGCATTTGTACAAGGGCAGCCAGCATTACGGTGGGTGGAAGAGCCCAGGGAAAACCCACGGCCATCTACAGGTTGCAGACCTTTCCATGTACGACCGGAGAGGAAGCCAGCATGAACTGCATTGATAAGAGGTTCCTGGGTCATTGAGCTGTGCTAGCGCGTTAACCCCTCAACAGTGGAGGTCCCACATAGTATTTTTTTGTGTGCTGACAGGGACAGTTACCAGTTGCGTACCAACCCGCTGTACTCCGTGCAATATGATGTGAGGATAACAGAGTATCAGATGATAAGGGAGCTGATCTGGTGAGAATTTTAGTGAAAAGACAACAACAAAATATGGCATATGTATATATGCATCGATAAAGTATCCCACCCAAAGTTTAAAAAGCATTTTACCTTTTCATGTTTGTGATGTTACGTAACCAAGATTTGTAATTTTACGACATTTATTTGCCTGTAAAAATGCACTCTTTCAGCCAAATTTAAGGTCTTCCACAGCACGTTGATTCTTATCTTCATTGATGTTGACAGGTTGTTAGCAGGAGTGAAGCAGCTGTTCATCTGTCACCATCAGAATGGTCATTTCTTTATCCGGCACGATCTTGCTGTGTCACATTTAACAAAGGTGGGGACACAGTCATCATATTTATTTGTTTATTTGCTTCACAGTGTGTCGATTTATTTCCAGTTTAGTCAATAATAGTTCAATAATTTTGATGTTTACTTGATAATTTAATAATTTGTTTAATATTTTATTTGTTACGTATTTTATTTATGCAATGTTTGTTTTTTGGTTGTTCTTTTTTGCGTTTTTCGGCTAACATGTACATAATAAAAATATCAGAGAACATCAGAAAGTCTTGTCAAGTGTCTTACCTGAAACAACAAGAGCTGGATTTGAACTTTGTACCTACTTGTCTTAGGGTCAATTTGCTGTGGTAACAGATGATTAGCTGTGGTGTTATGTCTTGTCAACTACATATCAGCCATATTTGCCAGTGTTTCAGCCAGTATGGCAGCACATGTCTCTCTGCCACATATCAGCTATATCAACAGTATTTCAGCCATAACTGCATTGTTTTAGCCAAATAAACTGTTTTTCAACCATAATGATGTATTTTAGCCATATTTTGGCATGCATTGAGAAATATCCTTGAGGGAGAAGAACTAGGGAGGTCCCTATCTAATAAATTAATAAAAAAGCTGAAAGGATACCTCAGAGGTAACTCTTTAACAAAGATGAAGTTTTGCTAGGAAGAAGAATAGGAAAAGAAAAGGTTTTCATTGTTGAGGCATATTTAATATCTCTTTTATAATAACTTTTCTATTTTACGCATATTTGTCGTCATCAATTTCAAAATTTCTTTGGTCATGAATGAACTTCCTGGGAATGCAGCTTTGACCTCCACCACCACTAAGTCTATCCCTGTTGGCCTTATGACTGCAGGCTACTTTCTTTCCAGATGGACTGATCCGCATAGGAAAGCTGTAATACATCAGTAACTAATGAAACATTAACATATTCATGGGTTTGCAGGAGAGTTTGCAGGAGAGACTGGAGATCTATTTCAAACATGGCTCTCAAGTCCACCAGCTACAAGACTTCGTCGGAAGAATATCCCACAGCCAAGTATGCTACAACAACAACAACAGCCAGTCACATGATCAGGTGTCCTTGACCTTCCAGGCGTTCGCTCAGTGCATAGCTCAGTTCTTACAGTCGTTAGGACAGTTTTTGAGCCAGTTGGAAGTCACCATTATGAAGCAAGGTATGGAATAAAGTTGTTCACAACTTTGATATCTTTTCAGGTGCAAACCTGCGAGTTTCCCCTTGGCTCTTCTCGGTTTCCTCCCACCATAATATGTGCTGCCGGTTTATGAGTGAAATATTCTTATTTTAAGAGTACGGCTTAAAACACAAATAAATGAAGAAATAGAAGTGATAATGATTGGCTTTAATATGAACGTAATAGATTGCCTCGGTGGCCTGGTGGTCAGAGCATCCATCTCAGGGTCGGGAGATCTGGGATCAATCCTGGGTTGGGTCATACTGCTTGGTGCTCACCACTGAGAGGTTAGAGCAAGGAAATAGGAGTGGTCTGCCTGGTGTCAGAATAATGTGACTGGGTGGGGTGTCATGTCTGGTGTCTTTGGCATGATGTTCCAGGTGGTCAACATGACATTCCCACTTCACAGCATGGTTTCGCTATGCGTCTCTTTAAACAGGGCAGGATTAGTGTTTGGGTCAAACTACTGACAGAATATCGCTAGTCTTGCAGTATTAGGAACCTAAACAAGCCTAAGGACCTAATTCACAAGATCAGTGTAATCTTGTTCAGCAGTCCTTCAAACTGTCCGTCAGACATAACCTGACCCTATGAGAAAAAAAAATATAAAAGAAATGCTTCTGTAAAAATACCAATAAAAACTTTTGAGTAGGGCCCTTTTTTGGAGGGTGAACTGGGATATGCCCAACAAACATATTTTAAAGGATGGCCTTAGCTTTCTATGCTCTGTATTTCACCCAAATATGTCCCCTGAGAAAAATGTGCAGATTCGACGCAGTGCACAAATTTATTGCAAACTGTAACTAAATTCATTTAACTCACAGTGCATTTTGATTTTGATTTTGCGTGAGTGTTACCCCACACTACCCGCCTTTTCTTTTCCGTCTTTCCCTACCCATACATAACCCTTTTTAAAAGGCTCGTATTTCTGCCGTAATTTTTTTCTGCTTTATTATTTCATTTTTCATTTGTCTTTTGTCCATTTCTGTATAACATTTTATATGGAGAGGGTTACATAAGTTGTAGAACTTATGACCCAGTCCAGTTGACAATTTGTCAATAAAATAAGTTTAAACCATCACCCAAATGTTAAAATTGGAAGATTGAACATCACAAATGTCACTGTGCTGTTGTAAGGTCCCATTTCAAAACCTGTGTATGTTTAATCTTTTGCAGAGGAAATCTTTTCTCTTCACAAGCTGAGTCTTATCCTGCAACCTTGGTTCATCAAACTGGGTGTGGTCTATGACGTGTTTTACCACGGGACAGAAGAGGGCAGAGCCAAGGGAGACAACACTGTTCTCGCAGCCAAGCTTTTGTCCCGACTCTACAACACAGTTCTGAAGTATGATGGTTTCAGTGAGGAATCAACTGACCTGGTAAATTATTTGATAACAGCTATGCGACAGACATTTCAATTCTCAATTTAAAGATTGAATGAAAGAAGTGGTATTAGATTGTCGACTTCAATATCCATGGTTCTGAGAGTAAGAATAACAGATAACCTGTTGTGTTTCTAGTTTTGGCAGAAGAGATTGTAATATGGAATCAAATATTACAATTGGCACAAAACAGTTGTAACTATTTACAATTGCCAAAAATTAACTTTGACCACAAATGCTTGCCTGAGGTATACTGCTAGTTAACAATTTTCAACTTGATGTGCAAAGGTGTGTACTTTGATTGTCTCAAAAAGGTGTCAGACGTTTTTCACATATTGTTGTTAGCTGCTGAATTATTGAGTGGTGCATTGTCCATTTATACAGACCACCTTGATGTACGAGCCTGATATGGCCTACAATCAAAAAAGTTACTGTCACCATACAGTTCCTTTGTGCAAGCTTATTTGTACAATAAATTGCTCACTCAGTTGTATTGTTTTCAGTTGGTTGTAGCTGCAATTTTTTCATGCAAGCTGGCCCAGCATGTAAAAGGAAACTCTGACAAGTCAGATACTAGACTTTTCTGCATTCCAGGGATTGGAATTTGCTGTATGTCTTACCCAAAAGTTACCTTGTTTCTTTTGAACCTGCCCTATGCATGTGACCTTGTTGGATGTGTGACCTTGTGTAGGCATGTGGCCTTGTGTAGGCATGTGGCCGTATAGTTGCACTTACAAGGAAAGCCAACAGGTGTTAAGTTCCACCACTGCATTAGTGGCATCGTGTGCTGTCATCCTGAAGCTCACATTCAAAAGAGCACCCTTAGTTTTTAGAAAGATTGTTTGGTCTCATAAGGCACTGGTGAAAAGACATTTTCATTTGTTTGGGTTTCTAGGCGTCGTTGTTGTTGTCCATGCTGATACAAACCAGCCGACCTTACTTGGACATCATAGACGAATGGATCACTAAAGGCACACTGACAGATCCCAGGAAAGAATTCCTCATTCAAAGGTTTGGAGGATTTTGTACAGAGTAATGTTTTTTTCTCAAAAGACCCTGTTCATGTATGTTTAACCAGTTTAACAGTATCATTTTACCCATGCACCTGCATCAACAGCAGCTTGGGGGGAAAATGTAAGGTGCTGTAAATCTTCAACCTTGTCAGTTGTTAGAGCAATTTTTAATTTATGCATACAGTTATTGTAAAAAGAAAGCCAAAAATGAGTTATGTGTGTCACCATAGGTGTAAGCTCCATAAAAGCATGAGAATTATTTCTATAGACGCTACAGTTCTCCCTAGAAAATACTGAAATAGTGCTTTCAGCATTGGTTGAAAAGGTTGAAGAATGAGGGTGATTGTAATGATTACTACTGTAATGAGAAAAAGATTAGGTTTATTTTCCTATTTTATTTCTTTTATTTTCTGGGCTTTAAATTTTTACATGGCTGAATGAGATGCAGGGACAATGCATAGACCAGATGCTGGACTCTGTTTTGAAGAAACAAAAAAGTTTTTAGTTCTGTAGCAAAAATGAAACCAAAGTATGTTGTCTCGTTTTCTACAGAAATGAGTCAGTGAAGTCTTTGGATGAAAACTTTTGGGAGACAGCTTTCTCCTTGCACTGTCCATCCACAAATGTCAAGGTTACCTCCCCTGGCAAGCAGCCTGTCAGTCTTACCTCCCCTGGCAAGGAGCATATCAGGGTTGCTTCCTCTGGCAAGGAGCAAGTCAAGGTTACCTGTCCCGGCAAGGACCATGTTAATGTTGAGGATGACGAGGGGACAGGGAAGCAGGGGTCTTACTGGGCACCCAAATTTCTCCAGCCCGTGATGAGGGAGGTGGTCTTAGCGGGCAAATCCATGGAGCTTCTGCAAACGTTGGGGCGTTTGGGAAAAGTGTTACGAGAGTATAATAATGAAGGTATGGGTCAAAAAGGTTGTGTTCAAAACTTACACAGTTTGATTTAATATGCTAATATATACACTGAAACTTGCCAACATCAACACATCTAAAAACCAACATTGTGTCAATACTGACCAAGACACTTGGTCCGCTTTTATCTCCTTTTACAGCCCGTGTTATTTTTATTGAGTACACCGACACTTGTCTATTCTGAATACAGACAGGGATTTCCAGTCCCCATTGTGTCCACACTGTATAATCCGACACAGCGTGGTGCTCATCGATTGCTCCTACCCTCCGCTGTTATCACAGCAGGGGGTCAGAGAGGTGTTTTCAAAAAAGGAGATAATTCTCTCAGCGGACAGTTCACTGAACGTTGAAGACATTCTCTTGAAGTTGATTTGGATTGCAACACTCCACACACTGTTAGCTGAGTTAACATTGAGTAATTCAGAACATTAATAAACACTCCAGTTCATGCTCACATTGTTTTCCAAATTTCACTTCATCAAGTATGGCTGACCGATCTGCCAAGAAACATTGTGTGGAAATGCACGAGTCCCTGGCTGATGAAGGTCAACTCATTCAATCTCACAAGACTTTTCCTGAGTCCTGAACGGACACACACTGTTGGGACATTTAGTTTCAGGGATTCCCTGAGATGGAAACAGTTTCAACTTTGACTTGACAAGTATGAAAACAACAGTGCATCAGAAGTTTTAGTTTGACGCATATTTACTTTTTGATGTAGGCCTAAATATTTAAAGAAAAGAAAGGTGGGCCAAAAAGAAACAAATTAATTCACCTTGCTTGCTTGCACAGAACTTTGTTTATTAGAGACATGCCTGCAAGCTGTGTACAAGGCAGTACCGGTAAGTGCTACTGTTGTTGCACACGGTGTATTCCACAAACTGACATCTCGTCAAAACCAACAGTTTATCACAGGACCCGGCATGGTCAGTTAAGACAAATTTTACTGTACAATCAAAACATCTGCCAAAAAATGTGAAAAATCAATGAAGGTACTTGTACATACAGTTTTTAATGATTTAATTACTGACCGTAACTTCATTTTTGTGGGGTTATTCCCTTGAACACAGTGGTCCAAACCTATGTACCCATTTGTTCTTTCACTTTTATGTGGTTATAAAACTCTTGTAGAATACACAAGGCATGCTGTGTCATAGCAGGAAATGACATTTATCCCAGTGATTTGGATCCTCCATGTAGCTTGTCAGAGTATCCCATTCCACCACGTGTTGTGGGTGTGTGAATGCGCAGGTTTTGAGATGTGCTGTTACGACAACAGAGTGACGTCCCTTGGTGATGTGACGTCGCTGCTTTACAGCATTGTCGGGTCAATCTGCGCAATTTAACATGGACAGGTATATACAGTATTGAACATTTATGAAAAACGGAGAAATAAAACTTTGTATGGACATTTGACAGATCTGTTCTGCTGTGTTGCTTCTTATCATTTTGGGCAACAGAAACAGATTCTTCTGAACACATAAGCTGCCATGTTAAAGGAGAGGGAATAGACCCAACCATGCCATAAAATGGCTGCGTGATTTTGACAAATGACGTCGCTGTGTTGTCATAACAATGTAACTCCAAACCTGCTTATTGTAAAGCCAATATATGAAAATATCATGGTTTTGTGAGTAACTGTATAATCTTAAAACATAGGAGGGGCCTCTGTGGCTCAGCTGGTTAGCACTCTAGCGTAGCATAATGACTCAGAAGTCTCCCACCAATGATGTCGCTGTGAGTTCAGCTCATGCTAGCTTCCCCACCGGCCGTACTTGGGAATGTCCACCAGCGGCCTGCGGATGGTCGTGGTTGTTTCCACCAGGCTCTGACCGGTTTCCTCCCACCATAATGCTGGCTTCCCCACCAGCCGTACTTGGGAATGTCCACCAGCGGCCTGCGGATGGTCATGTTTGTTTCCACCGGGCTCTGACCGGTTTCCTGCCACCATAATGCTGGCTTCCCCACCGGCCGTACTTGGGAATGTCCACCAGCGGCCTGCGGATGGTCATGTTTGTTTCCACTCTGACCGGTTTCCTCCCACCTTAATGCTGGCTGCCATCGTATAAGTGAAATATTCTTGAGTACAGCATAAAACACGAATCATATAAATATATAAATAAAACTTGAGGTAACACATTTTTAACCCTACTGTGGGAATCTCCTTTATTTCCATTAACTGTGACTGAGGTGGTTAGTGCAGCACAGTGACCCAAGAGCCCCTCACCAGTGAGGTTGCTGAGTGTTCCATGCTGACATCCTCTCATGTCATATTTGGAAATGTCTGTCGGTAAGCTGCAGATTTACCCAGGGTTCTTTCTGGTTTCCTTACACTGTTACACTGGACTGTTGTTATAGAGATCAAATATTCTTATGGCATAAAACACTGATCAAGTTAATAAAAAACTATATTTCCCAGATGTCAAGTGTAGATCGTGGTATGCGACCTTCATTGAGTCCTTGGAGGAAACCTTGGGAAAGACACCATCACTTGGATCAGAGGCGCCACCTGGTGGGCAGAAGGGAGAGGGACCAGGTGACAGAAGGGAACTAACTCTGCAATTAATAGCTCAAGACTCCAGGCACAGTTATGACCCGCTTTTACAGATCAACTTCTCAGCCCTGGTTGATCTGGACTGCAGCGTGAAAAATACAACAAAAGGCGATGAACTGGAAAAGTGAGCATTGTTTTTCTGGTCATGCTGGGAAAAAGTTTTCTTTCCTTATTTGATCTGAGATTGCTGCCATCTTGAAATGTTTAGACATGTATTTTGAAACGCATGTGTATTTATTTTCAGGAGGTAGCCATTGTAATGGGACATCAGCACAAGCTTGTAGAAATCCAGCCGTTATTGAAATTCAACACAAATAGGGCAGGTCATTTTGCCTCATTAATATTCAACCGAAATGACAGGTTGTGTATCTGCGGGCGTTCGGGATCGGTCGATATTGTCTACACAAACTCGGATAATTTGGGATTTTGACACACATAGATACATGTAGAGTATAGCAGCTTAAACAGCATTGAGAAAAGGTTACCAATAAATTTCTCATTAATCTGCGAGTCAGAAACATGTGCCAGTTCGACGTTTAACACCGCCACAACAACAACAACATTTGCACCCACCTGTCAAGCAGTAGTTTTGGAACAACTGACCACCAGACCGGCTGAGCTCTCTTTTACGCCGCTTTTTGGCCTGTCCTGTTACGAGAGAGCTGTAAGTCCTTTTAAGCATGTCATCAGCCAGGTTTGCTTACATGTGAAGTTTACCAAGCACTGTGTGCATGCTCCATTTCCACTGATTTCAGAGCCCCTCATTTAAATATTCTGGCAGACTGTTACAGTTTACAATTTTTTGTTATTTTTAAACATTCACTTAACGTACACTGCTGGTGGTGGGATTATCGAAAACTTTGTAACTTTTACTTCTTGAGAAAGATACCAAATACTCATGTCATTTTGTAATAACGCTAAAATACGTAATATTTGGGCGACCATGGCCCTTTAAGGTGTTGTGTTTTAATCATAGGTAGAATATATATATATGTACACCCCATTTTAATTGACCCACATATACCAATTCACATATACTGAGGCTATTCCAAAACGTCAACTGGGTGATGCAAACATTGGTGACATGTTCACATGTTCACTCACTCCTTGACGTCATGGCGTCTTAATTGCATTCGCAAAGATTGGAATGAAATGTAAGCGTCTATTTTGCATGAAGTTTTCCGAACAGCCCTCTACATCCGCATATTTTTCATGCATACGTTAACTTTCGTAGTTTTGGTCGAAATGGAACACTTTGGAAAATTAATTATTGCTGAAAAACAGAAAATTGCAAGATACTGAGGGTTTTCCCGAAAGTGCTTACGGATGCTAGAACTTCTTAGGGGAGATATTTGATCAGATTTTTGTATTTCACATTCTTAATCTCCTCTCTGTTATCTTGCCACTCACTTCAAAGAAAAGACAAGGAAAACTTTAACCAAAGTTATTTTAGGAGAGGAGTCCATACACTCCTTTGTGTGTGAAATACGACTCCCTGTATTATTACAGTCGAAGGCCATGCACTGTAGCCTCCTGTCTGAGACCTTGGGAAATAACCCCAGATGTATTCCACTAGTTTTCACATTGAAAATGGCTTTAATGTATATCAGAATTGTCTCGTAATCACAAGGAAAAGAGCTGATTTAACACTGCTTCTGTATGGCAAGGTGGTGAACTAGGTATGGGTGATGTCACAGTGGAAACAGATGTCTTCTCGGCTGGTAAAAATATCCTGCCCTTGATTGGTTTAAATCGAGAGAGTGGCAGCCCGTTCGATTTTCCCCACATGGGCATATTCCCTCACTTTGAACTGCGATATCTCGCTTATCATACATCGTAAAAGTGAAAAGTGATGTTTTTTGAACTATGGATAGTATTCTTTGTCGATACATGTATACATTTCGTATAGTGTTGTCTTTTCTTTTAAAGATTAAAACCAAATTGTAAGTACCTTAAATTTGATAAAAAGTATAACAAGTTGTGAACCAAGGCTGATGTGTTTTCTTAGTTCCTCCGTATTAGGGGGATTAGCTCACTGAGGAGGGTTCCCTGCTGTGACATGCCTCTAGCAAATGTGTATTGCCCCCTGCTATAAACTGCACAAAGCTGCTAGTGCAGACTATCCAAGCAGACCTATTGACTAAAACAACAGCCTGAATCACCCCACAGGGGTGCCAGTAGGGGAGGGACACATTACTCAGAACTGTGAAGACAAAACATCAATTAAGGATTTCATGGAGCAAAATAAGTTTTGAAATGTAACATAAGCAGGTTGATATATCTAGATTTTAACTGGAGGCGGGACAATTCTTGATTAAAATTAATTTGCAAACAGATAGCGAATTTTGTCACACATAATGCTCCTCCAGACGTTTTGGTCTTCTATCTCTTTCTGCTTTTGAGACCGTTGTGTGGCGAAATACTTTTATTTCTCACTTTTTTTTCACCATTATTCCAGAAAACTTGGCACATGTAGTTAAATCCTTAAGCTAAAAAATGGCCGTACAGATTTTTAATATCTTTCCTAGTTTTAAAGACGTTGGTAAAAGAATGTCAAAGTTTCAAAAACTTCTTAAATTTTTGAATTTTTTTAACAAATAAATGATTACTGAGAACAATCTAAGATGAATATGAAAAATCTGTGGGACTGTTTTTTTAGTTTAAATAGTAAACTATCTTCTTGGGCAATAAAAAAATTAAAATTTAGAAAATTGGTGAAAAATAGCAATTTGAAAAACAGCTCCATTTTTTTTTCAAACTTTCCCTTTATTAAAATTAATATTAAAGTTAGGTAAATTTTGAAATCATCTGTTATTTAACTTTCAGAATATACATGCATGTACATATTTGATCAATATTTTGGGCTACACAAGGCAAAATGTGAAATTTTGCTTACGAGGGGTTCTAGCATCTTTAAGTTGGCTTCTAGAGGAAATGTACGTAAGGTTCAGTTTAAATTGATTAAGCGAAAGATTTGGGATAACTCCCCGGCATAGTCTTTTTAAATCGAAGAGTAATATCATGGAAGGTAATTTGGTGCCGCCTGAGTTGGCTCAGTGGTGAAATTACAGGGGGTGTGGGTGTGGGTGTGGGTAGATCAAGGATTTCTGTTTAGGAATATGTCCTACATTTGCATGGGCGCATTTTGTAAGATAAATCTTGGTAAGATTTTCCATTTCGATGATGGGTTGGCCGCTTGTCTGTCTGTTCATCCAGAGTATGTGAACATTTTCAACAAGCTACTCCTCCTACAGTTTTTGTCCGATTTCAATGAAACTTGGCTGAAGCCTGGACTACATGGTGGTGCCTGTCTTTCTGTTCATCCAGAGTATGTGAACATTTTCAACAAGCTACTCCTCCTACGGTTTTTGTCCGATTTCAATGAAACTTGGCTGAAGCCTGGACTACATCGTGGTGCCTGTCTGTCTGTTCATCCAGAGTATGTGAACATTTTCAACAAGCTACTCCTCCTACAGTTTTTGTCCGATTTCAATGAAACTTGGCTGAAGCCTGGACTACATCGTGGTGCCTGTCTTTCTGTTCATCCAGAGTATGTGAACATTTTCAACAAGCTACTCCTCCTACAGTTTTTGTCCGATTTCAATGAAACTTGGCTGAAGCCTGGACTACATCGTGGTGCCTGTCTGTCTGTTCATCCAGAGTATGTGAACATTTTCAACAAGCTACTCCTCCTACAGTTTTTGTCCGATTTCAATGAAACTTGGCTGAAGCCTGGACTACATCGTGGTGCCTGTCTTTCTGTTCATCCAGAGTATGTGAACATTTTCAACAAGCTACTCCTCCTACAGTTTTTGTCCGATTTCAATGAAACTTGGCTGAAGCCTGGACTACATGGTGGTGCCTGTCTTTCTGTTCATCCAGAGTATGTGAACATTTTCAACAAGCTACTCCTCCTACAGTTTTTGTCCGATTTCAATGAAACTTGGCTGAAGCCTGGACTACATCGTGGTGCCTGTCTGTCTGTTCATCCAGAGTATGTGAACATTTTCAACAAGCTACTCCTCCTACAGTTTTTGTCCGATTTCAATGAAACTTGGCTGAAGCCTGGACTACATGGTGGTGCCTGTCTGTCTGTTCAACCAGAGTATGTGAACATTTTCAACAAGCTACTCCTCCTACGGTTTTTGTCCGATTTCAATGAAACTTGGCTGAAGCCTGGACTACATCGTGGTGCCTGTCTTTCTGTTCATCCAGAGTATGTGAACATTTTCAACAAGCTACTCCTCCTACAGTTTTTGTCCGATTTCAATGAAACTTGGCTGAAGCCTGGACTACATGGTGGTGCCTGTCTGTCTGTTCAACCAGAGTATGTGAACATTTTCAACAAGCTACTCCTCCTACAGTTTTTGTCCGATTTCAATGAAACTTGGCTGAAGCCTGGACTACATGGTGGTGCCTGTCTGTCTGTTCAACCAGAGTATGTGAACATTTTCAACAAGCTACTCCTCCTACGGTTTTTGTCCGATTTCAATGAAACTTGGCTGAAGCCTGGACTACATCGTGGTGCCTGTCTGTCTGTTCATCCAGAGTATGTGAACATTTTCAACAAGCTACTCCTCCTACGGTTTTTGTCCGATTTCAATGAAACTTGGCTGAAGCCTGGACTACATCGTGGTGCCTGTCTTTCTGCTCATCCGGTGTACAGTTTTTGTCCGATTTCAATGAAACTTGGCTGAAGCCTGGACTACATCGTGGTGCCTGTCTTTCTGTTCATCCAGAGTATGTGAACATTTTCAACAAGCTACTCCTCCTACGGTTTTTGTCCGATTTCAATGAAACTTGGCTGAAGCCTGGACTACATGGTGGTGCCTGTCTTTCTGTTCATCCAGAGTATGTGAACATTTTCAACAAGCTACTCCTCCTACAGTTTTTGTCCGATTTCAATGAAACTTGGCTGAAGCCTGGACTACATCGTGGTGCCTGTCTTTCTGCTCATCCAGAGTATGTGAACATTTTCAACAAGCTACTCCTCCTACGGTTTTTGTCCGATTTCAATGAAACTTGGCTGAAGCCTGGACTACATCGTGGTGCCTGTCTTTCTGTTCATCCAGAGTATGTGAACATTTTCAACAAGCTACTCCTCCTACAGTTTTTGTCCGATTTCAATGAAACTTGGCTGAAGCCTGGACTACATGGTGGTGCCTGTCTTTCTGTTCATCCAGAGTATGTGAACATTTTCAACAAGCTACTCCTCCTACAGTTTTTGTCCGATTTCAATGAAACTTGGCTGAAGCCTGGACTACATCGTGGTGCCTGTCTGTCTGTTCAACCAGAGTATGTGAACATTTTCAACAAGCTACTCCTCCTACAGTTTTTGTCCGATTTCAATGAAACTTGGCTGAAGCCTGGACTACATCGTGATGCCTGTCTGTCTGTTCAACCAGAGTATGTGAACATTTTCAACAATCTACTCCTCCTACGGTTTTTGTCCGATTTCAATGAAACTTGGCTGAAGCCTGGACTACATCGTGGTGCCTGTCTTTCTGTTCATCCAGAGTATGTGAACATTTTCAACAAGCTACTCCTCCTACAGTTTTTGTCCGATTTCAATGAAACTTGGCTGAAGCCTGGACTACATGGTGGTGCCTGTCTGTCTGTTCATCCAGAGTATGTGAACATTTTCAACAAGCTACTCCTCCTACAGTTTTTGTCCGATTTCAATGAAACTTGGCTGAAGCCTGGACCACATGGTGGTGCCTGTCTGTCTGTTCAACCAGAGTATGTGAACATTTTCAACAAGCTACTCCTCCTACAGTTTTTGTCCGATTTCAATGAAACTTGGCTGAAGCCTGGACCACATCGTGGTTTTTGTCCGATTTCAATGAAACTTGGCTGAAGCCTGGACCACATCGTGGTGCCTGTCTGTCTGTTCAACCAGAGTATGTGAACATTTTCAACAAGCTACTCCTCCTACGGTTTTTGTCCGATTTCAATGAAACTTGGCTGAAGCCTGGACCACATCGTGGTGCCTGTCTGTCTGTTCAACCAGAGTATGTGAACATTTTCAACAAGCTACTCCTCCTACAGTTTTTGTCCGATTTCAATGAAACTTGGCTGAAGCCTGGACTACATGGTGGTGCCTGTCTGTCTGTTCATCCAGAGTATGTGAACATTTTCAACAAGCTACTCCTCCTGCGGTTTTTGTCCGATTTCAATGAAACTTGGCTGAAGCCTGGACTACATCGTGGTGCCTGTCTTTCTGTTCATCCAGAGTATGTGAACATTTTCAACAAGCTACTCCTCCTACGGTTTTTGTCCGATTTCAATGAAACTTGGCTGAAGCCTAGACCACATCGTGGTGCCTGTCTGTCTGCTCATCCGTTGTACAGTTTTTGTCCGATTTCAATGAAACTTGGCTGAAGCCTGGACTACATCGTGATGCCTGTCTTTCTGCTCATCCGGTGTACAGTTTTTGTCCGATTTCAATGAAACTTGGCTGAAGCCTGGACTACATCGTGATGCCTGTCTTTCTGCTCATCCGGTGTACAGTTTTTGTCCGATTTCAATGAAACTTGGCTGAAGCCTGGACTACATCGTGGTGCCTGTCTTTCTGCTCATCCGGTGTAATATTTCTTTCAAAATGCTTCTAATTACTGTTACAGTTTTTGTCCATTTTCAGCAAAACTTGTTACAAGTGAATCAAGATACATATTTCGTAGTATTGATTTTACAAGTTTGATTGTCTATTATCCATTATACATACATAATTTTGTAATTGGCTGTGTGATAAATTTATCTCGACCCGTAGAGCTAGTGTCTTGTCAGAGACTCTGGTTATATATGTACATGTGTGTGGAGCAAATTCTTTATTTTGTTCAAAAGGAGTGTGTCAGAGCTGAGCCTGACTGGCCTGGGGAGGATATCTGTGTTACTGGAGCACTGTCTCTACCCGTATGTCCACAAACGTTATCAGAGAGTCTGTATGAAGCTAGTGGAGATCCTCACCAGCGAACACCATCTGCTGGACTACCTGGACTCCATCAGGGTGAGTCTGTAGGAATGAGTGGATGAATGAAGAGTGAATCTGTATGAATGAATGAATGAAGAGTAAGTCTGTGTGAAAGAATGGATGAATGAAGAGTGAGTCTGTATGAATGAATGAATGAAGAGTAAGTCTGTATGAAAGAATGGATGAATGAAGAGTGAGTCTGTATGAATGAATGAATGAAGAGTGAGTCTGTATGAATGAATGAATGAAGAGAGAGTCTGTATGAATGAATGAATGAAGAGAGAGTCTGTATGAATGAATGAATGAAGAGAGAGTATGAATGAATGAATGAAGAGAGAGTTTGTATGAATGAATGAATGAAGAGTGAGTCTGTATGAATGAATGAATGAAGAGAGAGTTTGTATGAATGAATGAATGAATGAAGAGTGAGTCTGTATGAATGAATAAATGAAGAGTGAGTCTGTATAATGAATGAAGAGTGAGTCTGTATGAATGAATAAATGAATAGTGAGTCTGTATGAATGAATGAAGAGTGAGTCTGTATGAATGAATGAATGAAGAGAGAGTCTGTATGAAGGACTGAATGAAGAGTGAGTCTGTATGAATGAATGAATGAAGAGTGAGTCTTTATGATTGAATGAATGAAGAGTGAGTCTGTATGAAGGACTGAATGAATGAATGAAGAGTGAGTCTGTATGAATGAATGAAGAGTGAGTCTGTATGAATGAATGAATGAAGAGTGAGTCTGTATGAATGAATGAATGAAGAGTGAGTCTGTATGAATGAATGAATGAAGAGAGAGTCTGTATGAATGAATGAATAAAGAGTGAATCTGTATGAATGAATGAATGAAGAGTGAGTCTGTATGAATGAATGAATGAAGAGTGAGTCTTTATGATTGAATGAATGAAGATTGAGTCTGTATGAATGTATGAATGAATGAATGAGGACTGAGTCTGTATGAATGAATGAAGAGTGAGTCTGTATGAATGAATGAATGAAGAGTGAGTCTGTATGAATGAATGAATGAAGAGTGAGTCTGTATGAATGAATGAATGAAGAGAGAGTCTGTATAAATGAATGAATAAAGAGTGAATCTGTATGAATGAATGAAGAGTGAGTCTGTATGAATTAATGAATGAAGAGTGAGTCTGTATGAACGAATGAATGAAACCTTTATTTAAAGAGGGTAACGCAAATTCGTTTGCTCTTCCCCGAGGCCCTCTTCTTTATAAACAATGCATGAACAGGTAGAAACAGTATATGTACATAGGCATTTTTAAAACATAAAAACAGTGAATAATGCAGACATGAACAGCGATCAGTGTCATACATATACAAGTATATGCATACTGCAGAAATAAGTTTTCAAACATCGTGAACGAAAAGCAGTTAGTGATGGGGCTGTTTTGACGTTGCACTTGAGACTGTTCCAAGCATGACAGCACACCACTAATGCTAATGTTATCACAAATCAGCATGCAGTGTATTTCTGATAGACCTGAATCTGTAGGAGTACGTGCTTTGCCGTCTAAAATAATTTTAGCTGCTCTTTTTTTAATAACACAACAGAGAGGTGCTGAATATTGGTGTATGCATTTACAAAATATGGTCCTTAAAACCCACCATACAATCAGAACATTTACAAAATATGGTCCATAAAACCCACCATACAATCAGAACATTTACAAAATATGGTCCATAAAACCCACCATACAATCAGAACATTTACAAAATATGATCCATAAAACCCACCGTACAATCAGAGCATTTACAAAATATGGTCCATAAAACGCACTGTACAATCAGAGCATTTACAAAATATGGTCCATAAAACCCACCGTACAATCAGAACATTTACAAAATATGGTCCATAAAACCCACCATACAGTCAGAACATTTACAAAATATGGTCCATAAAACCCACCGTACAATCAGAACATTTACAAAATATGGTCCATAAAACCCACCGTACAATCAGAACATTTACAAAATATGGTCCATAAAACCCACCGTACAATCATAACATTTACAAAATACATCTCTGTTGACAAACATTATCAACATGGTACATAAAACCCACCGTACTATCAGAAAGTTTGATTTAAAAACAAGACAAATGATCAAAACATTTTAAATTGGTGGGAAAAAAAAATCATTGAAGGTATTTTGAACTACAGTTTTTATTGGTCGGTTTGATTCACCTTAACTTCAGTTCTGTGGGGTCTTTAGCTGCAAACACTGACCTGATACGTTGTGAACAAAGGCTTGTCCTGTTTTCAGAGGTTCTACCTAATGGAGGCTGGAGACACCTTGTTTGACTTCTACACAGAGCTTTTCCAGAAGGTACGTGTTGATGTATACTAAAATTTTAAGGTTTTGTTAACTTTTTTTTTATTTAGGCTGATGAACTGTTGATGGAATAAATTTTGCAGCAAAGTACGTGTTGATTTTATAGGAAAGTTTACAAGGGTTTGTTATTTTGTTATGTTTTTAAACTGAAAAATTGTTTATAGAACAAATTTAACAGCGAAGTTAGTAAGCCAACAATAGAATTTAAATGTTTGAATGCATTTGACTGTTTGAAAAACATCTAAAAAAAAATACACAAAAGTTTTCAATTTCCTGGTAGAGGATCCTTGTTTTTTTTTACATATTTTTACTCTTAGGCCACACTAATTTAAATAATGTGTTACAGGTGGAATGAATCTTATTTCAATGTCAGACTCAGGGGAAGGTGTAAAAGTAAAGACTAAAACTTAAAAGTCATCCAATTCGTGATAATGTAGACAGCCTCAACAGTATTTCCTGTTTAAGACATATTTAGCCAGTCAAAAAGCCTTGAGAAACAGGAAAATCAAGAAGATCAGATAAAAGAAAAGGGCAGATTTATTTTATTTTCGTTTCAGTTTTGGTGTTGGCTCATCCTTAAAGAACAAAACAAAACTGATGGTGTCTAAACAAGCCTTGTCCTTGGTGATGTTTCAGGTGCAGTGTCATGAGATGTGGCGCGACGTCTACCTGCTCAACATGGTGCTGGGGGCGACACAGCAGGCGTACTACCCTCAGGATGTCAGCAGGTAATCTGGTCAGGACCGTTCTGACTACACCACAGGTTATCCTAGTCCTATAGAATACTGACTGTTCTAACTCAGAGTCATATGTCCTTGCCCAGGATGGCTGGGCGAAGAATACCTGGCTTTCAACAACGACAGCATGCGCCCAGGACCATCGTAAAGCCAAATAGCTAAGGAATCGACTCACGTAAGCCTTTTCTTCCGTCATGACAAAGTCATGAAGCTGCTGCTTCAAGCTGATGAAATCCTTTGTTTTGGAAAAGTTCTAATTAGCCATTAAATCTAAATCACACAGCACGCCGATTACGCCGAGTCATGCACGACCAATTCAGTCTAATCTTGGAGGTAAAATAGGCCTTCATGGTCAACCTCGGCTCTACAATGGACTTTCAGTTGTCCTTAGGTGTCTGGCCTTTATACTCCAGCTCCAAATATTTGATGGTTTTGGCAATATCCAGGGCCCATGTTGTTGTTGTTGAGAGGTAGGTATTCTTCACCCTGTCATATGACATAGAACACAGAGTCAGTATTCTATAGGAATAAGGTCATCCCTATTTTGGCCTCTTTGGTGGGTAATTCAAGTCGATTGCAAATACATGTAACTCCTTACGACCAGTGGGCTGCCAGAACGAAGCGTTTGTTGTGACCAATCAGAGCCTCTGTCTGAAATGTGGGAGACAGTATTGAGGCAACATGATCATGCAACATAGATTTAAATACATAGTAGGATGCGCTAAGGGATTCGATTGGATGACCCAGTTTAAACTAGACTGACTGTTGAACTGATTGTAGTATTGGAAGAGGTCAAAGGATTGTCTGTAGTGAAGCAGGGAAAAAAACCCCAAGGTGTTGGGAAGGTGTTTAGTGCTGTCCTTGCATACCAAGCAGAAGTCTGGCTTTTTGTATACAGGTAAACACTGTGAGTTCAAGCCAGGCTCAGGTTGACTTGTTTCCCAGTCGTACGTGGAAAGGTGTGCCAGTAACCTGTGGACGGTCGTGGGTTCCCCTTGGGCCCTGCCTGGTTTTCTCCCAACATAACGCTGGCCGCCGTCGCACGTGCATAATTGGAATATTCTAAAGTGTACAGCGTAAAGTACCATTAAATGGACATGTATGTGCGTATGTTACACGGTATAACTGCGCAAATAGACACGCAAGCTTTGTCTTCAGCTTAGTGTTACAAAGACCTCAGCAAATGTGAATTTAGAAATTCCCTGTCGAAAGCTGGGATTGAACTCTCATACCGTGTGTCTCAGCGTTTGAAGGTCTGTTTGGAAGGTAGAATGATATCCTTTTGGAAAAATATAAGTTTCATCCCCAAAACTGATGCCTGATGACCTTCCAATAATTGCTTTAGAAATGCAGTTTTTTTGGACGAAATTTTAGGCCTTATACCATAAGCGTGTTTGTTTTTCGTTTCAGATTAAGCATTGATATTAGTCAGCCAAGTTTTAAGGCCAAGGAATCTAACCCGATCAATGCTTTCGATGGTTTGCAGCTCCATTATGAGGTAAGATACTTGGTCAGTTGTAGACTTACTTGCATACAGTTGAACTTTCCGTACAAATTTCTTCAAAAACATAGTACAGCTTATATGTATTTATTTATTTATTTGGTTGGTGCTTTATGTCGTACACAAGGATATTTCACTTATATGACGGCGGCGAACATTATGGTGGCAGGAAACCAGACAGGACTAAGGGGAAACCTGTGACCATCTGCAAGTTGCTGGCAGACCTTCCCACTTTGCAGCTGGAGGGGAAGTCAGTCAGAGCGGGACTTGAAGTCCCAGCAAGCACCTGGTACCACCAAACCATGAAGGCTCCTGTACAGTGTGAAGTCCCTGTTGTTTTGTGTGTATACATGTACTTGATGATAAACTGACAATTCTACTGACCACCATGATCATTCAGATATTCTGGAGCATGGTGTACTCTCATGGTAGGGTTTTTTTTTATAGTTTTCTTTTTTAATCTTACATTTCTGTGAAAGAGAGAGGCATTATGTTTGGTCTGTCTGTCTCACTGTCCATCTGTCTGTGTGGTTTGGTTTCCATGAAAAAAAAAACTAATCCAGATGTAGTCAAATTTTCATGGAATTTTGTGTGGAGGTTCACTTTGTGGGATTTAAGTTTGAAATCTGCATGATGTATGCAAAAGTTTTGCACATCTCTTGAATTCCTTGATTCTCAAAGCTAGTAGATTTCACATGAAAGCTAATCCAAATGTTTCCAGCGTTGATGAAATTTTATTGTGCAGGTTCCTTTATTCTTGATTTATATTATTACCATGCAATTCCTGCTTCAAATATTATGTGTGAATGTGATAACATCTTTAGTTCAAACTCTTTTCGATGCCTGGCAGATAGAGTTTAAAAGCTGTAAAAATCCGTGCACAAGTTTGTCATATTTAGCAATTGTGTTTATGAATGTCCTGATTATGAATTATTTTCAGGTTCCCTGGCCTCTGGATATAATCATTAGCACCAAAACCCGAGAGGTTTACAACCAGGTGTTTGTATTCTTACTGCAAATCAAATATGCTAAATACTCACTGGATAAGCTTCAATTCTCAGGTAAGATTTTTCCTCTTATACATTAAATATACTAGATATATGCATGATCAGGAGTTTTCATTAGTAAATTCATACCTCTGTTTATGTATGAAAAATGTAAGTTTCAGTACCGGTTTCCTCCCACCATAATGTTGTGTTAGTGAAGTATTCTTTAGTATGTCGTAAAACACCAATCAAACAAATAAAGAAGTCATAATCCATCTTCCATTGGAACATTACTTACGTTAATAGTGAAATGTTACTGTAGTTGCTGCATCTATCGAAAAACTCAGCTTCCATTTTGTTGGTTACAGTTTTGGAGCGTGAGAACCTCTTGAGGACCATTGTTCAGCCAGAGGATGCATTCAGTCGCTATGGTAATGAGGATGAGGATGAGGATGAGAGGATGGAGGATCAGCTTCCTCGAGGTCACAGAGTGCACAGGATGCAGCTGTTGAGAATGATGCTGATCAACTTTGTGAACAGTCTGCACACTTACATCATGACCCGGGTAAAGGCCCGCACTCAAGCTTCATAACAGCACTATACTTGATAAATTCCAGGACTTTCCAGGACCTTTGCAGATAGAATTCCATGACATTCCAGGACCTTTAAGATATAATTCCATGAATTTCCAGAACCATTTCAGATAGAATTATATGACTTTCCAGGACCTTTAAAATATAATTCCATAAATTTCCAGAGCCATTTAAGATAGAATTCCAGAAATTACCACGACATTTTAAGATGGAATCCCAGAACTTACCAGGACTTTTTCAGATAGAAACCCCTGACTTCTCAGGACTTTTTCGGATAGAATTCCAGGGTTCATCAGGACCTTTTCAGATGGAATTCAATGGCTTATCAGGACCTTTATTACTCTTTCACTCAACCTCAGTACAGTGTAATGCTTTCTATGTTTTGGTGAACATTTGAAAATTTAAACATTTACAGATATTTTTCAGTGCTTTCATGCGTAAACAACAGATCAACTAGAAAATTAAAAACTCACTGTAATGTCAAGGATTTGAAACCTGAAACAATCTATAGAATTTCGAATGTTTTTTTGTCATTTTAATATATTTCCAGGACTTTCAAGGAAATTCAGTGACTTGCATGTATGGCTTTCAGGGGCTGGAAATTTTAATGTCAAATGAACACCGTAATTGAAAATATAAATTGTCATTACCCAACTTCCAAGGAAGGGCTAGTCACTAGTGGAATTTAATGGATTTTTATTACATATGTTTTTCTCTCAAATGTTGAATACCTTAAATGACTTAAAATTTCGTCCAGGACAAAGTGGCTCTTTTTTCCTGATTCTCAGAGTTCTATTGATTTTAAAAAGGTGTTTTGAGGTTTGTTTGGAAGGTAGGGTGATATTGTGGTGGAAAACATGTTTTAGCACCAAAAATAATATTTTATGACATTAAATTGTCTTTGAAAATGCACTCTTTGGGGCATAATTTTAGGTCGTTTACAGTTTTTCTTATTGTCTGGAGATTTCACAGTGCCAGTACATACATATCTAATTATATTAGCACCTTTACCTGTTTATTTTCCCTGCCAGATCTTGCACAGCACGGGGTTAGAGTTCATGGCTGAAATCAAGAAAGCTAAAGACTTGGATCAGATCATCACGCTCCACGGAGGATACGTCTTCAAAATTCACAGTCGCTGTCTCCAACACAAAGACGTTGAGTTCCTCAAGGATGCCATTCTCAAAGTTCTTAACCTGTGCGTGATATTTTCCGCCAGGTGGCAGCATGGTGTGGATGAAATCAGGTCAGTGTAACAGATTTTATAGGGAAAAGAATCAGTGAGTCTTAAAGGTGCGCGACACCTGACCACATTGCACAGGTTCAAACCCACATGTGGACAGAGAATTTGTAGATTTCCTCAGCACTTACTGTTGGTGGAATGGATGAATGAATGGATGTGTCGTTGTAGCTTAAAACCACGTCAACAATACTTCAGCTGTAGTGTTGTGAGAACACCTTTAACCAAGAAAACGGGGTCTTTTCAAAAAACTTCTTATGTTCAAAAAATTCCTTAAATTGTGCATTTCTGTGCATTTCTCTACATTCTCTGCATTTCTCTGCATTCCCTGCATTTCTCTGGATTTCTCTGCATTCTCTGCATTTCTCTGCATTCCCTGCATTTCTCTGGATTTCTCTGCATTCTCTGCATTTCTCTGCATTCTCTGCATTTCTACTATACTTCAGAAGCTTCGTTGAAGCTGGGCCCTGAGTCTTCTTGATAAAAAATTGTCAATGGTGTTTGAAGGACTCCTTGAGCAGTCTTTAGTTCAGTCTTCACTTGTCTTCCACCTGGGAATGATTGTGAGTAACATTGCCAAAGGTCAGTGGTTCACTCGTGGCAGTTTGGTATCCTCCACCCGTAAAAGTGACTGCTGTCAATTTAAGTGAAAGATTATTGAGTATGGTGTTAAAAAACAATCACATTTTATGAATAAACTTATGTGCGTGACATCTTCTCGCATCCATGTCCTGTTCGCATTCGATCACAGGCAGAACTGGATGATGATTACTGCCACATTACTGCAGACACGGTTTTAAATCTTTCGCTATGATTCGTCGCTCACTGCAGCTCATGTTCTATACTCACCAGCATTGCTACCCTAATTCTTCTAATTTTTGGCCCAGGTATCAGTGGAGCTGAAAAAAAAAATTATCTTTCTGTCAAAGTTTTTCTGCAAAATAGAGACATAAATGTGTTGTTCATTGGATGGACTAACCATGTGAGAAAAAAAGACTCTGTATTCCTGTTACAGTTACGTGTATATTGGCTGAAAGGGGCATATTAGGTGTCCCAGTAGTTTAGTTAGAAGAATTAGGGTCGCTGGCAAGCTGCTTCTATCGGCTCGTTTAGTTACCATTGTTCAGTGTCTTCTAATTGGATGTGACTCCATGTAAGTAAGTGTTGATTGGTAAACTTGTATGCTAAAGATCCCTTACAGTTGAAGAATCCCGAGTGGAAGACAGTTAAAAATATTCCTTCCTGAAATAGATAATAAATCAGTCCTTCATAAACAGGTTGGCAGTTAGTATGCGCAGGTGTCTTAAGACTTAATATCAGACTTCAGTAGTCTTAACTTGGGGTGTAATTTGTGAACTAAGATTTGAACTGCGGTGAAAATTTTCGTTTTTGTGGTGAAGGTTGGAGACGGCTCTTGGTATTGAAACGAAAATTCTTCAGGCGAGTCACAGTTTTAGGGAGTAAACTGTTTTGAAGTTAAGTCTGGCATGAATCTAAGACAGTTGTGTTACCCTGGGATCAGAAACTACCCTAAATGACCCAAAGCTTCGTCCATGACAAAGTTGTTGATTTTCACTGATTCTGGGAGATCTGTTGATTGTAGAAAAGTGTTTTGAGATTTGCACCTGGCAAAAGAATAGGTGGTAAAATATCAATTAATCAATCAAATAGGCCAATAATTTTTCTACTTTGACCTACATTTCAGCTCTGAGTCAATAGAAAGTTTGGAGAGAGAATTTGGCAAGTATATGCAGTTCTTGTCCTCCTTCTTGAACAACATTGTGAAGAGGGGCTCGTTTTCTCACTGTGAGTACTTTCTGTTGTGTGGGTGGGGTTGGGATGGGGTGGATTATGCTTGTGCAGTTGGATTGAGAGGTGATGATAGTAAGGGTGAATGAGCAGTGTATTTGTGCACTCAACACTGTATTTCCTTGGTATCTCAACAATAGACATGGCTAGTGTGAAGTTGATCAAATGGACGATTCTGGAGAAAATCAAAGGACAGCTTACTGAGATTCTTTTTCTTTGTAGTTAGCGATGGTATTAAAATAGAGAGCCAAAAAATGAAGAATAGCCCATTAAGAATTATATCTCAGAAAATATCAGCTGCTTTGGTGCACATTTTACCATTCAAAATCATGAATAAAGTTTGAAAATTTTTATGCAAGTTGCTGTTTAACTTTTTTTTTTCAATCTTTAGACTCATTTTAACATTTTAATACAAGAAGTGGTATGTCCTTGATATTTTCTTGAGCCAGTTATATGAGCTGTCCATGATAAGAAGACAAAAACTTGATTGAATTGACCAAATATCTCTGGTATAACCCCTTTCATGAAGTCAGCTAATAAATGTTTTCATTTTTTTCCTCCAGTGGAACCCCTGGCCTATGCCTTATTTAATGTAATAGAACAGAAGTTTGGATGAAGTGGATCCCAGACCGTCAGATCGTCAACATGGGAAATGCTGTTCAGTACTTCAAATGAGTTGTCTCCCCTGAATGATAATTCCTCATTTCACCATCACATGGCCTCTGCTACGTGGATGCATTACCAGATTTCGTGTTTTTATCAGAAGACACGTGGCACGTCACTCTATGCATCCACTTTTGACTACTACACCCTCTGTAGAGCATACGCGAAATACTTCCAGAGACAACAAAAGATGCATGGCCAGGAAAAGTTTGCCATGGTTGCTGTATGCCATTTTGGGTGTGGCTTCGAAGCAAGATTTTCTAGAAGCTAAACTTGCTAACGGGAATGTTTTTGGACAAAGACAGAGACTCTGCAGAGAAACTGAATGTGCATGTATTTATTATAAACTTGCATTTTGTAAATTATACATGCATGACAAAGTCATACTTCTTGCGTTGTACAAATTTCATCAAGTTGGCTTTCTTTATGGGTACTGTGTGACCGCCATTTTTTTAAAAATTAAAACTGTCATGAGATGTCATAGTACATAGGAGTCGAGTGCTAGTTACCGTAACATAGCACATCTACTACATGTACATTAAACATTGGTTTTCTGGAGTCGTAAGTCACAAATCGTATTCTCATTACTAGTAACTTGCTGAAGAAAAAAAACGAAGATACCAAAAATACTAAGTAGAAGTTGTTACTTTGAAGTGTTTCGTTCTAGCTGTAGAAAGGAGCTTAGGCTTCTACTTCTGCGGTCGCTGACGGGCACTCATCCGTGTCTGAATTTGACTACGGTTGCTTTGTTGTTGCAAGTTGTAGCAGTTCACAGTCTGTAATGCAAATGGCACTAATTCGACCACAGCCTCATTTTCGCTCTTGCTGGTTCAGCTAGCCTTTGGGTTATTGAAGTCACAGGCTTTGTCAAGGAATGTGAAGGGCAGTGGTTATAACACATTTAGCCAAAGGCTCTCTGGATTTATCCCGAGGCATGTCTGGATAAATCACTTTATAGCTTTTCTACGATTTGCCTCTGACAGTGAAGTCACTGGTAAGAATTCAACTCCTGTTTGAGGCTTTACTACGTCCGTTACCAGCCAAAACCGGGTGGTTTTTTCTATCACCCTCTTTCCATAAAGGGGGCCTCCGTGGCTCAGTTGGTTAGTGCGCTAGCGCAGCACAATGACCCAGAAACCTCCCACTAATGCGGTTGCTGTGAGTTAAAGTCCAGCTCACGCTGGCTTCCTCTCTGCCAGGTCTGCCAGCAACCTGTGCATGGTCGTGGTTTTCCCCCGGCCTCTGCCCGGTTTCCTCCCACCATAATGGTGGACGTCGTATAAGTGAAATATTTTTGAGTACGGAGTAAAAACACCAATGAAAATAAATAAATCTTTCCATAAACCTGACTGTTGTTGTTGAAATGGAAAGATTCTGGAGTAGCAAATCTAAGGGCAATGAAATAATCAAAGGAAATGTTGCTCTAAAACTCATAGCCGTGAAAACGCAATAGTCTCTTCACAGTTATCATCTTGGCTGTTTAGATTTCAGTGGATGACTCAAACATGTCAAATGCTTTCTGCGACCATAGCCTATAGGCATAGCTGAAACAAATCCTTAACACATCACAGTTGTGACAAATGTTCAGGTAAAAGCTGAAATAAGTACCACAGCTGACCGTTTGTTGTGACACTGTACTGTCGGCAGAGGCATAGCATCACTTCCTGCTTAGATATTTGCATCTTGTTGACATCCAGTAAGCTGTTATGTAAAACCGTGCGTCGTTAGTGAAGTCAAGTCTGCACATGAAGCAACAGACCATCCTGGTGCCAGGACTTCGCTTTCTTATCGTTTGAGTTCGCCTGAGTTGTGGACCAAAACGGTAATGTGGACCAAAATGGTAATGTTCACCTGGTTGATGATGCTCTGGAGGAAATCTCGATACTAAAACACCGTGGAGAATGTAACTCATGGATATAAACATAAAGGCATAGTCATACAAGCAGGTAGGAGCAAAAAGAGCAAGAATCACCAGGGTTCCACAGCTAAAAAAAATGCCACCAGGAGACCTGATATACCTCTTTGGCATCATTTCTGGAGAAAAGTTTCCTAGAAAAAAGTGACGCAAGCTCAAAAATGAAGAAACAAAACATCTGTTGTGTGTATAACATAAAACATTTCACTTTATTTCACAACATAGCCACATCAAGCTGTAGGAGCAGGATATCACAACTCTGCAATTACATTAAAACAACGTGATTGTTCAAGCATTTGTTATTTTCTTTTCTCACATCAGCACTTCTTTTTTTATTCACAACCAGCAGGCTAATGCACATTTCTAACTATACAGACCTTAAGTTGTGGTTGTAAATTTTCACCATTCAACTTTACATAGCACGGATTTACATAAAGCATATTGACATTCTAAAAAAATCGCATCTCGTTTCATAACACACATACTAGTATATCACAAATCGTGGGGCATTTTTAATTCCAAAAGATCACCCAAACTTTCGATGGAATATTCCTCCTTAAGCTTTGTTCTAGGTTCCCAATCTACAAATTTGATTAGCCCAGGACTGTTAATCAACTTTTTATCTTGACACAGTTGTATAGTGAATCCTGCTTTTTGTTCTCAAGCGTTAAAACAAAATCATACACTGACGACAATACCAGAGCTGGTCAGTACATATATTACAAGTGACCTTAAAACCATTGTGTTACTAATTTAACCCCTTCATTATGACTGTGAGTGGCTCAGGCTCCACACTCACAGGCAATGGCTAAATTAGTTACCACTGCTCGGTGTCTTCTAATTGCTTCTTGGTGCATTAAAGTCGGTGCTGATTGGTAAACTTTTTAAGATCAGTGACAGTCGCAGAATCTTGGATGGCGTGGAGTCAAATATTCCATAGCTAAAGAATTAAAAAGCTTGTCCTATGTTGAGATATCGACTCCCAGCTGTAGTATTTGCTCAACGATTTACTGAATGCAAATCTGGCCCAGCAAGGTAACAAACACTGACACTTTGACAACTTCAAATGTGTAAAACAGCAATGAATATGATGTCGAATTCCTGGTATATTTGTAAAATAAACAATACAATTACAGTAGATAAACCTTTTGAATTCTGGAAAACAAGATTTCAATTCAACGGACAACCGAGATATACAAGTGGATTCAAGGACGACCAAAATGTCTGCCCTTCGCAAGTACATCAACAAGCAGATCTCGCGCTACAAGCTCTACATGTATCTCGCTGATGGGATACTGACATTTTCCAAGCCACAGCACACTGTGATGTGGTCAAAGTACAAGCAGGTCTCAAGCTACAAGCTCTACATGTATCTTGCTGGTGGGATACGAACAGCTTTCTAGCTACAAGCTCTACATGTATCTTGCTGGTGGGATACGAACAGCTTTCTAGCTACAAGCTCTACATGTATCTTGCTGGTGGGATACGAACACCTATCTAGCTACAAGCTCTACGTGTATCTTGCTGGTGGGATACGAACACCTTTCAAGCTACAAGCTCTACCGATATCTTGCTGGTGGGATACGAACACCTATCTAGCTACAAGCTCTACATGTATCTTGCTGGTGGGATACGAACAGCTTTCTAGCTACAAGCTCTACGTGTATCTTGCTGGTGGGATACGAACACCTTTCAAGCTACAAGCTCTACCGATATCTTGCTGGTGGGATACGAACAACTTTCTAGCTACAAGCTCTACATGTATCTTGCTGGTGGGATACGAACAACTTTCTAGCTACAAGCTCTACGTGTATCTTGCTGGTGGGATACGAACACCTTTCAAGCTACAAGCTCTACCGATATCTTGCTGGTGGGATACGAACAACTTTCTAGCTACAAGCTCTACGTGTATCTTGCTGGTGGGATATGAACAGCTCTCAAGCTACAAGCTCTACATGTATCTCACGAGTGGGATACTGATAATTTGCAAGCTACAAACCATTATATGCAGTGATCAAAGTGTAAGCAACATTGGACTTTCAAGCCACATCTTGAAGTCAAGCTACACTTGAACAATTTACTCATTCACTTATTTATTTGATTGGTGTTTTATGCCATACTCAAGAATATTTCGCTACATATATGACGGGAGCAAGCATTATGGTGGGACGAAACTGGAGAGATCCCGAGGGGATCCACAGGTTCATGTTTGAACAAGGACCACAATGTGAGCCTACATAATGTACTGCAGTCATGGTCAAGAATTATGAACATCTGCCAAGCTAAAGCAGGGGGTCAAGTACACTGGAACATGTCTTTCTTATGGATATACAACTTGTTGGTTTATTATCACGACGTTTCGATGTAGATACTAACATCGTTACTTACGATGTTAGTATCTACATCGAAACGTCGTGATACTTACGATGTTAGTATCTACATCGAAACGTCGTGATAATAAACCAACAAGTTGTGTATCCATACGAAAGACATGTTCCAGTGTACTTCCATCCCAACTTCTAAATGCCACTTAAACAAGCAGGGGGTCAAGTTTACACAAGCATAATGTGTGAAGCTACATTTGCAGTGGAAAGACAGTATGTAACTACAAGATGAAAAAAGAAAACCAACATTGCATCTTGTAGCGTTACAAGTAAATCAACTCACGGTTATGGATACCAGTATGTGGAAACCGTAACGCGTATCTCTACACCATCCAGGTTTTCAAGTACACAATGTGCTTGTATCCGTACCAACAGGTGTATATATGCATGCAAGTGATTTATACTTGACAAAAGGTATACACACACAAACACACATATATATATATATATATATATGTAGATATATACATAAACCTGTAGACGTATAAGAAAACAAAGCAGAATTCCAATCTACCTGCCTCTTACTTTTTTTTGATCACCTTGACAATTATCCCTGACAAATCACTCGCATGTACATGTATTTGGAATTCTTTCAAGTAAACGTACTAATGTCCTTTGTTGGGTGTTGAACTTCATGTAAGAGCGACCAATGTACATGCATGAAGAGAAAGGTTTGGATTTACAAAGGATATCATCAACCATTCTACAACAGTCACAATAGTGGACTTGCAAAGATGCAATCACCCATTCTACAATAGTCACAATGGTGGACTTGCAAAGATGCAATCACCCATTCTACAACAGTCCCAATGGTGGACTTGCAAAGATGCGATCACCCATTCTACAACAGTCACAATGGTGGACTTGCAAAGCTGCGATCACCCATTCCAGCTGTATAGGATGTGATGACAATTCTATCGTGACAGGTCCCTTTAGTGGACTTGCAGAGTGTCTGATCATCAATTCTATGGCCCAAATAGTGGACCTGCAACCGTGGAGGATGGACCAAAGAGTCATGTTTTTGTGTGTTTGCTTTTCTCTAATTTGGTGAGGATTTGAGACTAAAGCTCTATGGTACACACTGTGGAAGCATCAGGTTTAAAAAAAGAACAAAAAAAAAAACCCAGTGACCATGTTGCCAACTGTTCACCTTCCCATAATCACATAATGCATGATACCTGGAGTCATGGACACTGGTTTCTGTGTGTACAGGGTACCTGCAAGTCAAGCCCTTCAGTATCGGCAGTCATAACTTGCATCAATGAACCATTTCTACATTTACACACAAACAAATTGAGGAGTGTATTGTGATTACATACTGATCACTCCAACAGCATAAATACAGGTACATGACAATGTGAATACAGGTACGAGATAGTGTAACTGACAGGTACATGACAATGTGAACAGGTACAGGATAGTGTAACTAACAGGTACATGACAATGTGAATACAGGCATAGGATAGGATAATTAAAGGTACATGACAATGTGAATACAGGTACAGGATAGTGTAACTAACAGGTACATGACAATGTGAACAGGTACAGGATAGTGTAATTAACAGGTACATGACAATGTGAATACAGGTACAGGATAGTGCAATTACAGGTCCATGATAACCACATAATAATTTAACATGTCATTTGTATCGCAATGTTTGGGAGATACCAGTACAAAATGAATGTGAATACATTTCCAGAAAATAAGGAAAATTATGAAAATATGCAATGACTGCGAAAACATAAAAACTTTTAGGCTGAAGATATGACTGTGGAGATGTCTCAATTCCTGCTCACATGTTTCGCACTAACTGCTCTATTTCTGTCACTACATCATGACTAAAGTGTCTGCCAATGGTTACGTTCTCAACCTTGTGATTTATTTTTGTTTTTTTTTTTGCAAGAGCACCTTGGGAACTGGCATATGGATGTTCAAAATGTCATAGTACACAATCACGTTTATGTATGTTCAGGTTCCATGTACAAGCACGTTTTTGATTTTTAAACGTGAAATGAGCCCTCAGGATATCAATCATATGAACACACTTCACAGATTTTTGTTCACCCAGAAGCACACTTTTGTTCTAATGTATGGACACAATTCTTTTCTGAATTTAAGTATGGGTAATCATCTGTGACCTAACGCACTTTATATCCGTTGTTTAAGACATATTTAAGATACAATACAGAGTTTACAAATGTGATATACCGTAACCATTTTCCTTCACACACACAAAGGTACCACTGTTTTGCCATTTCCAGCATAACCCATGGATGTACATACAACAAGTGCCAGTTTTCGCTTTACAGTAAAATTCATCTTTACCGCTCGATTTTCATACAGAAATTTGACCCAATGTTATTAACAAAAAACAGAATCAATGGTGTCAGAATAACTTCCTTAAAATTTGGGGCAGAATAAAGTAAAACAACCTGAGACGACATTTGTACCTGTTACCCATGTACACAGCGGCTGATTACCACTGTACACACGCACACACACACAAACACGCACACACACACACACGCACACACACACGTGCACACACACACAGGCATGCATGCACACACGCACATGCACACACATGCGTGCGCGCGCACGCACACACACACGCACACGCACACACACACAGGAATGGCATGTAAAACCAGACACACATCACAGACACTGAACGAAGCGATAATGTTTTGGCATCCGTTTTTGAGCTCAAGTGACACACATCACAGAGACTGCACGAAGCGATGATATTTTGGCATCCGTTTTTAAGCTCAAGTGACAGTGTGAAACTCTCTACTGTCTGCTTATGACACATATATAAGGAGCAGTGAGATAATTAGGGATCTTTCTATACGGGAGACATATGCAAGCCCATTTTAGTTCATTTATTTATTTGATAGGTATTTTATGCCATACTCAAGACTATTTCACTCATACAACGGAGGCCAGCATTATGGTGGGAGGAAACCGCACAGAGTCTGAGAGTCAAACCACGCCCGTTCACAGGTTGCTGGCAGACCTTTCCACATTCTACTGCTGTAGAGAGCCACGATTAGTTGGACTTCAGCTCACAGTGACTACATCGGTGGGAGACTTCTAGGTCATTACACTGCGCTAGCTCACTAACCAACTAAGCCACACATGGTAGTATTTTCATGGATGCTAATACTCCGAGGTTCACCTTAATACCTGTTTTATGAAAACTTATTTACGAGGTCAGTGCTGTCACTGATAGACGTCACTATCAGCCAGAATACAACATATGCCCTTACGTTTCATCCACAACTAAGGTGCTCAATTTTCCACATTTTAGGAGTTATATTGATGTTAAAAGGTGATAGGATCTGTTTGGAAGGTAGGCTGGTATCCTACTGGAAAACTGTAAGTTTCCGAATCTAAGGTAAGATTTTATGGCAATCATTAACCTGTAAGAATAAAATTTTGGGGGTGAGATATTAGGTCATTTCCAGTACTTGTTTTGTGCAAATTTCAATTCAGTCACTGCATCTTTATTTTCATCTTTAACATTTATGAGCACCTTGAATGTTCTGTCAAAAAAAAAAAAACCTCAGACGATAAAAAATATCTTTTCTAAATAAGTATTCACAACCATATGTTAACACCAAATAAGCAGCTTTTAAAAATTTTGAATAAAATTTGCATGTTTATCTGCATATGTTATTTTGCTCTTAACAGCCTGCTTCCACATCTGTCATCAAGATAGACATGTATCTGTATTATAAACCCAAGCTTTGATGCAGTGATTAGATTTGATGAACTAACGTGGACTTCCTGTAAACATGTGAGAACAGAGGCAGCTTTAACAACCTCGGAGTCAAGTTTTACAGCGATTACATTTCACAAATAAAACAGAGAAATATGCACATTTGATGGACATCTGTAAAACACTAACCTCAGTTACTAAACAATTTTACGTAACCAAATAACACGATGTAGCACTTTAATAGGAGCTGAAAAGATTAGCACTATAATAAATGCACTGGTCTAAGGAAATTAGGGGGGAAATAAGGCAAAGGCTAATCCTTACTACTAGTGGAGGTAAAAAAGAGAAGTAGGTTGCTTTTGCAAAGCTTTCTGTAATCAATTTTTGGTAACTCTAATTAATAATTTATGCTGCCTTGAACAACCTTTCTGAAGAAGTTACCATTTGTTTTATTTTAATTTGAAGTTCTACGGCAGCGATTTCAAGCTCCTCACAGCACCTATCCTCCACCTATAGCTTGTTTAACTGTTCACAACCAAAATAAAATGTCACAACGCAAACATAGAGTTCAATTTTCCTCATAAAAAAATACACATACATACGATTCCTTTTTTTTTTGTCATGCGCGCGCATAAAGGAAGCTTAAAAATCAAAAATGCTGCCTAATGATGTCAAATGGTAGAAAATAAAATTTGTGCAAAATGTTAAAAAAAATATTTAAAAAAAAAAAAAAATGGAAACTCGAATAAAGTTGCCTTAACACCAATTTACAAAGTTGACAAGTAGCAAAAACCTTACACATACATATAATTTTAAGATTTTAGAGGTGCATAGTCAGCATTACTGAGGTTGTTCAAAGAACATAGATCATTAAATGAAAAAATCGGTCACATGGACATATAACACACAGAAGATAATCTCAACGAAGTCCAACAAGCAACTACGTATAAAAAAAACTGAGATAAATACTTCTTAATGTATACAACAGATCACTGTTTCGTGAAAATAACACATAATAAAATTTGAAAATACAGCCTTCAAACAACATGTGTATAGCTTTCTTTTTTTTTTTTTAAGCCAACGGATCTATGAAAAATATTGTAACCATAACATTCACTTCGGTCAACCGTTCATGTTAGGGAGTAAAATGTGCACACATGTAAGGCTGGATTTCAAATAAAAAAAATTGGGGGTGGGGGGGAGGCAAAAGTTTGGAAATAAAGCACATGTGCAAGTTAAGTTGAAAGCTGTAATTGATCAGACTGCTTTAAAAACAGTAATAAGGCCTACCTTTGGTCAATGGATGCATGAGAGGTAGGAACATTAAAAACACTGGTCCAGTCAATTAGCAAATTGTTCGTTATAAATATGATTGAATAAGTTTTGTTCCCAGAAAACTGATAACTCTTGTAAATGACATGTCTTTTCAGTATGTTGCTTGCAAAGATTAATGAATATATGCATTGATACAACAATCAATGTGGTCAATGAAAACATTTTGAGCACTAATTACGTATTCATCAGAGTTCAGGATCGACCAATAGATTCTTTGGATCCATGAACTAAATATTGATCAACCAATGAACAGCACCCACAGGTTCTGGATCAACCAATGGACATGTGCCTTACATTTGAATCAGTCAATGACATGAATGCAGACATTCCAGTCAATTTGGACACTAAACAACACAACTATTGATTTAACATTGAAATTAATACTGAGCTTTTGAATAAATCCAAGGGCTCAAATAATGGCTCTTCGACCATATAACATGCTTACACAAAAATACTTATACCATTTCAACCACAGGTAGGTTTATAAAGGTGAAGTCAAAAAGAGGTGGAGTCAAATTTTTTTTCAGAACGAAGTATAAATTGTTAACTGCCAATGTGGACCCCCTAACACTTGACAGCATGACTTCAATGCCATTTTATTGACATCAAATGTCAAACTTCCCCAGGTGATCATAATGACGTCACATTAATGACAGGAGAAGAGAAACACATCCATCGTACCATTAGACGTTGTGCTGCATTCCATTTCTCATAAAACGAGGATACAAGGTCATCCTTCACACTAGCGTCACCACATGGGATTAAAAAATACGTCGCCTCCCCATTGATGATACAGTGACACACAACCCGCACAAAAATTTGTCCTTAAACGACAAATTAGAAATAGAAACTCACACATTGTACCATAAGACATTGTGCTACAATACAATTTTCACATGACAAGGATACAAGGTCCTACTTCACACTAGCGCCACCACAAGGGACTAAAAAATATGTTGTGTGCCCACTGATGAAGGTGACTCACAACCGACGCAAAAATTTGTCCTTAAATGATGTCCTATCTCAATACTGACAACACCGACTTACATGTACATTGGCTGGATGAGCAATAAATGGTTGAAAACACTGAAAGACTGTAAGGTGGCCTCCATACAGTTACACTCACATCTCTTAGTAGACTGGGTACATTACAATGATACTGTAAGGTGGTAAAATTAAGGGGAGATAACTCAACTGGAAGCACTGATTCTCTTCCAACGGCCAATGGATTTCATCATGGACTCCATCCATCTGGAACAGTAAGAACCAGAAAGAAATAACACGCAGTCTGCAAGTATTTTGATCTTATTTATTGATTTATTTGGTGCTTTACACAGCACTCAGGAATACTGCACTTCTACGACGGCTACCAGCATTATGGTGGAAGGAAACTAGTGGAAAACCCACGATTACCCACAGGTTGCTGGCAGACCTTCTTGAGTAGGACTGGAGAGGAAGCAAATGTGAGCTGAGCTTGAACTCACAGCTATCACATTGGCGAAAGGCACCTAGGTCACTATGCTGCACTAGCACCAGCCCCCTTTGCCACGGTAGTATTGTGAAAATGTCCCGTACCGGTTTGAGACATCAGAATAAAGGTTATGACAGAACAAAATTGGCAGTCGAAAACAAATGAAAGAGAGTGAAACTTGAACTTGGTCTGCAACTTATCAAGATGACTCATTGATTTCATTAGTGTTTCAGGCCATAGTCAAGGATATTTCACACAATCACGATGAGCATTAGCATCGGAGCAAAAAGGACAGAAATCACCTGTGACAGTCATGACATATATAGTAAATATGTTTGGTTCTCAGTTTTATAAATGTTTGTAGCACATTATGACATATTTATAGCAGTCAAATTCATTTTACAATGTTATATTGTAATGAATACTTTATGTCTGTTCAATTCCTTATCACACTCAACCCGCATGAAAAGAGGCTTTTTAAACCTATATGGAACAACTGAGTTGAAACAGACTTTATTTTTATAGTTACAGTTCTGTAATGGATAGTCATACGGAACTGAATTTGACCCAAACAATAACTGACCTTTCCCTGTCGGTGGCGTTCTCCGTGGCAAACAGAAACGTTCTCATGTTGGGCTCCGGGGGAACCAGTTTGAACGCGTGCTTCTTACTGCAGTTGACATCCCTCTCAAGCTGGTAACCATGGAGATGGGCCACGCCTATGACAGGAAGTTCATTAGGCACATGAAAATCCTACATGTCAAGGGTAAACTAAATACAAAATGACTGATTTATCTGATTGGTGTTTATGGCCAACTCAGGAATGTTTCACTTATACAATAGCGGCTGGCATTATAGTGGAGAGGACACCAGGCTGAGCCTGGCAGAAACCCACGAGCATCCACAGATTGCTGGCAGGCCTTCCCATGCACAGCTGGAGAGGAAGCCAGCATGAGCTGGACAAGAACTCACTTCAACCTTATTGGTGAGAGGCTCCCGCGTCACTGTGCTACGCTAGGCCAAAACAGACAGAAGAATGAAAAAAAAGATAAAGAGATGTGTCCAATGACAGGTTCTTGCCAAAGGCAAATGGTCATACGATGGCACCCAGCATTATAGTGGGAAGAAACTGGGCATAGCCCCCGGGGCAAACCCATGGTTCCCACGTGCAGCCAGAGTAGAAGCCAGCATGAGCTGGACCTGAACTCACAGTGACAGCATTGTTGGGAGACTTCTTTGTCATTGCACTGCACTAGCGCGCTAACCAACTGAGCCACAGAGGTCCCCTGAATGCAGTATATATGTATGTATATATATATATATATATATATATATATATATACATGTAAGTGGTAAAACAGTGATGCTGGGGTCAGAGTTATCCAACCCTTGCCAAGAATGTCACTTCAGTTAGTCAACAATGATTTTTAGACAGAGACTGATAGCATATATAGCAGGGTTTATTAAGGGAAAGGAAGAAAGAAAAAAAAAGTTATGGTGACTAAAAAGACCATTAAAAACTGCATCTGAAAATATATTCACTGATTATTGCAAGAATTTACTGATTTTTAAAGATATATTTCACCAAATTAAAAGCAGTCAAATGTTTTGACTGTATGTGTGGTCTTATGGATCATATTGGTAATGTTGGTTCATCAGTGATGTCAAAAAAACACTATGTTCGAGTGATGTTAAAAAACATTATGTCCAAGTGATGTCAACAAACACTATGTACACGTGATGCCAAAAAACACTGTTCAAGTGACTTAAAAAACACTATGTTCAAGTGACTTAAAAAACACTATGTTCAATGGACATTCAAAACACCATGTTCAAGTGATGTCAAAAAACATCATGTTCAAGTGATGTTAAAAAACATCATATTCAAGTGATGTCAAAAAAATATCATGTTCAAGTGATTTAAAAAAATTGTTCATGCATGTCAAAAATCACTGTGTTCAAGTGACGTCAAAAAATGCCATGTTTAAGTTATATCAAAAAATACCATGCTCGAGTGATGTCAAAAACACCATCTTCAAATGACGTCAAAAAACACTGTACAAGTGACATCAAAAAACACTATGTCCAAGTGACATCAAAAAACTGTGTTCAAGTGATGTCACAAAACACTATGTTCAAGTGACATGAAAAAATACTACGTTCAAGTGATGTCAAAAAAAGTTACGTCCAAGTGATGTCAATAAATGCTATGTTCAATGAAGTTAAAAAACATTGTTAAGTGACATCAAAAAACACTACGTTCAAGTGATGTCAGAAAACGCTATATTCAATTGATGTCAAAAACACTATATTCAAGTGACGTCAAAAAACACTACATTCAAGGACCAAACTTTAGGTCCTTTAGGGTAATAATAATGAAAACAAGCCCGCAAATATGTGCATGACACCCCTTTGGAAGAAGTGGTATGACCATGTTGTCTAACTTATATATTACAGGACAAAGGTCTCTTAGGCCATACCACTTTCACCAAAGGGCTGTTTTCACAAATGCCAGGCACCTATTTGCAGGCTTATTAAAACCAGGACAAAACCACAAACGGGCTTTGGCCTGATGGCTAGGCCCCTTAAAAATATAAATGCGAAGGAGTGAGTGTAACCTTGAGCGCTATAGGACCCGATGCCCTTGTAGTAGTATATGCAGGCATCCTTCAGCACGCAGTACCGTTTCCTCCACGCTTTTCGAGCCTCGCCCATTTTGCTGAGGTACCCCGTGCATTCGGGGTTACGCAGGGACAATGCAGGGATTCCCACGTTGTGACTGGTCACATCGAGCCACGTCTCTGTCTATAACAGAAATTCCGAGTGGTCAGTCACCTAGTGGACGACAAGAGAAACTCAAACAAGAAATTCACAGACTGATATGCAGAATACTGTACGAAACCGAGCTATTAACACCATCACTCAACAGGATTTATGATGAATAACATTATGTAACCTCTGTCAGGGGTTTTTTCTTGTACCCGATTTCTTTTTAGAAACTCAGTCTGAACAACTCTGAAAACTAAAAATATTTTTTCGTCATCGATGTGTCAAAAAATCAATTTATTTCATGAAAACGCCACACAAAATTTGCATAGAACTCAATTTTTCAATATTTCTCAATGAGAAACCCACAATGAGAAAGTGGCTAGAAAAACCCTTGCCCTATAATAAACTGAAGAGTCCTCAAAGACATAATCTCTGGCAGTTTTCATAAATCTTGCCTGATGGGGCGTCACATGCAACACTGAATCAGGCCGACCTGACAGTAAGTAGACAGCCAACCATATTCACTAAAATTCTGACTAACACACCTGTATAACGGTGACTGGATTTATGCATGGAGGAAACTGGAGTGCCCAGAATAAACCACTTCCCTTTGGCAGGCACCTAGCACACCCCTTGATACAATGCTGCAGGTTGATCTAGTAGTGGTACTGAGGTGAAGTGAGCGCAGCCATACCTACCTTCATCGTGGAGCGTGCAGCCAGCGTCATGGCATTAGCCCACCTGCAAGTAATATTATTTCACTTTTCATTTGATGCATCTTTAACGCTGTACTGAAGAATATTTCACTTAAAATGGTGACTGTCAGACTTAAGGAGCAGAAACAAATAATTTTAAAAGCTTGGATTTGTGTGTAAATACAGTATTTTCACCTGAAGTTTGGCTGGCAGTAATGCACTTTAAGAAGATAATAATAAAATGATACTTTTGACGCCCCAAAACTAAAGTCCAGCTTGTTTGAGTCAGAGATTAATGAAACTTCAAAACAAAGCTCATTAAGTGACCCCACTTGGTGCTTGAATCAATCAGGGTGAAGTAAAAGGTGTCACTTACGAAATGCTTAGTGACAGTACCTGTACATAATACCCATTACACCTGAACTGGTCGGCAGCAGTGTTGTGTACAGTGAATGCCAAAATCATCAACACTGAGCAATGCTTCATATAACTTCAACATAGAGGTAAGGCCTTATCACAAAGCTCTAAAAGAAGTTTTGATAGAAAAAAATATCTCACTGAAAACAGAAAAAAAAAAGGTCTCACTTTTTGCGGCTTTCGTCTGAATCGGTTGCGAAGTAGTAAGTCCTGGCGCCGTACTTCTCCAGTTTGAAGGCGAAGTCTCGTGTGACTTCCAGGGCTTTGGCCACCACGTAGTCTGTCAGGGGGACTGCACCCAGAGGGTCTTTGTCCTAGGGAAATGTGGAAACAGATAAGTGAGGTTCCTCTTGACTAACAGTGAGCTTCAGGACAATTGTCAAGCGATGGATGCCTGGCTCATGATAGCTCCATGTTATGGTCACGTGTAGAGTTCATGATAAATACGTAGATGTGTAGTGTTCATGTGAAATACATCTAGGGTTCATCATAAATACACACATGTGTTGTGTTCATGTGAAATACATGTATGGTTCATGACAAATACATGTAGGGTTCATAATAAATACATGTGTGGTTCATGATAAATACATGTAGAGTTCATTCTAAATATGTACATGTGTAGGGTTCATGTGAAATTTATGTGGGGTTCATAATAATTACATGGAAGGTGAAAGATAAATACATTCATGTGTTGCATTCCTGATAATACATTGAGGGTTTATAACATATACATATGGGGGTCATAGTAAATACACACATACATGTATGTGGGGTCCATGATAAATACATACATATTACGTACGTTTCATAACAAATACATCTGGGGATCATAATAATTACCCGCGGGGTTCAAGGTAATTACAGGTAACATTTATGACAAGTGTATGTGAGGTTTATAATGTTAATTACATGCTGTAGGTCCTGGATAAATACATGTCTGGGTCTTGGTACATACATGTGAGTTTCCTAATGAGTAAGTGTACGGATGACTATTCATGAAAATACTGATTTTGGCCAGGTGTAAACAGGTATTTGAAAAACTGACCAGATATCCTGTACCATTCCGAAATATAGTCCTTCACAATGAATTTAGTTTAATTTCTTGCACCTGAATGAACGAATCAGTGATGGACTCATCACGATTTAAAATACCATATTAGTGATATCACATTTTCTCATATTACTGAAGGAAGATAACTCACATTTTCTCACATTACTGAAGAGAGATAAATCACATTTTCTCATATTACTGAAGGAAGATATCTCACATTTTCTCACATTACTAAAGGGAGATAACTCACATTTTCTGTCTTGTAGTAATACAGACAGTTGTCCTGGCGTAGGACGAACCAGCGCTTACGCCAAAGCTTGATTAGACCGGAGCCGGCCAGTTTGGAGAGATAACCAGCTAGAACCGGTTCCTGCAGGTCACGACTATGTATCACGTCACTCTGTCCAACCGTGATCGTCAACGACTCAGGATCTGCAAAGCACGACAAACATGGTTTATTACTGTACTTTGCTCACAAATCTTAGTCCATGACTAAGTTACTGTTTTTGTCTGATTCCTAGAGTTCCAACAAACTTAAAAAAGAGCAATGTGAGAATAGTTTGGAATGTGAGGTAATATCTCAAAGGAAAAAATTAAAGCTTTAGTACCAAAAGCAATGTTAATCTTATCACCTTTATTTGCAACTAAAGTTAAAATGTAAGCTTTAGTATCAAAAGCAATGTTAATCTTACCACATTTACTTGCAACTAAAGTTAAAATGTAAGCTTCAGTACCAAAGCAATGTTAATCTTACCATCTTCATTCGCAACTAAAATTGCCTCACAGAAACATGATGCTATTTACATGTACTTTATGCCACCTGTCATTGTGCCAATAACAAAATTCCACCAGTGCAAATGCCAGTCTCACACCAGTCTCAGTATCCGAATCCTTTCATTTGTTTGATTGGTGATTTACACTTCAACCAATCAACATCATGGTGGGAGTAAACCAGGTTGAGCTCTGTGGAAACCCACGACCATTCACAGTTCGCTGGCAGACCTTCATGTGCAGCCGGAGCAAGATCTGAACTCACAGCCACTGCATTGGTGAGAGGCCCCTGGATCAATGTGCTGTGCTAGCACACCCAGCTGTTTTGAATGACTAACCTACATGTTCATGTGACAGTGTATTGCAAACCTGAAAATAGGTGTCTGACATTTTTGGAAAAAAAACATCTTTCAAGAAAAGTGGTGGTCCAAGTCAACCTAAAAAACTGGGCCAAGGTTGTTTGACCCAAGAAACCTAGATATAATTTTATGCACATTAACAGGACAATACAGGTGTTTTTACTCTTTGTCCAAACAGCCACATACTTTTCAGGCTTGGTACTGTCAGACATTTATCCTTCAACTTGACCTCCAAACCAGAATTTGAAACATGACCTAGAGCATGTATATGATGATAAAGACAGTTCCCACTGGTTTAACTTCATGGAATTTTCCACAAACTCATTATCGTACTAATATGAAGAAAAACTATGTGAAATTACATGTCATCCGTAGTAAAGTTGATTTTTTCGACACGGAATCATTTCTGTATTTATTTGACCATACTAAAGAATATTTCACTTTGAGGAAACCCCGAGTCATTGACGCACTGATGGCAGACATTCTCTTGGACACCAACGAATCACATATCTGTACTCGAATTCGTCAGTAGCCGAAAAAAATTCCCTGAAATTATACGTGATTTGTTGTACTCGAAGCAGACCCTTGCATGAGAACGCCAGTGAACGCATACTTAGTTGTATGAGACTGATTATCTCCCCATGGCTGGCCGCCAGCACATTGACTCCGTTCACGGAGACCAGGATTTGTCCTGCCATCACTCCTGCCTTCTCGGCTGTGCTTCCTGAACAAACAAGACAGCAGATCTTCACTAAAACAATCCACATTTCGTTGTATTTATTTATCAATTTATCTCATTGTTTACTTATTGTTGCATGACCTGGGACTATAAATGTTAAGTGCACATGTACCATGAGGTCATCGCGCTGAGCTTAAACTGGAACATAACATATCCAATTTTCTTTTTTGACATCTTGGTGTCCGGATGTGAAATACCCAAAATGCAACAATGACAATGATATCTAACTTTGTGAAATAATGCATGTCATGAAGAAAATCTTGGTATTTCATCTTTCAATAAACGATAAATCTGAATTTGAAGCAACAGAAACAATAGGGAAGAGGAGACGGTAACTCTGACCTGGTATAACAGCTGAGATGACTGCTGGGTGACTATCCAAGATGTGAAGTCCAAAGTCAACATGGCCGACATCCTTCTCCATGGTGATTCTCATCTCGTCTTCTGTCAAAATACAACACAGAGCCACCTCTTTATTTTTTTATTTATTTGACAGGTACTTTAAGTCATAGTCAAGAATTCTTCACTTACACAATGGCGGCCAGCACTGTAGTGGGAGGAAACTGGGCAGAGTCGGAGGAAACCCAGAGAGACATTCTTTTCTGAATGTACCCCTGCACAATACATAGTTTATGGGTTTCAAGGGTTTAGTTGGGAAAAAAATGGAACATTCCAAATGACAGAATATAGAATACTACCTGAGGCATACCTTTGATCCAGGGAAACTTTAAATTTCAACTTTAAAAGTAGTCTGCGCTAGCACACTAACCTTGTAACTGTTAACTGTTGTGTGAGCACATTCAACTGTCCACTTCCGATTGGCTAAATAGTGAAATCTTTGTGTACTGAATCTGATCTGAATTTATGACCATGACTAACATTCTCATTTTGATAATGAGGGATTTTTAATGAATGAATGAATGAATGCTTATTGTTTAATGCCCTACTCAAAAATATTTCACTTATACGAAGGCGGTGTCTCCTTGGTGCAGGACGGATTTCCACCGTATCTTTTATCTGGTGCTGCCTCACCGAGAAGACTTGCCGAAGACACCCAACAAGCCCCCTGACCCAGTCACATTATACTGACACCAGGCCGACCAGTCCACCCTCTATCTTCTTATTGCTGAGCGCCTAGCGAGGAAGCAGAATGTACCATTTTTTAAAGTCTTCGGTATGGCCTGACCCAGGCTTGAACCCAGATCTCCCTGTCCGAAAGCGGATGCTCTACCAACTGCGCTATCTGGGATTTTCAATGAATTTTTTTTTTGTGTGTATGTGTGTGTATGAGTGTATGTGTGTAAGATTATATGATAACCTTGGAAAACTGAACTTTTAGCACCAAAAGTAATATTTTATCAGTTTTGCCTCTTACTTACCATAATACTTTGTGGACATCCTGTAGAACTGTTGGTGACTGTTGTGGCGCTGGACTGAGCGTTTACGCAGGAATCGAAACTTGTTGCGGAACTCTGACTCTGATGCCGTGGTCGTCACGGAATCAGTTCTCTTGTGAGATTTCTGGCCTTCGGCAAATGCCTCCGAAAACACATCGTCTGTGGTGGTTAAGAAAGAAAAAGAACTGTAGGTTTTTTCGTCTTGCTTTTCTTCAGCAAATAGTATTTCCGTGATATTGTGGCAAGTATATGTTAGAAACAGCATGTAGTTATGGGATCTGGACATGAGAATCATTATATCCTAAATTAGTGAAAAAAACACTGCAGGCAGACACTTCAAAAACCAGCTAAAAATGAAAAAAGCTGATATAATAGAAAACCACATTAAATATCATTGCATGCTGTAATCAGTATTCTGATACATGTATGCGTAAAAAGTTCGTTTAAATATGTGCCTACAGCACCGTCGGAAATACTGTCAACAATTTTTTTGGAACAAAACAAAAGTTAAACAAAAAAAATATGGCTGGAGTAACGCATTATCTGAATTTCAGATCTGATAGACAGTTATTTCACAGTGTTTTACTCTCCATGTACATGCCTGCAGAACTTTGGGCATTCGCTGCAGTTTATGCCAGGTATTTTACCACAAACACTTGTAGTATGCAACTCAAACGATGCACTTACCATCTCTTGGTGACCCTGTCGCTATATCCGGAGAAATGCCCATGTCACCATCTGATTGGTCCACATCCTCGGATATTGTGTAAGGCACGCTGGGTAATGTCAGTGTGCCGTCATCGTCCACCTTAATCCAGTGAGAGTTCCGATGACTTTCAGCATACACCCCTGCCAACCAGCAAACCAGGCAGGTGAACAAATAGCAAACTGCTTAACGTGTTCGCGTCCAGGTTACACAAAATGAGTTGAATTTATTTCTTTGATTGGTGTTTTACACAGCACTCAATACACAGCAATATTTCACTTATACGATGGCAGCCAGCATTATGAAGAGGAAAGGAAGACAGGCAGAGACCCGCGAAAACCCACGACTATCGGCAGGTTGCTGGCAGACCTTGCCACGTATGGCTCGAGAGGAAACCAGCGTGAGTTGGACTCGTGAGAACCGCTTGGGTCGTTACGTTGCACTAGTGCACTAACCCCTCACCCCCTCACCCCTCGGCCACGGAGGTCTCCCATCAGTTTAAGACGAACAGGAGTGGATCATCATGGGTAATCAAAAAGACGTCATTTAGGAGGTTGCCATCTGACACATGGACTTCCTGCATGTCCCTCTAATTCTGCGAGAGACTTGCAACGGGGTACCGTAGAAAACACATGTACAGTGTATGCTTTGATGCCTATCCTCACTAAGAAGTCCTACGTCACAGAGTGTTAAACATTCATCTACCTGTGCCTTTGGCACAAATACATCCACAGGTAATCCTTTACTGACTTTCTTGTAAATCCTATTCAGGCATTTCACATTTTAAGACAGTGTAATATTTTACAGGTACTGAAGGCACTCTTTTATTATTCTGAATTGGGTTATCACGGCATGCACTGGAAAAAATATGAAAGCAGAAAATTTGTTTTGTACATGTACCTGTAACTTCAGGTACACGTGTGCACAGGTTACCCCTTTTTTTGACTTTTTTTAATCCTATTCTGACCAGTCAGGACCAATTTTTTTTTCTGCTTTTTGTTCATTTTTACAGATCTGAAAGACTCAGAGAACCCCTGAGTAAATAACCAATGGTCTGGCAGTTTCAGCTAAGTTTGGGACAGACACCATCATACATGCATACCTGTTGGCTTTATTCCTGCCGTTATGTTTTACTTTGTACGGATCTTCAGAATCGTGAACTGCATATAAATACATGTAAGTAAATACCTGAGTCTTCGTCTGACGAATCATCGCTGTCTCCCTCGCACGAGTTCTCTGTCTTCAGGCTGTGATCTTGTCGTTTGGAACTACGCCTTCTCATCACCGGGGCATCGTCGTCCTCCACGGCAGGGCTTGCATTTCCCTGCTTTTCTTCTATATTCAGAACATGGGCAGGGGACTGGGTGACATCACCACCGGCTGCTGCTGTTGTTGTTGTTTCTTGTTCCGTACGATTCACACTTGAGCACGAAGAAGCCTCTAATATTGTCCTCTCTGCAGGCTGCTTTTCACAACTATCAGTTGTATCCTGGGAAATGGAAGAAGAAACACACCTCTCTGTGTTTCCATGGTAACACGAATGTTCTAATTGTGAGTCTGGTACCTTGCCTGCTGTTGAATCATCTACCTTTGTTGCCTTGTCTGGTATCACGCCTTTCTCAATACTGCATTCTGCCACCTTCTTGATATTATTGTTTGAACAGCCAATCAGAGTTTGTGACTCCGGCAAGTCCGACACACAACTGGCTTCTGATAAAGAACTTAAATTGCTGACGAGGCTGGCACTGGAATCTCTCTGAGACGGGGCTGAGACTTGCTTCATTGCCCCAATAGCAGATGTGCGTTTTTCAATCGATTCTTCGGTGATTTCTTCATTTGGAGCTTCCTGCATGACACTAACAGAGCTCTGGCCATTGCATTCACCAGACAATTCCGGCCTTCCTTCTTCATTTTGTTCACTGCTGTCTGTTACCCCTTCGTCTTTCAGAAAATCAAACGCCCCACTGACGTAACGCGTGTAGCTTTGCGATTCTTGACCAACAAGATTTTCCCTGCCACTCGAGCTCCTGAGGGGGACAATGCAGTCCTCTGACTGGCTAGATTTTCCCTTTAAGCCATCGCTCACAAACGCATCTCCATTAGACAAGACCTCCTCTCCTGGAAGAGCTGTTAGTGATGTGGAAATGACATTGTTTCTAGGGTGACAGTTACAGGCATCTTTTACCGACTGACTCCCATTTAAAACAAAGTCGGCTGGCAAAGAAACACAGGTATCAGGATCAAAGTCGCATCCAGCTGGGGTCAATTCAGGTATCTCATCTAGGGAGATAACCCTTTTGGAACTTATATCCGAATGTCTTTTCAGTGTGCAGTTATGATTTTTGTTTCCTGCCTCCATCGACTGCCTCAGACTTGCTTTGGCTGCATTTTGGCTCTCAACACTTGAATCTTCAGCATTGTTGTTGTAATTTAATGAGTCACACTCACCATTTTCATGTATTGCGTTGTTAATCCTAAATTCCTGCTCGTAATTCAGTTCCTGGTCAATTTTGACCTCCACTGAAAATGCAGTGCTTTCATAGGTATCTCCATCAAGTCCATGGTCAGTCAACTTCTCTCTGACATCATCCAAGCTGCTACCCTTTGCAGAAGACTTCCCACAGTCCTTCACACCTTGGCCGTCACTAGAGGGCACCACTGGAACTGTGACAGAGGCAGACATTTTACACCAGGGTATCCAGGATCTTTGTTTCGGATCTCCAGATCATACCCATAAGTTACTTCTGGTTTCTCTTTACAACCATTCCTTGGCTCACTGCAAATAAAATAATAAAAGGATTCGATTTTATTTCATGGATTCATTGCTTATGGTGTATTGTAAACAATGTAATCAGAAATAGTTCAGTTAAATAACAGCAGTCACAGTCATGTATACATTGTGTAGAATAAACCACAAGACTCTGGCGAGTAAGTGACAAACTTTCCCACATGTTCTGCAAAACTCCCACTCATTTGGCTTGTCCTTTATATATGTGTGTAGGAGGTTCCAGCCAGCAGGGGGCAGAAGGGTTCTGCAATGGGCCATCTCTGCATCTACTTCTGCTAGCTGGGAGAGTTGCGCGGAGAGTTGCGGGGACAGCATTATTGGCTGTGTTGCTGCTTTCCCATGTATGAATGTACCTACCTTCACTTTTCAAAGTACATAATGCTTTATCTTGTTTTATATACATTGATGTATTATTTGATTGGACTCTGAAGTACAGGTTTCCTATATATTGTTTTCTCTGTGAAGACCTTGGTGAAGAAAAGTTTCATTGTAAACTGACCGAGTACAGTGTAAAACACCAATTCAAATAAATGAGAAAATCACACAAGACAGCAGAGGAACGTCAGACGACGCGGACAAACAGCATGACCTGATTCTGAACAATGACATACACACACAGTAGATTCGACTGTGCTACACAAAAGTCCTCGATTACCCTACACAGAGGTATGAGTTGGCAAAACCAGACTGACTCTCTTCCCGAATATCAGCTGATGTGAACAGGTCGACCTGTGTCAGTTTCATATAGAATCACTGCTGGCTGAACAAATGGGGCTGACAACATTCATGAGTGGGCAGTCTTGTGAAAACTCATATTCCACAATTGGGCACGCTATAGCTAAACCAAAGCTTTTCTGTTTATCGCAGTTACAGTAAAACCCCTACTTTTCTGTGGCTTGATTCTGCTTGATTCATCCATATTTATATGAGCCTGGGCCCGGTTTCATGTAGCGTACTTAGTGCTAAGTAGCCCTTAGCTAAGTGTACTTTCTATCTCTACAGCACACGTTGTCATGGCATTTAAGGGAATACTTAACTAACTGTGTTTCATGAAACCAGGGCCAGGGGCCAGTTTCAGGAAGCATACTTAAGCTACACTTTTTGTGAAGCCCTGAAACTGGCCAATCCAACCAGCGTAGTTTTGTCTCCAAAATCAAATTATAAATGTGCATAAATTCCACTGAAAGTTCAACTTTCTCACATGTGAAATAGCTTCACTGAATTTTCACTTTTTTTTTTTTACCAAAATAAATGCAGTCAAATATTTTGATAGTATGGTGGATTTTATGGATCATATTTATAATGTGTTGCAAAACATAAAACCCATCAGACAACCCAAAAATTTGACAGCATTTATTTTAGTGAAAAAAAATAAATCGAAAAAATTCAGTCAAGGCATTTTCAGATACAGTTTTTAATGGCCTTTTCACTCACCCTAAGATCACTTTTAAGAGGTCTTTCCCTAGAAGTAATGACACTGAAAGTGTCATTTTAAGGGCATTATGTTGTTCTGAAACTGCAGTTTTACAGGCCCAAATTTAAGTGAAATACTGTAAATGAAATGTTCAGTACATTCTGAACTCTGCTCAGTTACAGTGTTGTTGCAAAGCTCTGTAAATGCATATTCTACAACTGATTCCAGTCATTTAAAGAAATAAATACTGCCAAACCCACAAAAACTGATCCCCCGACACCTCGCTACTTCCTTGACAACTGTGAATTTGTGACCGTCAGCCTTATCAGCCATTTTCCTGTCTCCAGGTGTGTAAATTGTTAAATAACATACAGAGATGGCAACATGCACATGGTTGGGTGTAGACTGACCTTCAATCTGTAAAGTTACAAACAATACATAGAGGATATTGCACAGTGAAGGTTGAATACCATAAATACTGTCCGAGTGAGAGAGGGAAAACATAACCCAGCGGGCCGCGAAGCCACATTCTGTTTACTATTTATACTTTAACAATGTCATGATTTTGTGTTTTGAACACTGTTTTAGCTGCAGGCCATCAAAGACCTGTCAGTAGCGTGACGTCGTAGCAGTAAACATAACATCTAGTAGGCCGTCATGTCTTCTTGCGTGACGTCAGAATATAGCAATCGACTAGACTTGTATTATGATGTCATCCCAGTGAGCTCAGATTGGAACGTCATAAAAACAAAGTGTAATATCAAAATGTAATAACAAAAGTGATATCTAACTAGTGAAGACATCACTTTTATCAGTGAAGGAAATACTGGGATTTCCCTGATGTGTAAATACTAAATGCACGTAACAGCTGATCTGCTGCGGAAGTATCGTGCACATGCAGGTGTCGGTCAAGCACAAATGCACAGGTGCAAAGAAAGCAGGCACACATGTACCTGTATAAAATTGGTACAAAGGCAAGACAATGGATTTGGGTGCCACTTTTAACTGACTTTTTTTTTTTTTGATAGAGAAGGAAATTTTTTTTTTTTCCAAATAGATAAGTAAATAAATAAATAAACTGGAAATTTTACATAAAAAAATCACATCGAGTTCTGCATTTGGAGATAACATTGTGCTAGCTCTGTGAGATGTCACTGTCAAAGAATCAACTGATCTCGAAGATCATCAATTTTTCATCAGTTTTCAATAATGTATTTATCAGCCTATGTCAAATTGTGTATGTTAACCCTTCTCCGCCATAGAGTGGCAATGTCAGATCACAAAGGAACATCACTCTTGTGTCGCAATATCGCATCATTGACCTTCACGTAGTTTGCAGCAAACACATGAAATAATACCTAATTTTTAAAGAATCATATACATCACTTCATCATGAAATGCTGGAAAAAAACCAAGGTATGTTAACGAAAAAAACCAAGGTATGTTAACGAACCACAAATACATACGTACATTCAGGGCCGATTTACACCTGGTCATCCCTGAGACAACTTACATGTAGGCAACCAAAGTTGCTGGTATAATTAGCCATGGAAGCCAGGGGATATGCTATCTCCCAAATGGAACCACTGTATTAGTGAGGGCTTCTGGGCAAATCTTCTAGTGGAATTATATCCCATGCAAATTTCCTACAGGGTTCACAGAATAATGAAATTCCCTGCTAACCTTCTCATGGGTCCACAGAATGACATCCCTTGCAAATTCCCTGTTGGGTTCACAGAAGGACATCCCTTGCAAATTCCCTGCCACCACTGCCACACATTATCAATATGGTTCATACTATCCACCATACAATCACAACATTTGACTGCATTTCATTTGGTGCAACAAAATTTGAAAAAAAAAATCAGTGGATGTATTTTCAAATATAATTTTTAATGGTCTTTCTAATCACCATAATTTCACTTTTCAAGGCCTTTCCCTTTATAACACCTATCTAAGATCAACAGAACTCCATGTTTGTCTACATGTTATTGTTACAGCATGTCATTATTGTCTTATATGCTGTTTTGTACTCAAGTCTCTTACAGGGTTTTATTTGTTGATCTTTGTAGATAGAAATAAAAAAAAACAACAAAAGAAAACGTTTATCTCCATCATGTTCCTTCTATTAATAGTATTTTCTATTCATGTCGAACACATCAATCAACCAGACTCATCAAAAAGACAACTAAATTTGCAGAGCAATGTCCCACCAATAACACAAATCAAACTTCAATTATTCATAAGGTCTGATTTCTTGAAAATTATTTACAATGTGATAAGCATAATAAATAGATACATGTACATCAAAGGTACAGTAACTCACCTTAAACTTCGTCCATGATTCTCAAAGTTGCTGATTTTGCCAGCTTTCAAGAATTCTATTGGTCTTACAAAATTGTTTTGAAGTTTTATTATTTGGTTAGAAGGTATGATAATATTCTACTGGAAATTATGTAAGTTTCAGCACCAAAAGTAATACTTTGGGGCATTTTATACAGGTGGTACTTTAAATGCACCACCTGTATTATGCACTGACTCATGTATACTGTAAATTACCTAAAATTTTGTCCAAAAAAGTGCATCTTTAGAGGCAAACAAATGTCAAAAAATTGTATTTCTGTTGATGAAACTCACATTTTTCGAGTAGGATACTATCCAACCTTCCAAACAAGTCTCGAAACAACTTTCTAAAATCAATAAGACTCTGAGAATCAGGAAAAATAAGCAACTTTGTCAGGGACGAAATTTTAGGTCATTGGGGGGAAAATATCACCATTCATCACTAGTTTAAAATAAACTTTCTGACATACCTTATATGTATATAAGAAACTTTTGTAAACGAACGTGTACCAGACGTCACAGGTATATATGAATGTCAACATTAAAAGTATCGGGTACCCAAACGTAGGACGTGCTTTTTTCTTTATAGGTCATCATCAGTTTTACAAGCATACATACAGGTGCATACGTGTGTGGTTGGCAACTGGGCGTGGATTCTCGTCTTGAATGAACACAAATACAGGTATCAATATATATATATATACATGTACAGATCCCATGGCTTGGTCTTTTGTATGGCCATGAATACAAAATGTCAGTTCCCGCCTTCCGCCTTTAACAAATGTCTATGTATCTTGGATTTCCCAGGAGAGTTTATACATCATGGTTTCTTTGTTCAACATTTCTCGGGATAAAAACTCACTAGCTGTCTATCTGAAAGGGAAAATTAGTGCTACTGAATTTCACAGAATGTTTAGCATGTAAAAATGCTCTTTTGGAGTAACACATTAAGACCTTCACACGGCATATTTGATACCGACAGTTAAGTTTTTCTGATAAGACATAACTCATACAGTACATGTACTTCACAAAAAACTCGTAAGAGGCTCTGTAAGGTGGATGAGTCTATAAGAATCGAATACAATGTTTCATATGAAAAAAGGTAAACTGTAGGTAAAATAAACTATTTAGACTCCGTGTTTTCAGTATTTCTAGTAGAAGAAATATACATACAAGTAGAAATAAAAATTAAATCTGTGCAATGTGCTAAAACAAAATAAAAAAAACGCCTACCTCAAGATATTTTCACTTATACAAGGCTGGTCACTTTATCCTGTGTTTAAGGGTCAAGGAAATTGGAATGCCTGTGGCAAGTTACTAACCACCATCTCCTGGGGTGACGTACAGAGATAAACAGCACGCCGGTGGAAGACACGTGGTCTTCAGTGAACGTTAAACTGCACAAACAATCACACCAGCGGCGTCGATTGCTTTCTTGTCACCAAGGCCCCAAGAACGGTAAGAGAAAGGAAATCTACAAATTCATCGCCCAAGGCCGGGTTAGAACCTCTACCTTGTGTGTTCAGGTACGAGAAAGGCTAGAAAAATAATCAATTCACATTAAAATTCCTTGATTCAAGCCCAGCTCATGCTGGCTTCCTCTCCAGCCGTACACGGGAAGGTCTGCCAGCAACCTGCGGAGAGTCATGGGTTTCCCTCGGTCTCTGCCCGATTTCCTCCTACCATAATGCTCGCTGCTGTTGTATAAGTGAAATATTCTTGAGTACAGCGTAAAACACCAATAAATAAATACATAAATAAAATTCCTTGACAAAAATGTATAATATAACCTGAGTGTGATTCCTTCATGTACGTAATATATTCCTCTCTCTTATATCCCTTGATATATATCATGTATGATATCTTCTAATTTTCAGGACTTCTAATATTAGTACTGCTGAAAGCACAATATTACATTCCTCTTTCAGTTTTCTGAAAAGGTAAAGATATGGATATGTCATTACATGGACCTACCCAGGGTTAGAAAAGTACATATATGTATATGTAAACATTTGCCTTGATAAGAATCCTTATTCTAATGATGATTCATTGATATATACGTAATAAATCACAACAAAATTTCTTCATGCCCTTATTTGGTTGGCAGTCGGAGTCCTGGACTTTGACTTCCACTTACTTACATTTACTTCACTTACATTTTTTTACATTTCGAAAATCTAATTCCTCTACCTGAACTTTTGGGGCCTTGATAGCTGACAAAAGATTTCTCATAAACGGACTTACACATGTATTCAGGTGTACACAGCATGTGATTAACCTGAAACCCAGTAACACTCTGCAGAGTCTCCAACATCTGAACGGGCACAAAGCCTGCAGACGCCACCGAACCAAGGTGGATAATATTACGACAAGCCTTAAGGACGACATGCACTAGTAGCAGCGGACAGCACAACAGAGCACCACGCAACCCTGAGAGTCAAACCCTACTTTGGTACATAAAAAAATGAGAGGTGACAGTCATGCTTCCTGACACACCCAGCTTTTTAGTGACATGCCATCAGTTAGGCCATCCTTAAAAATATGTTCACTGGGTAAAATCCGACGCAAAAAGGGCCCTATTCAAGAGTTGTTATTGGTGTTTTGACAATAGTTTTTTTTTTTTTTTTACATTTTCTCTCCATGTTAATTGTTTTAAAATCCATATTTTGCTCAAGCGCCAGAATTTAAAAAGAGAATTCCCTACTGCCCAACCCTATTTTTTCTCACAGGGTCGGGCTGTGTCCAAGAAACAGTTTTGAAAGGAGAGCCTTATTTAAATGGTAGGGTTTTTTTCCAGCCACTTTCTCTTCGTGGTAACCATAAGCAGAAATATTGGAGAATTGAGTTTTAGACAAATTTTGAATTGAGTTTTCAAGGAACAAATTGAGTCAACTGGTGACGAAAAAATATTGAGTTTTCTGAGTTTTTGTTCAAAATGTTTTTTTTTTGTCCCCCAAAAAAGGGTATCAAAACCTGTGAATGGGTTCACAAAGATCTGCTTTGCAAGAATTCACCAAAATCTAACACATATGTACATGTGCAATAACGATACATTCTCATCACCACCATGGTGACATGCCATTGCTGTACTTACTATGTCGCCATGGTGACATGCCATTGCTGTACTTACTATGTCGCCATGGTGACATGCCATTGCTGTACTTACTATGTCGCCATGGTGACATGCCACTGCTGTACTTACTATGTCGCCATGGTGACATGCCATTGCCGTACTTACTATGTCGCCATGGTGACATGTCATTGCTGTACTTACTATGTCACCATGGAACTTTTATGCAAACACTGCTACTCATGCATTTAGTGAGAATTTGAAATCAGGATATCTCATTTCCAATGTTTCTCCTAATTTCTTATTTCCCCATGTTAATTTAGTCAGAACAGGAAGTCTCAAAGGCATCGACACAACCCTCTGGCTAAACCTAAGACGCCATGTTGCTTCAAGTGACAGTTTATGCATATAAAAGTAAACAGTTTTTATGAATTAAATGTTAATAGCTTTAACGATGAGAAATTTTTGTGTCCACTGGTCCAAAGCAGGTATGCTGGTAGCGTAGCTAGAAATTAAAAATTTGTAAACATTTGGTCACTTTGAAAATTATTTTTGTGGCTTTACTGGAATCTGCTTGGATTACCGTACTTCTTTCAGTTTACAGGAGTTAGTACAGGAACTGAATTCACTGACTGCCCCAGAATTTGTCAGGAGAAAGTCCCATAAAAGGATAATTTCTCAATGGCTGATTAATTATCTCTGCTATTTGTGTACATGAGTAATTCCAGAAATATGGCTCAAGGATACATACGCTAATTCTTCAAATTTTTGGGGACAGCTGATATGCCCTTTTTAGCTGACACACATGTAAATCTAACAGGGATACAAAGTTTCTTTTTTTCTACCATGGTTAGACCATCAAATACTTGTTCCCAAAGCCATGAGGGAAATGTAATATTTTGCTTTCTACAGGACTAACATCTGTCCCAGTAATTTGAGGAATTAGGGCATATGCAACGGAAGCAAATTGTGTTATTTTAAGATCAACAAATATGATAATGTCTTTTTTTATCTGCATATAGCTTAACATCTGTTTATAATAGGGAGTGATGTTGACAGTTTATTGTCACGAAAGCCTCACACATCCCGCCATTCAGTGAGCGCGCTGGCTATTCATTAGATAAATGTATACATGTTAATTGTTAAAGGAGGCTCATGGAAGCTGGCCGCGTACATCATTAATGGGCTATTACAACTCTCAAATTAGTAGATATGGACAGAGTGTTCAAAACCTTTGCAGATCTGTTTCACAGATTTCTTTATTATTTAATTGGTGTTTTACACCGTGCTCAAAAATACTTCACTTCCATCAGCATGGTGGGAGGAAAATGGGCAGTGCCCGGGGAAAGAGAATGCTGACTATTATCATGTACACAGTTTTGCATACAAATACGCCGAATCGGAATTGCAAAAGGTCTCTCGAGACTATGCTGGTTAAGGAGAAGACTGGGCAAGGACTCTCGCACCCAACAAGAGCATTGTTAACCTCCTGACGGAAATTTGGGGGAGCCCACACCATGTCTCATCGAAAAATTGCATGATCTCGAGAGATTTTTGCAATGTCAATTTGGCTTATACATATATACAGTAAGTATGGCAAGCATTTACAATGAAATTATGAGCGTACGCTAAGTCCATCAGCTGTAGATTGCACAAATTTCTCAGGCCAAACGAAACAAGCAGCACAATACACTGGAAATTAAGCATCAGCTTTTCCATCATCTACATTTCGCTGCACAGAATTCCAGCTGACAACCAAAATTTTAACACACCATACAGCCATGATCTGCAAAACAAGACGACGAGACTATCCAGCCACTCAAAGTCAAACTATGCAAAACAACAACAACAATCACGGTTGATTCTTACCTTCATGCTGTCGTGAGACAGCCAGTAGTTTAACAGCCTAGGTCCTGATAAACTGAGGGAATTCGGTTGTTCCCACACTGCGTGTGACCGTCCCCGACAGAAGGCCGTATTTCAATCCTTCAGGTGGTGTAATTTAATCGCTACACCGAGATAACACCCACCTTGAGCTCACGAGCAGCTTTCTACTTCCGGCTTTAAAACGAGGCTAAAAAGCCGCAGACCTCTGCTTCGGCAGAAAAGGTCGTACAAGAACTTGCACCTGTCTCTAAAAGAATCTTGCCGAACAAAACAAATAGAGCAGAGGATGTCCGACCTTTCTGACTGTGTTGACTGTGATTTAAGCGTTGAGAAAGATCTCTCCCACACAAAGCTTTTCAGGCACAGCTCACCAAACATCCGAAAGAAACTTTAAATTTTCATATTGTATTCCGTATCCTCCTGGCCCAACGCACTCAAGGTTAGGCCTAACTAGCGCATGCCTACTTTGTCTGTATGGCCCCCTTTTATAGGCCCTTTTGCCGGCACAAACATTTCACTTGCATTTGTAATTCTGTTACATATTACATAAATACTCTACCCTGGCAGGCCTACAGCTGGAATATTTAAATTTTAGCCATTTGCAAAGATTTGATTTGACTGATCTGATTGGTGTTTTTACGCCGTACTCAAAAATATTTCATTTATACTACGCCGCCTTGTAGTGGATGTATATCTGCCCCATTTTGTAGCAGTGGAATGGAAGGTCACATTTGTTTCCACAAAAGTGATAGATGACTTTGTCTCAATAATCAGATAAAAATAGCATGGCTGGATTTTTCAGTTTCAGTGGTAATGTTTCCAAATGTTCGTATCTTTTGTGTTGTATTTTCTGAAATTAAGAACAAAAGCCTTGATTTATACTACCTGTGTACAACTGGAAGACATTCTTTGAAATATATATTGTGTACGGGAGAAAAGTTAACATCGAAACAAAGCTTATGGAGTTAGCAAGTGGTGCGCCATATAATGTTGTGCCACTAGTTCTTCATTTTGAGTCGCCATGTAAGGCGCATGTATCTTCATGTGATCTCAAATTGTGAATTACCAAATGAAACATATTTGACAAAAAAAAAAGAAAAAAAAGAAAATGCTAAGGATTCTGGACACTAGTCCTTCATTATAGCTTTGTTCGGATTATATCTGTAATAACTGCTGCATGTAGCCAGGCAGGACTGCTGTAAAATGCATCTGTATGTTTTCATAGCTCTGTTTCTTGTGGTTGCACACATGTGCATTCGTGTTAGCTTAAGTTGGCAAGAAACTATTGGTACCTGGTACTCAAAAATATCAATGATTATCTACACACCTTGTCCTCTACAAGTGTTTTGTTTTTCGGTATTTTGATTCTATTTAAAATTATATTTGAATAATTTTGGTGTATGGTGATGGCGTGGTTTCAATTAAGATTTCGTTTTGGCTTGAAATTATCCTTTGTGTAAGTGATTTCTTGATTTCCATCAGCAAAACAAATGCTAAAATATTACTTTTTCTTTTTTTGCACATACATGGATAATGTCATATTTACGGAGGAAGATGTCTCCAGTTTCAAATTCAAGTTCCCTTTTTTTTTAAGGAGATATCATTCTGGAATTAGAGAATCTTCCATTTTGCTGAAACCTAGTTCAAATTCACAGATACATTATGCAGAAACTGAAATTATGTTTTCTATAATGAAAGTTATTGATTATGTTGAATTTGAAGATGGGCTTGTATAGTTCATGAGTTGTGTTTAAAAATACCGGATCTCTTCAGTCTGGTGTAGTTCTTGATGTGTTATCAGAGTTCATGCCAGGGCATGTTGCATTAAAACAGTGATTTGATGACCTGTTGTCATAATGCCTAAATGTATTTAGATTTTAGTAAAGAAAAGGTTCTACAATTTAAGTTCCACAGTGTTAGTCAACCCGTTGTACCACAGTCAGCAGTTAGTAATTCATATTCTTATACTTCCCTGTAATTCTGTATTGCTGCAATTATCATTCATTACCTACATATAGTTTGAAATATAAAGCCTGTCTTTTCTCACCTAATAGTTCAATAGTTTTCATCTACGTGCTGGTTGTGCAGCTCTGGACTGTATGCACATGACCACATTGTTTGAATCCTTTTTTTTTTAACTGTCGTTCATAATTATGACGTGTTTGCTTAGTCAATAAATATTTAAAAACTAAGGCAACTCTTTTATTAGCATGTAATTATTCTGTTTGATTGAAAGATTATTAATTTATTGAGTACATGTAGTTTAAGTCAAGTTTTCATGGTATCATTGCAGTGGTACGTGGGGAGGCCTGGCAGCAACCTGTGGATGGTCATGGGTTTTGAATTCCCGGGCATTGCTGGTTTTCCTCCCACTGTAATGCTGGCCGTGTTGGAAAAGTGAAATAATCTTGTGAACCGCGTAAAACACCAATCAACAACTGAACGAATCAAGTAAATTTGTGTTTCAACTGTGTTACGAACTATATCCGATTAACTCCGATTACAGTCTGCAGCAATTCAACACACTACTGTGTAAAAAGTGTAGCATAAAATTCAACAAAGATGTTTGGGTAATGGTTATTTTACACCATACTCAAGTGGACTTGGAATAAACAGCCATGTCGACTGTCACTTTACTATCCCCAATGCCAATGGACAAGTTTAGACTGCAGCTACACTACTCCACCATGTGACTCACCGTAGTATGGACTGTAATCATACTATGACGCATTGTGACTCAACAGTGGTGTGTACTGTATACAGTTTCACAACATGCTGTTTAGCTCACTTGAACAGTGTAAATGTACAAAGAACTGTGATACCCGTGCACATGCAAATGTGAAAAGCAGTTCTGTGGTAACACGAGTTTCAGGTGCAGAAACGCATTTCAGTTCAGTGTTAATTTACCTATGGAGCTGTATCGTTTAACTCCATCTCACTGTGGACAATCAGTAATAATACGTACAATTTTACTGCCAAAGGTACTGTAAGTACAGTTGTTCAGTGCTTTACCTGTGAAAATACTATTGTTCTTCCACCTTAAATTTACACTAGAAAGTGTTGGTAACAAAGTTGTCAGTAGTTTTTGTGGTAAAATTACAGCGACAATTTTTAATGGTGTAAATTTACACTGAAAAGTGTTGGTAACAAAATTGCCAGTAGTTTTTGATGTGTAATTACAGCAAAATTTTTCATAGTGTAGCCAACCAAATCGAGGCTTGAACTCACATCCCCTGCATTGATGACAGGCTCCATGGGTCATAGGATTTATGTGTTGTACATGTAGATCAAAATATAGTAACTAGGCTACCGGTATGATTACATGAATTTCATTGGTGTTTTACTCTGCACAAAAGGAATCGAGACGGGGAGACAAATGTAGGCCTACCCGCATCATTTTGTAAGTTTGCCACACAAGACAACTTAATAAAACTTACACAGTATATACAACACATCTATATATATATATATATATATATATATATATATATATATATATAAGGGATTGAGAGATAGTCGAGTCGTCCAGTGCAGGGAGTCCAGTGTACAGCTGGGATTTCAGCGCTGATTTTCGAGTCGAGGTTCAGAACTTAACGGCGATTTCTTTGAGTACATATTCCAATGGATAAGTACTAATGCATGGGCGTATCATGCGTTTAACATAACTGTATATGGATTTACATTCACCAGGACAAAAATACAAGGTGCAACTCGATGAGCTGGCGATTCCAATCGAAACGTCGTATATACATTCGTATATGCCACTCCTGAACCATGATCTGTCATTCGCAAGGTCTGCGTCCAAAAATACCTACAACATCAGGGCCCACTTTCTTAAAGCTGCGTATGCAAACTTTACACTGTAACTGTAGTTGTATTCCGTATATATTCGAATCTTTATGAAAGCAGGCCAATGCAGTTCCCACAGGTACATAAATAATAATTTATCGCTGGAATACAAATGTAGTGACCTGCAGATTATTTATGGACTTCTAGTTTGAATTTTATCTCGGATGGCATGCATAGAATATCGGATGTGATAGAATAGGCTATGTCTTTCCTGCATCATTTGAAACTGTTACCTGATTCTTTCTTATACATGTTAATTGCTTTATTTAATATTCAAGTGGTATCTTGCTTTGATACCAACTAAAAATCATCTTGATCATGTAATCCAAATTCTTTAGAGCCTGGAGGTAGCTAGCGCTTATACACCACCGTTACATTATGAATATGATGCTTAAACAAACACTTAGCACGGGATGTATATGATATCTATGAAAGAGCAACAACGCAGTCGCTGCGAGTTCAAGTCCAGCTCATACTGGCTTCCTCTCCGGCCCTACGTGAGAAGGTCTGCAAGCAACCTGAGGATGGTTGTGGGTTTCCCCCGGGCTCTGCCCGGTTTCCTCCCAGCATAATGCTGGCCGTCGTCGTATAAGTGAAATGTTCTTGAGTACGGCGTAAAACACCAATCAAATAAATAAAGAAATCTATGAAACAGATCTGCAAAGGTTTTGAACACTCTGTCCACATCTATCAATTAGAGAGTTGTAATAGCCCATTAACGATGTGCACGACCAGCTTCCATGAGCCTCCTTTAACAATAAACGTATACATTTATCATTACAGATATGTCTTGGCACTAGGGGAACATAGCTGCTGTATATATTGTGTCTGCCATGCGTTTCAGATTATAAACCAGATATCTGTTTCAACTGCGGAATTCCTTCGCTACTAGACAAACAGTCCTTTGTGGCTGTGTTAAGAACATTGTAACCGCTGGTAGTCACACACAATTCAGTGCATTTCGAGCATTTTCTGCGTCTGTGTGATATTTGAGACTATCCATATGCTGGAGAACTGTTTCAAGAGGAAAGCTCAATCAAAAACACAGAAGAGAAATTAGAAGTGATTTATATACTGGGCTGTCGCCGAAGTCTGTATGAATGACCACGTGCTTTTATTTATCTACCGTATGACGCGATCTGTTCAGGTACAAATATGGGCAACTAGAAACCGCTGTGTGGTTTGTCAATCTGTTGAATGCTTGTATATGTTCATTACATTGTGTGGCCTCCGTGGCCGAGGCGGATGGCGCTGTAACGCAGCGTTATGACCACGGTGCCTCTTATCAACGAGGTCGATTTGAGTTCTAGTCCACTTCATGCTAGCTTCCTCTCCGGCCGTAAGTGGGAAAGTCGGCCTGCAAATTACGGATGGTCGTGGGTTTCCCCCGGACTTCCAGCCTGGTATCCTCCCATCACAATGCTGGTCGCCGTCTTATAAGTGAAATATTATCGAGAACACCAATCAAATAAATAAATAGCTATTTATATAAATATATATATATATATATATATATATATATATATATATATATATATATATATATACACAGACTGACACAGACAGACAGACAGGAACTTTCACTGATGTTCGTGGAGTTGTTGGGTGGAGTTTATGGGTGGAGTTGCCAATGCAAGAGATTGAACCACAAACCTTTGGCAAGACACTAGGAAACTTACCTACGCGTGACGTACAGACTGGCGCACCATATTGGTGGAAGGTACATATATAAGTAGTCTTCAACGAAGTACGAACAGCTTTTTTACACATTAACCGATTATAACGGTCACATACGCCCCAAGAAACAGTGATAACAGGAAAAGGCGTATGTAAACTGTATAATGTACAGTACATGTGTGTGTGAACATGCCTTGTGTAACATGACGATGTATATATTTATTACGATGGCAACGACATTAGCTGTGAGCTCACAGCAAGCTTGTGTCAACACTTTCTTCAGACCGTCGTTAAGGAAGTTGCCGTTGTTCCTATAGCTGTATATGATTTATCGATCACTTAGGTCACCGGAGCCTTATAGATACAGGAATGTAAATACATATCACACTGTAAACGCCGGTATACACTGAGTGTTTTTCTGCGACCCGACCCGACCCGACAGAAAAATCGCATCGAGTTGGTAAAAAATTTTCTAATGTATCCACGACGAAAATCGTGTCCAGTCGGCTTCAGTCGGGTCTAGTCATGAGTTATCTGACTGTGCTAGATATTTCGGTCTTCAACCCTCAGACAATCAGAACTAGACGCATGGTAACGCGACCACTTTTGGTTATCCAACTGGCATTCTCGTTATTTAAAAGTTCTCTCTTTTGCCAGATTTCGAACATAATATTTTATTTGTACTCTACAGATTTATTCCCAACAAATAAAAGTGTATTTCACTATAACAGCGGAATGCTTACGAGGTCTATGCTATTAAGGAGAAGCTGGTAATGCCTATCGCAACTGAAGTTTTCTGCATCTTCTCCGTTACTAGGTTGTGAATAAGCCCAGTTGCTGCTTCGCGCAACAGTAGTTCACTGTTCACGCCCATAGGAAACCCATGAGCATGCGCAGGTTGCTGTTCAAGATTTAACAGGAAATCCAAACTGGTTGCTTGTAGTTTACCAAACCCTTTAGCAAACAAACAAAAAACCTTTTATCGGAGACGCAACATTAGTCGCACGAGATCAGCCCTTTCGCTTTTCTTCGTGACCAATGAAATCACAGGATAGGAACAATTTACTGCTGGCTACAATTTAAGTGAGGAGACTGACAAGGGATCTGGTAAAGAGCGGGTACGATTTAGACACAGCTGCATTCGAGGTTATGACATGTATTCTAGTGAACTGATCCATGCAGCGATGAACCAGTATATACCTTGCCACCACTACGCTTGAGACAATAACTATTCCGTCAACCTTTTCGTATATGGTGCCTGATAGCGCCTATTTTTGACCGTGGCTTCCGCAACATCACGGAGGACACGGTTACAACAAAACTACGCCCTTCGCGACACTGCGCAAAACGCGGAAGTCGCGGATACGCACACTCTAGCTGCATGTGTGAACATTCCGCTGGGTCGCACAAGTCGCGATAAGCAAATGGACGCTATCAGCCACCAAATTTTCACAAGTTAAGGAGCAAGTTTAAATTTAGCCAATTTGAACACCTTAACTGATATTTTTGCCATCCATAGAGATCATTTATGATCAAGTGCTTTGGCGTCGCCAAGGGCCCACCTTCATGAAACTTCATATATGGGCATATTCTCCAGTAAACGATGCCAACATATTGAGCTAGAGCATAGGCGATATATATTTAGCTGGAGAATAAAACGTAGGAATTTCATTCGTGAAAATGGCCCCGGGGCTTTATAGTAAATGCAGTATCAGTGTGTAGGTGTAATATGCGGCTGACAATCCAGTATAGGTGACTGGATAATATCGTTCTCCCCAAATTCTGGTACACTGTACATAAGAGTTTTTTTAATTTTTCAAAGAGGTTGTTAGGGGCGAAAGTCCGATTTTCCTATTTTACAGAATTATCACAAAGCTGGAGCGGGTTCGTGTTTCGACTGGAACCAAAACACAGTATTTCTTTAATAAACCTTTCTACAGGCATGGTGATGTCAGAACATGTTTTGCAACATTGATAAATGGTGTGTTCAAGTAAGCAGATTAAAAATCTGACGTTTTCCATTGTATTTAGAGCTATTCTGTAAAATAATTTTAAAGTTACTGGCAAAATCATTATAAAATTACCGACGCGAACTATTCAGTTGTGATGCACATATAGTTGCATTGTAATGTACTGAAATGCTCTTTGCATAGTTAGTAATTGTGATAAGTGTGACGGATGTGAAGAAAATTAAGATTCACGTAAACACAACGAGAAATCCAGTCTACCTATGGTCAAGAGCCGAGAGTTATGAAATGTCGTTCTCCATAACAAGGGTTGTACAGTTCAACCTGCTGTTGTACATGGATAATGTTCAAACTGTGTGTAGATGTAAATCTAGTTAAACCATTTAATTCAGTGATGTAACGTTCAATTTTGATGTTTTGACTGTATCAAACACACGTGTGTCCGAAACAGACGATGTGGTTTCACCCGCCCGGTTTATTTCTTTAATAAATCTTTTCACAGATCTGTACGATGTCCTGTTCAGTGATTTGTCGTCAACAGATTATGGAGGGGTTACATAACCAGAAAAATTCTGTTACAATAAGGTTAAAACTACACATGGGTGAGCATGAGGGTTTAAAATTAGGACACAGACTACTCTCTAGAAACGGCTGTAGCAAAGGCTGCACACCCACAGTTTCGTGTGTGTGTAAGTGGTAGGCTACACAAATCGTGTACAACGTTCGTGTAACACAAATTACACAATTACGTTCTGTACTGCTTTAATTGTGCGCAAAGATTATATGGATTTGCATTTTTGCCATCATACTGTGTATCACTTGCACACAATGGTTTTTAGAGAGTAGGTTTAGACTATAATTATATGCCAAAGTACAAAAACCCTCTATATATTATATACAGTCATTATTTCTTTTCTCATTAAAAGGCGTCACAAAAATTCTAGACGTGTCACTTTTATTTCACTTCAGTCAATTTTAGTTACCGGATATGTACCAAATCCCTAAAACGAAAGGAAGAATGTACTTCAATCTCACTATGTCAATCTTTGTTGAAAATTTCGTCGACGTCAAGTTGATCATCGTTGTCCGATCGCCTCCGTAGATATCGACAACTTCTCATCTCGGCAAATGGATCCCTATCGGCATTGTCGGCCATATTGGCCATGTCCAGGCGTTCTTGAAAACGTCGCATTTCGAAAGTAGTCACTGGATAAAGTTTTAACTGGTAAAAACTTTTTGGCAAACGATGCTTTAGATCCTCCAATGAATGTTCCCGTGATGCAGACAGCTGTGAATTCGAATACAAAGAAATCAAAGACTGTCGCTCGGAAAAGGCACTCATCGGCAGAGATCGACGTCGTTGATAGATCTGTCGTTTGGATTCGGTTTTACCTGTTTCCAGACAATCAGTAGTCTGACTTACATGTTCCGAGGAATATTTTTGCCGAAGCTGCTCCGTGTTTTCCGTCGTTTTCCGATGGTCCCTTCTAGACGACTGGAAATGTTCTGTAATTTCAGTCGGATCCCCCATGCTTCAGACTAAGTTGGTTGAATCAAATAACATTCCGTACTATTCTGGTTTCAAACCTTGTCTTGTCTGGAACTTCTCTCTCTTCTTATGTTCCAAGTGAAGGCATGTCGTCAATCTATTCATGAAGTAAGAACACGAAATAATTTAATGATGCCTCTAGCTACAGTTTTTGCAGGGTTTTCTATTCACTAAATTAATGATGATTTAATGATTTCAATGGTCCAGTGATATATTTATTTATTTGATAGTTACTTAACGCTATACTCACGAAACCAGAGAGCCTCGGATAAACCATTCACCTTTGACAAGTTACAGACGAACTTTCTCACGTTCATGTGACGTGTACAGATGTATATTGGCACACCATATTGGTGAAAGACAATTAAGTGCAGCGACTTTATCAGATTACAGGGGCCACCGTGGCTCAGTTGGTACGCTAGCGCAGCGTGATGACCCAGACGCCTCCCACCAATGCGGTTGCTGCGAGTTCAAGTCCAGCTCATGCTGGCTTTCTCTCCGGCCGTACCTGCAACCTGCGGATGGTTGTGGGTTTCCTCCGGGCTCTGTCCGTTTTCCTCCCACAATAATGCTGGACGCCGTCGTCTAAGTGAAATATTTTTGAGTACGGCGTAAAACATCAATTCAATAAACCAATAAATCATTCCTTTAAAGATCATTATTATGTAGATGGCAGGAATTGTATACTTACCTTCCGAGAAGAAGTCCACCTATGCCATTATTTCCACAGTAATGGCGCCCAATGGTATAAAGACAGTATCTTTCGTTTGGTATGTATCCAAATGTTCAATCGAATTTTGTCAACAAATAAGTTCCATGGAGCTGTGTTGATAAAATATAGTATAGTATCCTACCGTGATTATACCGTGATATGCGATATACAATCATCAGTTATGTCTCGATCGGTGTATTTGTGGCGTCCTCACAACATAAAAACCGCTCAGGAAGGACTGCTGTGTTTATACAGCGATACAGCGACCAATAAAGGCTGATATACATATACACGGCCGCGAAATGGACATGAATTGTTCCAGTTCTATACAAGTGTAGAGTAATTAATTCTCCCTTAATTGGGCCATCACGTGAGATATTAATAATCGACCCATGTTTGCTTTGATTAATTTTATTGCATCGTCAGTTTGCCATTATTTGATTACCTTACTTATAAAAACACGGCACAGAAACCAGGCACGGCGGGCAGGATTTACTTTCAGTCCCGATCGATGCTCTCTGTCAGGTCCGCTTTTTTTCCGGCAACGAGGAGGTTAGATGTGTTCGCCGAGGCATCTGTGATCGGTTTGGTTTGCTAAGGAGTTTACCGACACTGAGCTGTGGTATGAGAACAACAGACGCATCGATCAAATTGATTCTTAGCACACGGTGTTTTGGGCATATATGACCACTAAAGCCTATGAGCCTACGGTCAATCCCGGGTTCTTTACCACAAATGAGTAAGCCCACATCATCACACAGGAAGGGTAAATAAAATTTGCGATTTTGAGAAATACAAGAACATTGCTAGAAAAAAAAATAATTCGTTAGATACCTATTCCATATTCATTCCTTACTTCAGTCAAAATTTATGAATTTTGTCTCAATGCTTAGGTTTTGGTTCTGTAAGTTGAAATTTTGACACCCTTGTTTTAAGGCAAAATTATTTCTTTCTTTATTTGATTAGTGTTTTAAGACGTACTTAAGAATATTCCATTGATACGACAGCAGCCAGCGTTATAGTGGGAGGAAACCGGGCACAGACCAGGGGAAACCCACGACCATCCACAGGGGATGCTGGAAGACCTTCCCAAGAACGGCCGGAGAGGACGCCAGCATGAGCTGGACTTGAACTCACAGCAATCGCATTGGGCTAGCACGCTAACCGACTGAGCCACGGAGGCTCCGAGATAATGTTAATGATGTGGTGAAAATTTTAATTTCCGGTGCCCAACCATAAGCTCTAAAACGGTATTTCAGATTTTGACTTTCTTTCTTTCTTTCACAAATTTCTTTGTGGAATTTTCCAAAGGTCTTTATTTTCCATTAGGACCATGCCTAGGATAAATCCAGCCAGCGCAAAATTTGAATTCCATTTTTGTTTAAAAATCTGTTAACAGCGGCGTGTAACCGAGTATAGCTCTCCTGTTAACCATCATTGGTAGATGGTTTGGTTGTTTTCTGTTAAAGGCTTGATTGTGGTCTGCAAATGGTTTGGTGGTTGTCTGTTACAGGTTTGGCTGTTGTCTGTAAAAGGTTTAGTTGTTGTCAGCATATGGTTTGGTTGTGGTGTGCAAATCGTTTGGTTGTTGTCTGTGAAAGATTTGTCTGTAGTCTGTAAAAGGAATAGTTGGTTGTCTGCATATGGTTTGGTTGTTGTCTGTGAAATACTTGGCTGTTGTCTGTAAAGAGAAGTTGTTGGCTGTGTACGGTTTGAATGCCTGCAAATGGTTTGGTTGGTGTCTGTAAAAGGCTTGGCTATTGTTTGTAAAGACTGTGTTGTTGCCTGTAAAAGGCTTAGTTGTTGTCTGTAAAAGGTGCGGCTTTTGTCTGTAGGTGGTTTGGTTGTTGTCTGTTAAAGGTTTGGCTGTTGTCTGTAAAAGGCTTGGTTGTTGTTTCCAGATGATTCGGTTGTTGTCTCTAAAAGGTTTGGCTGTTGTCTGTTAAAGGCTTAGTTATTTCTGCATATATTTTGGTTGTTGTCTGCAACTGGTTTGGTGGTTGTCTATGAAAGACTTGGCTGTTGTCTGAAAAAAGGTTTAGATGTCTGTAAAAGGCCTGTTTTCTAGTATCAAAGGTTTTGTTGCCCTCTGTAAAACGCCCAGTTGCTGCCTTTAAAATGCTTTGTTGCTCTCTGCAAATGGTTTTTTTATTTTGTGTATAAAAAAATTGGTTTCCACCATAAAAGGCTTTGTTTCTGCCTTAGCGAATGTAAAAGGCTCGGTCGCAGTGTGTAAAAGGTTTGGTTGCTACATGCATTTCCAAAAATTTAGATTACTGCCTTTAAATAAAAGACATGTTTGCTTCTATAAAAGGCATGCTTTCTGGCTTGGTTTGGTTTCTGTCTGGTAGGCTTGGTTAGTGTCTGTTGAAGGCTTTGCTACTGTACCCTTTCGTTTTGTGTACGCTTAATTATATTCTATAAAAAAGACTCGATTTCTGTCTGCAAAAAGGCTTGGTTTCTTCTGTAAAAGCCTTTTGGCCTCTAAAAGGCTTAGTTTTCGCATATAAAACGCTTGGTTTCCGTATCATGGACGGTGTTTTGTTTGTAAAAAGTTTGATTTAAGTAAAATAAAGCAGGGCCTTGCTGACAGTTCCTTTAAAAACACGTGCTGTTATGTTACTAATAATAATGACTGCCTTGGTATGTACGAGTGAAAAATTCTTGAGTGTTGTGTTAAACAACCATTGGAAAAATAGTGAAACACAAGCCCTTCTGACAACTGAACATGTTCGCTATACGATTACGGGCGTCACGATTTTACTACACACATTATATAAAGACACATAATGCAATAAGACTACGCGGATTTCATCCGCACATTTAGTCCAGTACATACGTAATGGAATGCTTGAAAGACAAAACAAAACACGAGGAAAGAAAATGGAAACCGAGTATTCACAGATTTTTGCAGAGCGAAAAACAGCAAGTTTAATCTCAACAAACCATACATGACATGACAACGACATTTTACAGCTTTACAACATAACCCCTGCCGCATTTGATAAGGAAAATACATAACATGGAGCACACAGCTCCAGAGGGTAAATACATTTATATGTAGTAACATGGCCTTATCGTCGACGAAAGTTTACGGGACCAATACTTACATTTATTTATTTGATTTGTGTTTACGTCGATTATACGACGGCGGCCAAGCAGCATTATAGTGGGAGGAAACCGGAAAGAGTCCGGGAGAAATCCACGAGCTTCCGTAGGTTGCTGGGGGGCCTTTCCACAGACCGCCGGAGAAGAATTATCGACGTCATCAGTCACAAAATCACCGTGTACAGTGCATAAAAAAGCAATCAAATAAACAAGATAATATGTTGTCACTTCCGTAGAATCCATGACTACATTATTCTTATTACTTCATGCATTTAGCATGCGTAAGCTTTCATTATAATAGTGTTTCTGATGGATGATTATAAAGTCAGAACGCTTTGACTAGAAGCTCAAATACTGATAATGACCAAGCGATTGATTGAGTTTTACTGTCGCGTGATCAAAACCGCCAAGAAATAATAATTCAAAACAAAAATTAATAAAAACATAATTCAATCTAACTCAATTCAAATGTAATCTAACTAATTACAATTTAATGAATTTTTATCTCAATCTCTCTATGTCTGTCCTTTGGTTTTCCCCATTGCCCTTCATATCAACATGCATGTCAACTTGTTGCCGAGCGCCCATGAAGTGAACGGCTTGTGTATGCAAATTAGACAATGATGGCGTCACAAATGTTTCAAACGAGCACTGCCCTAGACATTACGTGGTCCGTAGGAAAAACCTATATCCTTCGGATGTCCAAAAGGTATTAGTGAAAGAGAAACAGCTTTCTACTTTCCCCACAAAGCCTACATTCTTCAGATCTCCAAGAGTTATTGTTGACAGAAACACACTTTCCTACACCACGTAAATATTTCATAACTACAAAGGAGGGAAACTCTGTATAACAAGATTTTTATGGCAAAAAGACATTAGAGGTCTATTACCATTACCATTATCCTCTTCATGACAAATTAAAAAAATACACACAAACGCAAGTATGAAGTAACAATATCTTCACTGCCGTGGAATGAATAAAGTACCCAGTGCATGGAAGAAAACATGCACATAAAAGAACAAAGAATATATATTAATACAAAACTTTGAGAAGAATAACATGATGGTTTATAATATTTAGTTTTATTATGACTCTGACTTAACACATTCGAATAAGAAAAAAATAAAATTAGGCAAACTGCACTTGTCAGTAAAGATGGACACAAATTCATGTATATATATATCACTTGAACATTACAAGTATATGTGGAATGGTGAGTGATATTTAGTCAGTGGAAAAATGTAAAACAGCAATATAATCACAAAAGTGGTTACATAACAGTGTATGAAAAAGTGTTCTTAGAAATATTATAAGATGAGATACAAAGAGATATACAGTACATAGAAATACATCAGTTTCAATTGAAGTAAAACACTGTTTCGGGGATTATGTTTCAGGGAGTAAAACACTGTTTCGGGGAGTAAAACACTGTTTCAGGGAGTAAAACACTGTTTTGGGGAGTAAAACACTGTTTCGGGGAGTAAAACACTGTTTCAGGGAGTGTTTCGGGGAGTAAAACACTGTTTCAGGGAGTAAAACACTGTTTCAGGGAGTAAAACACTGTTTCAGGGAGTAAAACACTGTTTCGGGGAGTAAAACAATGTTTTGGAAAACTGTTGGACTTACACAAAAATCAGATTTTCTTCAAGAAAAAAAAAGAGGAAAATTACTGAAGACACAAAATTACCACACAATTAAACTTGACCGTTTATTCAAAATACCAGTATTAAGTTGTGAAATTTGCCAGTCTCTTAATATGATAACTACTTACCATGAGTATATATGTTTGGTCATCTTTTACCTGACAAACAGTATATTCTTGTTTCATTCATTACAATTAAATAGTCATACTAATAGCAATGACATAATGTGCCCCAAAGCAGATAGAAGAAATATGCAAGAAAAAAATCCTTTAGCCCAAATATACATATATTTTAACAACTTTCTCATAATAGAACATCTCAAATGTATACCTAACACAAAATGTGGACGTGTTAAACAAACTGAGAAAAGAACCTTATAATTTAAAAAAAAAAGCCTCTAGTTTCAACCTGCTGTAAAATGTAGTTAACAGTGTACAAAATAATTCAAGTAAAAGGAAGTCATCTTTTGTCTTTTTCTGCAAAAGATACATCATAATGCACAAGATAAAAAAATGGATATGCATCCTACTTCGTAAGATAACCCCAAAATGTGGAATGTAAATATGAACAACTGGTTATGTGTAACATACTGAGGACATGGTTCGGTTTTCCTGCAAAGACGCAAGAACACTGAAAATGAACTTGACGCACTCGCTGATTTGCAGGTTACGTGGTGTCAAGTTTCAAAAACAAATACAGCAATGGTTTTCCAGTAATTATTAACATTATATTTTTTATTTCCCATCATTTGTTTATAATATTTTTGTGTCACATATTAAACATAATTATCATCTACAAGAATGAAAATAACATCACTTCACCACATAACAGCACCGAAATTCATAATAAAAACACTTTGGATATATCATATTAAGTTATTAAATTTGTGACTATATTACGGGTAGATTTAACAGCATCTTTAGGCCACACCAATTTTATTCTGTGTTCTAAGGGCAAACCAATACCACAAACATTAAAAAATGGAATAAAAACAAAACTAAAAATTCACTTCATTATTTTCTCAGATCTTGATCTTTATTTTTTGTAGTGAATTTTCCAGCTTCTTAAGGTTTTCTATGCAAACCATGTAAATCTCTTCAAGAAGAAAACTGCTACAATGGTCCATATTCCCTAAAATTACGATTTGTCATATTTTATTTCCATTTTAATACCCTTCTCCAATATTGAAAAACAGTTTTATTCTGCCTGTAAAAACAACAATTTAAATTGGTGTGGCCTTTATGTGTCCCGCTTGATCACTGCGCATTCTGTAACACAGCTGCCTTGCCCCACTTGCGTCCATCAGATTGTGCATCTGTGGTGTCGTTGTTCTTCATCACGGCCTGGACACAGCTGACCCCCTCAGTGATCTTCACCAGGTTGTAGCTCTGATCCTGGAGGTAATTCACCACTTCTTCAGAAAGGCCTTCTGCAAGAAGCCAAATATCAATGGAATCAGTGTTCAAGGAGAATAACTTATTTATTTCATGGCTTGTAATGCTACACTCAAAAATGTTGCTCTTATAAGGTGGGGGTCAGGTTTATTTGGCAGGGCCAGGTGGCGGAGGGGAGAGGGGAGGATCTCAGGTGGAATCAACCTGAGAATTTTGAGCTAAAGCACTGATTCTTTCAAGATACCTGAACTTAGGCGTCGAAACCAACATAAAATATGTATCAGGTTAACACAATGAACATAAGAAAACATAATAAGGTAGCTTATTTCTAAAAAAAAAATTTGAATAAAATTGTGCATAATGAGCTAAAACAAATATCTTTATTGGGATTAAAGTTTGAGCTGGAATAAATGTGTCCCTGGGACTGACGTTGGAGCTAGAACTGAAGTTTGAGGGAGACCTGAATTTTAACCTTGCACTAAAATTTGGCTTCGGGCTGGAGAAAGTTTGACATGGGACTGAATTTTGTACTAGGGAGGAAGTTTGAGCACGGGACTGAAACTTGAGCTTGGGACTGAAGCTTAAGTGGAGCTTTTGTTGCAGAGAGATTAGCATGCTAGTGCATATCAAAGATCCAGTAACCTCTCACCAATGTGGTCATTCGAATCAAGTTGCTGACTTCCTCTACAACCACACGTGAGAAGGTCTGCGAGCAACCTGAAAACAGTTTTCGGTTCCCTCCAGCCTGTGTCTGGTTTCTACACACCATAATGATGGTTGCCTTTATATTAGTGAAATATTCTTGAGTACAGCTTAAAACTCCACAAATAAACTTTGAGCTTGTGACTGAAGTTTGAGCTTGGGGCTGAAGTTTGAGCTTGTGACTGAAGTTTCAGTCTGGTACTGAAGTATGAGCTTGTGACTGAAGTTTCAGTCTGGTACTGAAGTTTGAGCTTGTGACTGAAGTTTGAGCTTGTGACTGAAGTTTGAGCTTGTGACTGAAGTCAGAACTTGTGACTGAAGTTTGAGCTTGTGACTGAAGTCAGAGCTTGTGACTGAAGTTTGAGCTTGTGACTGAAGTCAGAGCTTGTGACTGAAGTTTCAGTCTGGTACTGAAGTTTCAGGTTGGGGTTGAACTTTGTAGTTTTCACTTGAATATTTGCGAGGGACAGAAGCTGGAACTTGGTTGGTGTGAAGTTTAAGTTAGGAACTTTGACAAGGGATTTTCAGCCATCACTACAGTTTACCTTCGTAGTCCGTCTCATCCTCAAAGAGCTGATCGTGGACTCTTGGTGTTGAGATGGCTTCCTCCAGGGTCATGCCAAACGACAACAGGTTAACAAGAGTCTCCGCCACACCTGTAAATGACAGGTAAGACAATTGTGAAAGGCACCAAAAACATAAAGACGAAGGTGTTAAAGTCTATTCTATCACATAAAATGAACAAAATGTGGAAAACACAACCCTGGCATATTTTATGCTTCTACTGTCTTTCGTTGATCGTGAAGTTTAGGCAATAAGCGGCAAGCTAACGTCACTCCACTTGACTGGATATTATGTGGGGAGGAACATGTAAATGTGCCAGTCAATACGCGGCGTGACACTCGAGAGTATTGTTTGATATGTCATATCTATTTAATATGTACATCTGTCCACAGCCTGCAAATATCAATGGCGTAGAATAAACCTTTCAGTTGACAGGTGGTATATGCAAGTGATGTGGACATGGTAAAACTGGAGCCTACCTGAGATGATTCTGGTCCCATTGGAGGCCCCCACAGCCATCCTGAGAGCACAAGGCTTCTTCAGGGTGTAGAGCACGGTGGGGGTCATGGCTGATAGGGGGCGCTTGTTAGGCTCAGGTAAGTTCAGCTGGAACATCAATACATAGAGGTTTATTTACATGTTGATAAAATGTCAAACCCAAAAGAGGGGCAAACTACAGCTTCTTCATCAGGACACCTGGAATCTGGTACCATTTATCTTCAGAGCCATACATTACATAACCAGAGTCTCTGATGAGACAGTAGCTCTGCTGGTTGGGACAAAATGACCACACAGTCCATTACAAAATTACGTAAGGACAATGGACAGTCAAAATTGAAAATCAATGTGACAAAATTTGTATTGTGATTCAGCTGTATCACGTTTGTTGAAACCATGCGAAAACTGTAAAAGTAGTAGCGTTTTGAAAGAAATGTTAACACGTGGTGGATGAACAAACAGACAGATGGAAAATTAATCAGCGAAATAGAAAATGGATAATACGAATTATGTATCTTGATGTAGTCTGCACTTGAATCAAGCTTCAGTCAAATCGGACAAACACTGTAGGAGGGGTAGCATTCTGAAAATGTTTACATATTCTGGATGAACAGACAGACACAGAGACAGCCAGTCCCTGAAACTGAAAACTCATAATACAAATTAAGTATCTTGATGAAGTCCACACTTGGACCAAGTTTCATTGATATCAGACCAGAGTCTATTGTCTATTTGTCTATTGTCAAAGTCTATTGTTATCTTGTCCATGAGTGAAAACCTTACCTTGTTAGGAGGTAGTCCCACTTTGTTGGTCGCCCCAAGGATATCAAAGTCTATTGTTATCTTGTCCATGAGTGAAAACCTTACCTTGTTAGGAGGTAGTCCCAGTTTGTTGGTCGCCCCAAGGATATCAAAGTCTATTGTTATCTTGTCCATGAGTGAAAACCTTACCTTGTTAGGAGGTAGTAACAGTTTGTTGGTCGCCCCAAGGATATCAAAGTCTATTGTTATCTTGTCCATGAGTGAAAACCTTACCTTGTTAGGAGGTAGTCCCAGTTTGTTGGTCACCCCTGGGGTATCAAAGTCTAATGTTATCTTGTCCATGAGTGACAACCTTACCGTGTTAGGGGTAGTCCCATTTTGTTGGTCACCCCAGGGGTATCAAAGTCTAATGTTATCTTGTCCATGAGTGACAACCTTACCTGAGTGACAGCCTTACAGTGTTAGGAGGTAGTCCCAGTTTGTTGGTAACCCCAGGGGTATCAAAGTCTAATGTTATCTTGTCCATGAGTGACAGCCTTACCGTGTTAGGAGGTAGTCCCAGTTTGTTGGTAACCCCAGGGGTATCAAAGTCTAATGTTATCTTGTCCATGAGTGTCAGCCTTACCTAGTGTTAGGGGGTAGTCCCACTTTGTTGGTCACCCCAGGGGTATCAAAGTCTAATGTTATCTTGTCCATGAGTGACAGCCTTACCGTGTTAGGGGGTAGTCCCACTTTGTTGGTAACCCCAGGGGTATCAAAGTCTAATGTTATCTTGTCCATGAGTGACAGCCTTACTGTGTTAGGAGGTAGTCCCAGTTTGTTGGTAACCCCTGGGGTATCAAAGTCTAATGTTATCTTGTCCATGAGTGACAGCCTTACCGTGTTAGGAGGTAGTCCCAGTTTGTTGGTAACCCCTGGGGTATCAAAGTCTAATGTTATCTTGTCCATGAGTGACAGCCTTACTGTGTTAGGAGGTAGTCCCAGTTTGTTGGTAACCCCTGGGGTATCAAAGTCTAATGTTATCTTGTCCATGAGTGACAGCCTTACTGTGTTAGGAGGTAGTCCCAGTTTGTTGGTAACCCCAGGGGTATCAAAGTCTAATGTTATCTTGTCCATGAGTGACAGCCTTACTGTGTTAGGAGGTAGTCTCACTTTGTTGGTAACCCCAGGGGTATCAAAGTCTAATGTTATCTTGTCCATGAGTGACAGCCTTACCGTGTTAGGAGGTAGTCCCACTTTGTTGGTAACCCCTGGGGTATCAAAGTCTAATGTTATCTTGTCCATGAGTGACAGCCTTACTGTGTTAGGAGGTAGTCCCAGTTTGTTGGTCGCCCCTGGGGTATCAAAGTCTAATGTTATCTTGTCCATGAGTGCCTTACCGTGTTGGTAAGGAGGTTATCTTGTCCATGAGTGACAGCCTTTTGTTAGGAGGTAGTCCCACTTTGTTGGTCGCCCCTGGGGTATCAAAGTCTAATGTTATCTTGTCCATGAGTGACAGCCTTACTGTGTTAGGAGGTAGTCCCAGTTTGTTGGTAACCCCTGGGGTATCAAAGTCTAATGTTATCTTGTCCATGAGTGACAACCTTACCGTGTTAGGAGGTAGTCCCAGTTTGTTGGTAACCCCTGGGGTATCAAAGTCTAATGTTATCTTGTCCATGAGTGACAGCCTTACTGTGTTAGGGGGTAGTCCCATTTTGTTGGTGACCCCAGGGGTATCAAAGTCTAATGTTATCTTGTCCATGACTGACAACCTTACCGTGTTAGGGGGTAGTCCCACTTTGTTGGTCACCCCAGGGGTATCAAAGTCTAATGTTATCTTGTCCATGAGTGTCAGCCTTATAGTGTTAGGGGGTAGTCCCACTTTGTTGGTCGCCCCTGGGGTATCAAAGTCTAATGTTATCTTGTCCATGAGTGACAGCCTTATAGTGTTAGGGGGTTGTCCCACTTTGTTGGTCACCCCAGGGGTATCAAAGTCTAATGTTATCTTGTCCATGAGTGTCAGCCTTATAGTGTTAGGGGGTAGTCCCACTTTGTTGGTCGCCCCAGGGGTATCACAGTCTAATGTTATCTTGTCCATGAGTGACAACCTTACCGTGTTAGGGGGTAGTCCCATTTTGTTGGTCGCCCCAGGGGTATCAAAGTCTAATGTTATCTTGTCCATGAGTGACAACCTTACCGTGTTAGGGGGTAGTCCCACTTTGTTGGTGACCCCTGGGGTATCAAAGTCTAATGTTATCTTGTCCATGAGTGACAGCCTTATAGTGTTAGGGGGTAGTCCCATTTTGTTGGTCGCCCCAGGGGTATCAAAGTCTAATGTTATCTTGTCCATGAGTGACAGTCCCACTTATAGTGTTAGGGGGTAGTCCCATTTTGTTGGTCGCCCCAGGGGTATCAAAGTCTAATGTTATCTTGTCCATGAGTGACAACCTTACCGTGTTAGGGGGTAGTCCCACTTTGTTGGTAACCCCAGGGGTATCAAAGCCTAATGTTATCTTGTCCATGAGTGACAGCCTTATAGTGTTAGGGGTAGTCCCATTTTGTTGGTCGCCCCAGGGGTATCAAAGTCTAATGTTATCTTGTCCATGAGTGTCAGCCTTATAGTGTTAGGGGGTAGTCCCACTTTGTTGGTCACCCCTGGGGTATCAAAGTCTAATGTTATCTTGTCCATGAGTGACAGCCTTACTGTGTTAGGGGGTAGTCCCGCTTTGTTGGTCGCCCCTGGGGTATCAAAGTCTAATGTTATCTTGTCCATGAGTGACAGCCTTATAGTGTTAGGGGGTAGTCCCACTTTGTTGGTCACCCCAGGGGTATCAAAGTCTAATGTTATCTTGTCCATGAGTGACAACCTTACCGTGTTAGGGGGTAGTCCCACTTTGTTGGTGACCCCTGGGGTATCAAAGTCTAATGTTATCTTGTCCATGAGTGACAACCTTACCGTGTTAGGGGGTAGTCCCACTTTGTTGGTGACCCCTGGGGTATCAAAGTCTAATGTTATCTTGTCCATGACTGACAACCTTACCTTGTTAGGAGGTAGTCCCAGTTTGTTGGTCACCCCAGGGGTATCAAAGTCTAATGTTATCTTGTCCATGACTGACAACCTTACCGTGTTAGGGGGTAGTCCCACTTTGTTGGTCGCCCCAGGGGTATCAAAGTCTAATGTTATCTTGTCCATGAGTGACAACTTTACCGTGTTAGGGGGTAGTCCCACTATGTTGGTCGCCCCAGGGGTATCAAAGTCTAATGTTATCTTGTCCGTGAGTGTCAGCCTTATAGTGTTAGGGGGTAGTCCCACTTTGTTGGTCGCCCCAGGGGTATCAAAGTCTAATGTTATCTTGTCCGTGAGTGACAACCTTACCGTGTTAGGGGGTAGTCCCACTTTGTTGGTCGCCCCAGGGGTATCAAAGTCTAATGTTATCTTGTCCATGACTGACAACCTTACCGTGTTAGGGGGTAGTCAAATTTTGTTGGTAACCCCAGGGGTATCAAAGCCTAATGTTATCTTGTCCGTGAGTGACAGCCTTATAGTGTTAGGGGGTAGTCCCACTTTGTTGGTCGCCCCAGGGGTATCAAAATCTAATGTTATCTTGTCCGTGAGTGACAACCTTACCGTGTTAGGGGGTAGTCCCACTTTGTTGGTCGCCCCAGGGGTATCAAAGCCTAATGTTATCTTGTCCATGAGTGACAGCCTTATAGTGTTAGGGGGTAGTCCCAGTTTGTTGGTAACCCCAGGGGTATCAAAGCCTAATGTTATCTTGTCCATGAGTGACAACCTTACCGTGTTAGGAGGTAGTCCCATTTTGTTGGTAACCCCAGGGGTATCAAAGCCTAATGTTATCTTGTCCATGAGTGACAGCCTTACCGTGTTAGGGGGTAGTCCCACTTTGTTGGTCGCCCCAGGGGTATCAAAGCCTAATGTTATCTTGTCCATGAGTGACAGCCTTATAGTGTTAGGGGGTAGTCCCAGTTTGTTGGTAACCCCAGGGGTATCAAAGCCTAATTTTATCTTGTCCATGACTGACAACCTTACCGTGTTAGGGGGTAGTCCCATTTTGTTGGTAACCCCAGGGGTATCAAAGCCTAATGTTATCTTGTCCATGAGTGACAGCCTTATAGTGTTAGGGGGTAGTCCCAGTTTGTTGGTAACCCCAGGGGTATCAAAGCCTAATGTTATCTTGTCCATGAGTGACAACCTTACCGTGTTAGGGGGTAGTCCCATTTTGTTGGTAACCCCAGGGGTATCAAAGCCTAATGTTATCTTGTCCATGAGTGACAGCCTTACCGTGTTAGGGGGTAGTCCCATTTTGTTGGTAACCCCAGGGGTATCAAAGCCTAATTTTATCTTGTCCATGAGTGACAACCTTACCGTGTTAGGGGGTAGTCCCATTTTGTTGGTAACCCCAGGGGTATCAAAGCCTAATGTTATCTTGTCCATGAGTGACAGCCTTATAGTGTTAGGAGGTAGTCCCACTTTGTTGGTCACCCCAGGGGTATCAAAGCCTAATTTTATCTTGTCCATGAGTGACAACCTTACCGTGTTAGGGGGTAGTCCCACTTTGTTGGTCGCCCCAGGGGTATCAAAGTCTAATGTTATCTTGTCCATGAGTGACAGCCTTACCGTGTTAGGGGGTAGTCCCACTTTGTTGGTCACCCCAGGGGTATCAAAGTCTAATGTTATCTTGTCCGTGAGTGACAGCCTTACCGTGTTAGGGGGTAGTCCGATTTTGTTGGTAACCCCAGGGGTATCAAAGTCTAATGTTATCTTGTCCATGAGTGTCAGCCTTATAGTGTTAGGAGGTAGTCCCACTTTGTTGGTCACCCCTGGGGTATCAAAGTCTAATGTTATCTTGTCCATGAGTGACAGCCTTACCGTGTTAGGGGGTAGTCCCACTTTGTTGGTCGCCCCAGGAATATGAAAGTCTAATGTTATCTTGTCCGTGAGTGACAACCTTACCGTGTTAGGGGGTAGTCCCACTTTGTTGGTCGCCCCTGGGGTATGAAAGTCTAATGTTATCTTGTCCATGAGTGACAGCCTTACCGTGTTAGGAGGTAGTCCCACTTTGTTGGTAACCCCTGGGGTATCACAAAGTCTAATGTTATCTTGTCCATGAGTGACAGCCTTACCGTGTTAGGAGGTAGTCCCATTTTGTTGGTCGCCCCTGGGGTATCAAAGCCTAATGTTATCTTGTCCGTGAGTGACAACCTTACCGTGATAGGAGGTAGTCCCAGTTTGTTGGTAACCCCTGGGGTATCAAAGTCTAATGTTATCTTGTCCATGAGTGTCAGCCTTATAGTGTTAGGGGGTAGTCCCACTTTGTTGGTCACCCCAGGGGTATCACAAAGTCTAATGTTATCTTGTCCATGAGTGACAGCGTTACCGTGTTAGGGGGTAGTCCCACTTTGTTGGTCACCCCAGGGGTATCAAAGTCTAATGTTATCTTGTCCATGAGTGACAGCCTTATAGTGTTAGGGGGTAGTCCCACTTTGTTGGTAACCCCTGGGGTATCACAAAGTCTAATGTTATCTTGTCCATGAGTGACAGCCTTACCGTGTTAGGGGGTAGTCCCACTTTGTTGGTCACCCCAGGGGTATCAAAGTCTAATGTTATCTTGTCCATGAGTGACAGCCTTATAGTGTTAGGGGGTAGTCCCACTTTGTTGGTCACCCCAGGGGTATCAAAGTCTAATGTTATCTTGTCCATGAGTGACAGCCTTACCGTGTTAGGGGGTAGTCCCACTTTGTTGGTAACCCCAGGGGTATCAAAGTCTATTGTTATCTTGTCCATGAGTGACAGCCTTATAGTGTTAGGGGGTAGTCCCAGTTTGTTGGTAACCCCTGGGGTATCAAAGTCTAATGTTATCTTGTCCATGAGTGACAGCCTTACCGTGTTAGGGGGTAGTCCCACTTTGTTGGTAACCCCTGGGGTATCAAAGTCTAATGTTATCTTGTCCATGAGTGACAGCCTTACCGTGTTATGGGGGTAGTCCCACTTTGTTGGTCACCCCAGGGGTATCAAAGTCTAATGTTATCTTGTCCATGAGTGACAGCCTTATAGTGTTAGGGGGTAGTCCCAGTTTGTTGGTAACCCCTGGGGTATCAAAGTCTAATGTTATCTTGTCCATGAGTGACAGCCTTATAGTGTTAGGGGGTAGTCTCACTTTGTTGGTAACCCCAGGGGTATCAAAGTCTAATGTTATCTTGTTCATGAGTGACAGCCTTATAGTGTTAGGAGGTAGTCCCATTTTGTTGGTAACCCCTGGGGTATCAAAGTCTAATGTTATCTTGTCCATGAGTGACAGCCTTACCGTGTTCGGGGGTAGTCCCACTTTGTTGGTCACCCCAGGGGTATCAAAGCCTAATGTTATCTTGTCCATGAGTGACAGCCTTATAGTGTTAGGGGGTAGTCCCAGTTTGTTGGTCGCCCCAGGGGTATCAAAGTCTAATGTTATCTTGTCCATGAGTGACAGCCTTACCGTCTTAGGAGGTAGTCCCAGTTTGTTGGTAACCCCAGGGGTATCAAAGCCTAATGTTATCTTGTCCATGAGTGACAACCTTACCGTGTTAGGGGTAGTCCCACTTTGTTGGTCACCCCTGGGGTATCAAAGCCTAATGTTATCTTGTCCATGAGTGACAACCTTACCGTGTTAGGAGGTAGTCCCATTTTGTTGGTAACCCCTGGGGTATCAAAGTCTAATGTTATCTTGTCCATGAGTGTCAGCCTTACCGTGTTAGGGGGTAGTCTCACTTTGTTGGTAACCCCTGGGGTATCAAAGTCTAATGTTATCTTGTCCATGAGTGACAGCCTTATAGTGTTAGGGGGTAGTCCCACTTTGTTGGTCACCCCAGGGGTATCAAAGCCTAATGTTATCTTGTCCATGAGTGTCAGCCTTATAGTGTTAGGGGGTAGTCTCACTTTGTTGGTCGCCCCTGGGGTATCAAAGTCTAATGTTATCTTGTCCATGAGTGACAACCTTACCGTGTTAGGAGGTAGTCCCAGTTTGTTGGTAACCCCTGGGGTATCAAAGTCTAATGTTATCTTGTCCATGAGTGACAGCCTTACCGTGTTAGGGGGTAGTCCCACTTTGTTGGTCACCCCTGGGGTATCAAAGTCTAATGTTATCTTGTCCATGAGTGACAGCCTTATAGTGTTAGGGGGTAGTCCTACTTTGTTGGTAACCCCTGGGGTATCAAAGTCTATTGTTATCTTGTCCATGAGTGACAGCCTTATAGTGTTAGGGGGTAGTCCTACTTTGTTGGTCGCCCCAGGGGTATCAAAGTCTATTGTTATCTTGTCCATGAGTGTCAGCCTTATAGTGTTAGGGGGTAGTCCCACTTTGTTGGTCGCCCCTGGGGTATCAAAGTCTAATGTTATCTTGTCCATGAGTGACAGCCTTATAGTGTTAGGAGGTAGTCCCAGTTTGTTGGTCACCCCAGGGGTATCACAGTCTAATGTTATCTTGTCCATGAGTGACAGCCTTATAGTGTTAGGGGGTAGTCCTACTTTGTTGGTCGCCCCAGGGGTATCAAAGTCTATTGTTATCTTGTCCATGAGTGTCAGCCTTATAGTGTTAGGGGGTAGTCCCACTTTGTTGGTCGCCCCTGGGGTATCAAAGTCTAATGTTATCTTGTCCATGAGTGACAGCCTTATAGTGTTAGGAGGTAGTCCCAGTTTGTTGGTAACCCCTGGGGTATCAAAGTCTAATGTTATCTTGTCCATGAGTGACAGCCTTACCGTGTTAGGAGGTAGTCCCACTTTGTTGGTCACCCCTGGGGTATCAAAGTCTAATGTTATCTTGTCCATGAGTGACAGCCTTACCGTGTTAGGAGGTAGTCCCAGTTTGTTGGTAACCCCTGGGGTATCACAGTCTAATGTTATCTTGTCCATGAGTGACAGCCTTACCGTGTTAGGGGGTAATCCCACTTTGTTGGTCACCCCAGGGGTATCAAAGTCTAATGTTATCTTGTCCATGAGTGACAGCCTTACCGTGTTAGGAGGTAGTCCCAGTTTGTTGGTAACCCCTGGGGTATCACAGTCTAATGTTATCTTGTCCATGAGTGACAGCCTTACCGTGTTAGGGGGTAATCCCACTTTGTTGGTCACCCCAGGGGTATCACAGTCTAATGTTATCTTGTCCATGAGTGACAGCCTTACCGTGTTAGGGGGTAATCCCACTTTGTTGGTCACCCCAGGGGTATCAAAGTCTAATGTTATCTTGTCCATGAGTGACAGCCTTATAGTGTTAGGAGGTAGTCCCACTTTGTTGGTCACCCCTGGGGTATCAAAGTCTAATGTTATCTTGTCCATGACTGACAACCTTACCTTGTTAGGAGGTAGTCCCACTTTGTTGGTCACCCCAGGGGTATCACAAAGTCTAATGTTATCTTGTCCATGAGTGACAGCCTTACCGTGTTAGGAGGTAGTCCTACTTTGTTGGTCGCCCCAGGGGTATCAAAGTCTATTGTTATCTTGTCCATGAGTGACAGCCTTATAGTGTTAGGGGGTAGTCCTACTTTGTTGGTCGCCCCAGGGGTATCAAAGTCTATTGTTATCTTGTCCATGAGTGTCAGCCTTATAGTGTTAGGGGGTAGTCCCACTTTGTTGGTCGCCCCTGGGGTATCAAAGTCTAATGTTATCTTGTCCATGAGTGACAGCCTTATAGTGTTAGGAGGTAGTCCCAGTTTGTTGGTCACCCCAGGGGTATCAAAGTCTAATGTTATCTTGTCCATGAGTGACAGCCTTACCGTGTTAGGGGGTAGTCCCACTTTGTTGGTCACCCCAGGGGTATCACAGTCTAATGTTATCTTGTCCATGAGTGTCAGCCTTATAGTGTTAGGGGGTAGTCCCAGTTTGTTGGTCACCCCAGGGGTATCACAGTCTAATGTTATCTTGTCCATGAGTGACAGCCTTACCGTGTTAGGGGGTAGTCCCACTTTGTTGGTCACCCCAGGGGTATCAAAGTCTAATGTTATCTTGTCCATGAGTGTCAGCCTTATAGTGTTAGGGGGTAGTCCCACTTTGTTGGTCACCCCAGGGGTATCAAAGTCTAATGTTATCTTGTCCATGACTGACAACCTTACCTTGTTAGGAGGTAGTCCCACTTTGTTGGTCACCCCAGGGGTATCACAAAGTCTAATGTTATCTTGTCCATGAGTGACAGCCTTACCGTGTTAGGAAGTAGTCCCACTTTGTTGGTCACCCCTGGGGTATCAAAGTCTAATGTTATCTTGTCCATGAGTGACAGCCTTATAGTGTTAGGGGGTAGTCCTACTTTGTTGGTAACCGCAGGGGTATCAAAGTCTATTGTTATCTTGTCTATGAGTGACAGCCTTATAGTGTTAGGGGGTAGTCCTACTTTGTTGGTCGCCCCAGGGGTATCAAAGTCTATTGTTATCTTGTCCATGAGTGTCAGCCTTATAGTGTTAGGGGGTAGTCCCACTTTGTTGGTCGCCCCTGGGGTATCAAAGTCTAATGTTATCTTGTCCATGAGTGACAGCCTTATAGTGTTAGGAGGTAGTCCCAGTTTGTTGGTCACCCCAGGGCTATCACAGTCTAATGTTATCTTGTCCATGAGTGACAGCCTTACCGTGTTAGGGGGTAGTCCCACTTTGTTGGTCACCCCTGGGGTATCAAAGTCTATTGTTATCTTGTCCATGAGTGTCAGCCTTATAGTGTTAGGGGGTAGTCCTACTTTGTTGGTCGCCCCAGGGGTATCAAAGTCTAATGTTATCTTGTCCATGAGTGACAGCCTTACCGTGTTAGGGGGTAGTCCCAGTTTGTTGGTAACCCCTGGGGTATCAAAGTCTAATGTTATCTTGTCCGTGAGTGACAACCTTACCGTGTTAGGGGGTAGTCCCACTTTGTTGGTCGCCCCAGGGGTATCAAAGTCTAATGTTATCTTGTCCATGAGTGACAGCCTTACCGTGTTAGGGGGTAGTCCCACTTTGTTGGTAACCCCTGGGGTATCAAAGTCTAATGTTATCTTGTCCATGACTGACAACCTTACCGTGTTAGGGGGTAGTCCCACTTTGTTGGTCACCCCAGGGGTATCAAAGTCTAATGTTATCTTGTCCATGAGTGACAGCCTTACCGTGTTAGGGGGTAGTCCCACTTTGTTGGTCACCCCTGGGGTATCAAAGTCTAATGTTATCTTGTCCATGAGTGTCAGCCTTATAGTGTTAGGGGGTAGTCCCACTTTGTTGGTAACCCCTGGGGTATCAAAGTCTATTGTTATCTTGTCCATGAGTGACAACCTTACCGTGTTAGGGGGTAGTCCCACTTTGTTGGTCACCCCAGGGGTATCAAAGTCTAATGTTATCTTGTCCATGAGTGTCAGCCTTATAGTGTTAGGGGGTAGTCCCAGTTTGTTGGTCACCCCAGGGGTATCAAAGTCTAATGTTATCTTGTCCATGAGTGACAGCCTTACCGTGTTAGGAGGTAGTCCCAGTTTGTTGGTAACCCCTGGGGTATCAAAGTCTAATGTTATCTTGTCCATGAGTGACAGCCTTACCGTGTTAGGGGGTAGTCCCAGTTTGTTGGTCACCCCAGGGGTATCAAAGTCTCATGTTATCTTGTCCATGAGTGTCAGCCTTATAGTGTTAGGGGGTAGTCCCAGTTTGTTGGTCGCCCCTGGGGTATCAAAGTCTAATGTTATCTTGTCCATGAGTGTCAGCCTTACCGTGTTAGGGGGTAGTCCCAGTTTGTTGGTCGCCCCTGGGGTATCAAAGTCTAATGTTATCTTGTCGTGAGTGACAGCCTTACCGTGTTAGGGGGTAGTCCCACTTTGTTGGTAACCCCTGGGGTATCAAAGCCTAATGTTATCTTGTCCATGAGTGTCAGCCTTACCGTGTTAGGAGGTAGTCCCAGTTTGTTGGTCGCCCCTGGGGTATCAAAGTCTAATGTTATCTTGTCCGTGAGTAACAGCCTTACCGTGTTAGGGGGTAGTCCCAGTTTGTTGGTCGCCCCAGGGGTATCAAAGCCTAATGTTATCTTGTCCGTGAGTGACAGCCTTACCGTGTTAGGGGGTAGTCCCAGTTTGTTGGTCGCCCCAGGGGTATCAAAGCCTAATGTTATCTTGTCCGTGAGTGACAGCCTTATAGTGTTAGGAGGTAGTCCCAGTTTGTTGGTCGCCCCTGGGGTATCAAAGTCTAATGTTATCTTGTCCGTGAGTGACAGCCTTACCGTGTTAGGGGGTAGTCCCAGTTTGTTGGTCGCCCCTGGGGTATCAAAGCCTAATGTTATCTTGTCCATGAGTGACAGCCTTACCGTGTTAGGGGGTAGTCCCAGTTTGTTGGTCGCCCCTGGGGTATCAAAGTCTAATGTTATCTTGTCCGTGAGTGACAGCCTTACCGTGTTAGGGGGTAGTCCCAGTTTGTTGGTCACCCCAGGGGTATCAAAGTCTCATGTTATCTTGTCCATGAGTGTCAGCCTTATAGTGTTAGGGGGTAGTCCCAGTTTGTTGGTCGCCCCTGGGGTATCAAAGTCTAATGTTATCTTGTCCGTGAGTGACAACCTTACCGTGTTAGGGGGTAGTCCCACTTTGTTGGTCGCCCCAGGGGTATCAAAGTCTAATGTTATCTTGTCCATGAGTGACAGCCTTACCGTGTTAGGGGGTAGTCCCACTTTGTTGGTAACCCCTGGGGTATCAAAGTCTAATGTTATCTTGTCCATGACTGACAACCTTACCGTGTTAGGGGGTAGTCCCACTTTGTTGGTCACCCCAGGGGTATCAAAGTCTAATGTTATCTTGTCCATGAGTGACAGCCTTACCGTGTTAGGGGGTAGTCCCACTTTGTTGGTCACCCCTGGGGTATCAAAGTCTAATGTTATCTTGTCCATGAGTGTCAGCCTTATAGTGTTAGGGGGTAGTCCCACTTTGTTGGTAACCCCTGGGGTATCAAAGTCTATTGTTATCTTGTCCATGAGTGACAACCTTACCGTGTTAGGGGGTAGTCCCACTTTGTTGGTCGGCCCAGGGGTATCAAAGTCTAATGTTATCTTGTCCATGAGTGTCAGCCTTATAGTGTTAGGGGGTAGTCCCAGTTTGTTGGTCACCCCAGGGGTATCAAAGTCTAATGTTATCTTGTCCATGAGTGACAGCCTTACCGTGTTAGGAGGTAGTCCCAGTTTGTTGGTAACCCCTGGGGTATCAAAGTCTAATGTTATCTTGTCCATGAGTGACAGCCTTACCGTGTTAGGGGGTAGTCCCAGTTTGTTGGTCACCCCAGGGGTATCAAAGTCTCATGTTATCTTGTCCATGAGTGTCAGCCTTATAGTGTTAGGGGGTAGTCCCAGTTTGTTGGTCGCCCCTGGGGTATCAAAGTCTAATGTTATCTTGTCCATGAGTGTCAGCCTTACCGTGTTAGGGGGTAGTCCCAGTTTGTTGGTCGCCCCTGGGGTATCAAAGTCTAATGTTATCTTGTCGTGAGTGACAGCCTTACCGTGTTAGGGGGTAGTCCCACTTTGTTGGTAACCCCTGGGGTATCAAAGCCTAATGTTATCTTGTCCATGAGTGTCAGCCTTACCGTGTTAGGAGGTAGTCCCAGTTTGTTGGTCGCCCCTGGGGTATCAAAGTCTAATGTTATCTTGTCCGTGAGTAACAGCCTTACCGTGTTAGGGGGTAGTCCCAGTTTGTTGGTCGCCCCAGGGGTATCAAAGCCTAATGTTATCTTGTCCGTGAGTGACAGCCTTACCGTGTTAGGGGGTAGTCCCAGTTTGTTGGTCGCCCCAGGGGTATCAAAGCCTAATGTTATCTTGTCCGTGAGTGACAGCCTTATAGTGTTAGGAGGTAGTCCCAGTTTGTTGGTCGCCCCTGGGGTATCAAAGTCTAATGTTATCTTGTCCGTGAGTGACAGCCTTACCGTGTTAGGGGGTAGTCCCAGTTTGTTGGTCGCCCCTGGGGTATCAAAGCCTAATGTTATCTTGTCCATGAGTGACAGCCTTACCGTGTTAGGGGGTAGTCCCAGTTTGTTGGTCGCCCCTGGGGTATCAAAGTCTAATGTTATCTTGTCCGTGAGTGACAGCCTTACCGTGTTAGGGGGTAGTCCCAGTTTGTTGGTAACCCCAGGGGTATCAAAGTCTAATGTTATCTTGTCCATGAGTGACAGCCTTATAGTGTTAGGGGGTAGTCCCACTTTGTTGGTAACCCCAGGGGTATCAAAGTCTAATGTTATCTTGTCCATGAGTGACAGCCTTACCGTGTTAGGGGGTAGTCCCACTTTGTTGGTAACCCCAGGGGTATCAAAGTCTAATGTTATCTTGTCCATGAGTGTCAGCCTTATAGTGTTAGGAGGTAGTCCCAGTTTGTTGGTAACCCCTGGGGTATCAAAGCCTAATGTTATCTTGTCCATGAGTGTCAGCCTTATAGTGTTAGGGGGTAGTCCCACTTTGTTGGTCGCCCCTGGGGTATGAAAGTCTAATGTTATCTTGTCCATGAGTGACAACCTTACCGTGTTAGGGGGTAGTCCCATTTTGTTGGTAACCCCTGGGGTATCGAAGTCTAATGTTATCTTGTCCATGAGTGACAACCTTACCGTGTTAGGAGGTAGTCCCACTTTGTTGGTAACCCCTGGGGTATCAAAGTCTAATGTTATCTTGTCCATGAGTGTCAGCCTTATAGTGTTAGGGGGTAGTCCCACTTTGTTGGTAACCCCTGGGGTATCAAAGTCTAATGTTATCTTGTCCATGAGTGACAGCCTTACCGTGTTCGGGGGTAGTCCCACTTTGTTGGTCACCCCAGGGGTATCAAAGTCATCCATGTGATTATTCAGCTGGATTCCTGTAGATGTCATCAGTCTCGCTCCAAACCAGTAGTTTGTTGAACTGTTAACAACAGAGAAATTAGCAACAAATATTACTGGATTAATTTTTAATTTCTCAACATTTTACTTTTATGAAAATTCATCTGTCCTTTAATTTGACTGCAGTTTTATGCTGTACTCAGGAATATTTCAGCATCACAGTGAGAGGTAAAACCCACGACCATCCACAGGTTCCTGGCAGACCTTGCCAGGTACGTCTGGAGAGCAAGCGAGCATGAGCTGGACTTGAACTCAGTGACCGTATTGGTGAGGGGCACCTGGGTCATTTGTTTTTAATGAGATAGAGCCAATATTTTTATTGGGATTAAAGTGTGAGCTGGAAAAAATGTGTTACTGGGCCTGAAGATAGAGCTAGAACTAATGTTTGAGAGAGACCCAAAATTTGAGCTTCCACCAAAATTTGATTCAGAGCTACATGAAGTTTGACAAGAGACTGAATTTTGCACAACTACGACGTGCAAGTTTTATAACCAGCTTGGCCATGAAGGCCTCTTAGGTGATTTAGAGTATATCACTCCCTGACCTCCTCAATGCCTTGACCAGACACCGGACTTGGAAGCTTTGGACAAACTGGCTGTGGCTGGATTTGAACCTGTGATCTCCTGGTCAAGGCCTAATGAATAGCCTGTGGGATTAATTATGACAAAAACCTTACTTACGCAGTCACAGACACATAGAGTTCATTGGAGTCTGCAGCTGACACATGAGTTGTTCCCCCTGAGGACTTCTTGTAAGATGGAGGTAAGTAGAACTCCACCGGCTTGGTTCCATTGTAGGTCAGAATTTTATTCCGGATTTTAGCAGCAGAGTCTTTCCTATTGAACAGAAGAGTACATCTCTTTTATATTTTGTGGTATTTCCTAGCACATTTATTTATTTATTTAATTGTTGTTTTTACGCCGTACTCAAGAATATTTCACTTCTACGACTGCAGCCAGCATTATAGTGGGAGGAAACCTGACAGAACCCAGTGGAAACCAACCATCACTGCAGGTTGCTGGCTGACCTTCCCATGTACAGCTGGAGAGGAAGCCAGCATGAGCCAGACTTGAACTCACACTGACCGCGTTGGTGGGAGGTTTCTGGATCATTACGCTGCACTAGCGTGTTAACCGACTCAGCCACGGAGGCCCCTTTCCTAGCACAAACTTACTCTATAAATACAAGTACATGTATTGACTTGTTTACTCTGCTGAATGGCACATGATGATCTTAGATGTGACGTAATGATTTCTGCTCTGATTGATAGAGCGTACCAGACAGACAAACATACACATGAAACAAGTGATTACAAGGGGACACAACTCACAAATGGACCAAAAATAAATGTTATGTAGCACGGCTGAGCTTGGTACATTTCATTTGTCAGTGGGTGCAGCATCACCAACTGCTGAACCCCACGTGCTGTGAGTCGAGGGCAACTGTATGGGGGAGAATTTGCAGCACATTTTCATTGTCTACACATTTTTTTTCCTGTGGAATATGAAGACTCTCCGATTCTTTACTTGTTAAAAAACAATTATAAAATCCAGTGGTAATTAATATGCTAGTCGAGATAGGTCACCGCTAGATTATTTATTTTTATAAATTTAAATCCAGTACAGTACAGGGAATACAGACAATTGTACATCATACACAAATTCCCAGCATAGACAGAGTAACACCCCAGAAATTAAGCAGTACTTACATAATCATGTACATGGAGGAGTTGTCTACACTTGAACTAAAGTCTGGATCTGCCAGCAGGGGGCGCTGTGCATAGGCAAAGCGGAATGTCTGTCAAAGGAAACAATGGATTATTTGTGTGAAGCATTAGTGACAGTGAGCTTTAAAAAGAAACAGGGAGGTCTGCCAGCAACCTGTGGATGGTTGTGGGTTTCTCCGGGCTCTGCCCGGTTTCCTCCCACCCTAATGCTGGCTGCCTGTCGTATAAGTGAAATATTCTTGAGTATGGCGCAAAACACCTATTGAATAAATAAATAAATTAAAAAGAAACAAAAGTAACTGTTGTCCAAAATAAAGCTGGTAATGATGAGATGGTTTTGGAAAGTCTCTAAGAAGCAGTTTAAAAGAACAAACCATATTTAAACAAAGTACGCATAATATAAAAGGCCATTTTGTGCTCATTCCAAATATCGCCTTCCACCCTTTTGGGGCATTTTTTTCCAGTGATTGAAGCGCAAATAAATATTGATAAATATCAATCAAGTTCGCTTTGTTACTTAATAATAACAACATTAGCCTTAACAGAACAGGCAACAGTTAAACAAAGTATCGTCCGCATCATCTAAATGGCCATTTCATGAGGATTTCCAACAGTTTTCACAACTTTTTTGACATTTTTTACACTGATAAAAACGGAAATAAATCTAGAGTTGCTACGGTGGACTTCTTGGAATAGGCTGAAGTACAGTGACGTCACAGATTCTTTCCAGCTGCTGAACATCTTCCCATTGTTATATGTCTACGTTCAACCTGAATATATATCTACTTCAACACCTGTGTCTCTATTTAATATTTGCAGTACGTTCATCAGCACAGAAAAAGAATTTGTGATGTCACTGTGGTTCAGCCTGTTCAACATGTTCGGTATGATCCAAAATGGCCACCGTACTACCTCAATCTTTATTTCCATCTTAATCCAAAAGATGTAAAAAAAAAAAAAAATGCAAACAAAGTAATCAGGACCATATTTGAAATTGGCACTAAATGGCCTTTTAGATCATTCAGACTTTGTATAAATGTGGTCTTTTCTTTCAAGTCATCTGCAATAGTCACTTGTTTATATGTGACTTTCTGAACGTCAATTAATTTTGCTGCAACTTTACAACAGCTGCAATATAACTTTTTTCTGTTTTCCTTTTTCAAAAGGTTTCCTTGTAAGTAAGTAAGGTCTTCAGCAGGACAACTTGTTAGTGTAGTTCACATTTCCCACAAGTTAGATGGCATTCATGTTTGAATTTTACATTTATGCCCTCCTCTGGCACTGGAAAAAGATTTATGAATGACCTAAAATTTCGCCCATGACTAAGAAGCACATTTTGAACGACTAGAAGAAACACTAAAGGGAAAACATATGTTTCACACCCCTCTCCCCCCCCCCGCCTGAATTCTATATGCTTGGTATATTTATGTACAATATTATGTTTAATTACCTCTAAAAATGCTGCTTTGGGTGAAATTTTACATCATTCTGCTCGTAAAACAACAATTAGAATTGGTGCGGCCTTACATGGATCTACAAGTGCATCAATTATCCTTTTGTACATAACCATGGTTAGGGAAATATTTTTGCTGCAGCTGTCTATTGAAGGGCCCCACAAACACAGTATGGGAATCACTCACCTCCATCATCCTGTTGTACATGAGGGAGCTGTTCTTGTCTGCGGCCGTCCCATTGAAGGCCCATAAACAGTCAGAGCAGGGGAATCACTTACCTCTATCATCCTGTTGTACATGAGGGAGCTGTTCTTGTCTGCGGCCGTCCAGTTGAACCCCTCCATGATGTTGAGCATCATCATCAGGGTGGGGCCACCTCCTGGGGCGGGCATGGCCAGAATACCCTTATCTGTGGGACAGAAGCATGGGTGGGCGGAAAGGTGGTTAGCGAATTAAGTAACATTTTGATTACACAAGGATTTTTTTTTGACCGAGTCTTAATGCTGGATTGATGCAATTTTTACTCAAGCAACCATTGGATGTTTCGGGGCAGATAAATACTGAATATCCTGACCATCTTTCAAACATGTGGTCCATATATCTGCCCCACCAACATATATTTATCCAGCCCCCAACAGAGCGAGCCGAGTATTTATGCCAGTTTTGGTGTTAGAAACTTCATTTAAACAAAAGATCAAACGCTCCCGGCAAAACAGTGACAACTGGATATCCTTAGGATTCTATAAATTTAATATTGATTTATTTATTGATTTGATTGGTGTTTCATATTGTACTCAAGAATATTTCACTTATATCATGGCAACCAGCAATATGGTGGGAGGAAACTGTGGAGAGCTCAGGGTAAACCCACAGCCATCCACTGTTTTCTGGTAGACCTTCCCATGTACTGCCGAAGAGGAAGCCAGCATGAGCTGGGCATGAAATAGTGACCGCATGGGTGAGAGGCTCCTGGGTCCTTACCCTGCGCAAGTGTGCTAACCAACTGAGCCATTTAGGCCCCCGCTGTGATATTATTTTATTGATTGGTATTTTACGCCGTACACTTACCACCATATGTAGTGTGGACAGCCTTTCTCTCAACTGCCTGGTAGTTCTGCAAATCATCCAGAGTTATTGCCCCTTTTGTCTGTAAACAGTCAGAATATTCTCATTTATTTATTTCTTACAAAACGATGTAAGAATAATTACCTACAGCTAACATTTAGCTTTCTTACGGCCACACATTCTGCTTGATTCTGATTGATTCAGCAACCTAGTATAGGGCTACTAAAGGAATAATGATTACCGAAATTTCTGAAAAACATGGCTATTGACATGAAAAGTATCATTCTGAGGCCTTTATGTGAATAAGAAGGTGCATTTGTGTAGGCCAAACTTCACGGCATTCTGAATTAATTTTTCCACTCTTGGGGACATCTGGTCTGCTCTATTTATCCAATATACTTGAAACTGCAACAGAAATGCACAGTGTCCTTTTTCTCTCATGGTTAGTCCATCTACTGAACAGCACATCTATATCTTTACGTTTCTGAGAAATCAGAGAGGATAGTAAGTTTTGCTTTTAGCACTATTAAGATCTGTCCTGAAAATCAGAAGAATGATGGTAACTGAAACGATGGCAGTTAAAGGTTAAAGGGTCAATGAAACTGTCGGAGTAGAACTCAGGCAGGATTGTTGCATGGTTAACCGTCCTATAATGATGTGTCATTTGCTTAAACTGTTCACACAACAACCCTGTCTTTGGATGACCAAGAAAATGTTAACGACACGCAAACTGTGAACTTTGAGTGAAGGTTTGGGCACAGGTTATTTTGGACACCCCTCAAAAACTATTAGACAATCTGAAGTCTGGTCTTCACCATTTTCTGAGGGTGCTGAATAAAGCATTCAATAACCAGATACTGACACATTGCAAGCTTTTGTCTTTCATGGACATTAAATTTCTTCTGAACTTCTGACACATATAAAAGTGTAAATTTACCGCACTGACAATGGAGCTGGCGATTTCCCCCTCATAAAATGCCCCGGGTCCGTTTTCTGCAATAATGGCCAAAGTCTCAGCCAGTTTTGGTTGAACAATCCAGTCTCCAACGGTAACAAACTGGCCATTACGGACGTAGATCTTTCGAAGTGGCCCATTGAAATCATTGATTGATACCTTAGTGAAGGCCAAAGCTGCAATACAAACACAACATTATCAGAAAATGATTTATCCATTTGTTTTAGGCTGTATTCAAGAATATTTCATTTATACAATGGTGGCCAGTATTATGGTGGGAGAAAACTGCCTGTGCTTTGTCTAAGCAATGTTTCCTGCTGAAGACACTATATTCACATGAATGGACACCTTTGTCTGAGCAATGTTTCCTGCTGAGGGCACTATATTCACATGAACGGACACCTTTGTCTGAGCAATGTGTCCTGCTGAAGGCACTATATTCACATGAACGGACACCTTTGTCTGAGCAATGTTTCCTGCTGAAGGCACTATATTCACATGAACGGACACTTTTGTCTGAGCAATGTGTCCTGCTGAAGGCACCATATTCACATGAACGGACACTTTTGTCTGAGCAATGTTTCCTGCCGAAGACACTATATTCACATGGATGGACACCTTTGTCTGAGCAATGTTTCCTGCCGAAGACACTATATTCACATGGATGGACACCTTTGTCTGAGCAATGTTTCCTGCTGAAGACACTATATTCACATGAACGGACACCTTTGTCTGAGCAATGTTTCCTGCACGGACACCTTTGTCTGAGCAATGTTTCCTGCTGAAGACACTATATTCACATGGACGGGCACCTTTGTCTAAGCAATGTTAACTGCTGAAGACACTATATTCACATGAACGGACACCTTTGAAAAACAGGAAACTCATAAAAAAATTGAAATGGACAAAATAAAAAATCTGAATTTTCATTTCATTTCTTCATTTTTTAACATATTGGTATCTGGTCTATTGTCAAAAAGAAAACAAAACTGGTGTTGCCTTATTTATGATGCATAAATGTAAACACAACATATCAATTAATGATACTGTAAATAACCTCAAATTTTGTCCAAAAGGGTGCCTTTTTAGAGGCCAAAAATTGTTACAAAATATTATATTTGGTGCATGATTTTAAATTTTTCTGGTAGGATATCATGCTACCTTCCAAACAAACCTTAAAGACGCTTCGTACAATTAACAGATCTCCCAAAATCAGGAAAAATGAGCAATTTAAGTCATGTTCGAATTTTTAGATCATTTAAGGTAATCATTAATGGCTGGCAGAAGAACAGAAAATGTCACATAAATGAAAGAGGCTAAACTCATTGGCCTGTCCCAGTGTTATAAATCATGATCAGTCATGTTTTCCTCTGTGCATTATGAATTTCTCAGCTCGTCTGAGGATTAAACACATTAACTGATTTATGCCTACCTATTTCTTTTGTCACATTGAATCCATTCCGAGCGATCTCTACAGAGGGCATCACCAGATCCTTCCAAGGCAACCTAAAAAAAAAAAATTCCCCTAAAAACCCTTAACATCGCAGATTTTTATTCTTACTTAAAACTAAAATAAATATGAAGGCAACTATGTAAACCACTGTCCAATATAAACGCAGAAGCTGATAAAGGGACATGGTCGCTCAAATAGTAGGTATTTTGGGTTATTACAAAATGACATAAGCATTAGGTATCTTTCTCAAGAAGTAAAATTTACAAGCTTTTCGTTAATACCATCACCAGCATTGTACGTTAAGTGAATGTTTAAAAATAACAAAAAAAAAAATGAAAACTGTACAGTCTGCCAGAATATTTAAATGAGGTGCTGACAATTCAGTGGAAATGGAGCATGCACACAGCTTTCCGTAAACTTCGCCTGTAAACTAACCTGGCTGATGACACGCTTAAAAGAAGGATTTACAGCTCTTACTTAACATTCCTGACCACTAACAGGAATAAAAGAGAGCTGAGCAGGCTGACAGGTGAGTCCAGAGTTGTAATTGGTGGCCATTTGTCGCAAAACTACTGCTTGATAGGTGGGTGCATATGTTGTTGTTGTTGTGGCGGTGTTAAACATCGAACAAACACACATATCTGACTCCTAATTTAATAGGAAGATTAGCAGTAACTTTTTCTCAATGCTGTTTTAGGCTGCTATACTCTGCGTGTATCAAACTGTGTATCAAAATTCGAAATTAACAGAGTTCGTGTAGCCAATAATGCCTGCAGACATCCTTCAGGTCCTTTCAGTTGAATATTAATGAGGCAAAATGGCACGCCCTCTTTGTGTTGAATTCTAGTAAGAGCAGGACTTCTCCCGGGCTCATACAAGCTACATACTCAAAGATTATTCCAAAGTGATTGATTTAGTTTATGAAAGAACTTCAAAACTTCCTGAAGACATGGCAGTCAAAATTTGTTTAAAAATCCAAATCTTGGGCGACCATGTATCTTTATACATGCACAACTTATGCATACAAAAATTTCTTCAAAATCTGACAATATTTACAGCGTTTATTGCACGAAAAGAAAGAATGACAAATGGAAGGGCAGAATGACAGACAGACCCGAACTAATATCTCTCGTTCAGCTTTTACGGATGTATTACTTTCTTTTCACGATCTTTTCCACCAAACTGGTATGGATTGAAATACTTGGATTCTAAGGGGGCTTTATGGACCAGTTTCAGAATAGCGATTTTTTATTTCACCCGGTATAGCTTTTTTAAGTAACACATACTGGCTTGATTCTGATTGATTCATTCACCTGACACGCCTAATCAAGATTATTTTGTGAAACTGGATTAATTCCTTACCACAACGAATGAATAATTACAGCTTAATGCCACAATGGCAATGTTTCAGCTCTATTGTGGTTATCTGTAACCACACTGGCAATGTTTCAGCTATATTGTGGTTACGTCTAACCACACTGGCAATGTTTCAGCCATAATGTGGTTATCTCTAACCACACTGGCAATGTTTCAGCTATATTGTGGTTATCTGTAACCACACTGGCAATGTTTCAGCTATATTGTGGTTATCTGTAACCACGCTGGCAATGTTTCAGCTATATTGTGGTTATCTGTAACCACACTGGCAATGTTTCAGCCATAATGTGGCTATCTCTAACCACACTGGCAATGTTCCAGCTATATTGTGGTTATGTCTAACCACACTGGCAATGTTTCAGCTATATTGTGGTTATGTCTAACCACATTGGCAATGTTTCAGCCATAATGTTGTTATGTCTAACCACACTGGCAATGTTTCAGCCATACTGTGGTTATGTCTAACCAGAAAAAAACTTGAGTGTTGACATCATCAGTATCTTTAAGGCCTTTATTTGCTTCTTACAGTGCATATTTACATACTAATTTTTGGGTGAAATACAGTAACTGGATTTGACTGTTGAAGCAGCAGCCCTTACCTGCCGTACAGATTGTGTGCCATCTCCATTCCTCTGAGCTTACCTGCCGTACAGATTGTGTGCCATCTCCATTCCTCTGAGCTTACCTGCCGTACAGATTGTGTGCCATCTCCATTCCTCTGAGCTTACCTGCCGTACAGATTGTGTGCCATCTCCATTCCTCTGAGCTTACCTGCCGTACAGATTGTGTGCCATCTCCATTCCTCTGAGCTTACCTGCCGTACAGATTGTGTGCCATCTCCATTCCTCTGAGCTTACCTGCCGTACAGATTGTGTGCCATCTCCATTCCTCTGAGCTTACCTGCCGTACAGATTGTGTGCCATCTCCATTCCTCTGAGCTTACCTGCCGTACAGATTGTGTGCCATCTCCATTCCTCTGAGCTGGCCAGGAACACCGACTGACAGTGGACCCTGGGGCAGAGAATGTATTTATTTACTTCTTTGTTTACAGGTGTTTTATGTCATGCTCTTTATAGTGGGGGGAAACTGGGCAGATCCCATGTGAAGCCTAAGGCCATCCATATGTTGCTGTCAAACCTTCCCAAGTAATTTACTGGTGTTTTAAGCCATACTCAAGAATATTTCACTTATATGATGGCAACCAGGCAGTTTTATGGTGGGAGGAAACTGGGCAGAACCCGTGGAAAGCCTAAGGTCATCCACATGTTGCTGTCAAACCTTTCGACATAAGACAGAGAAAGTGTGAGGACACATACATGGGTATGCATCTTAAAAATGCAGCCTTTTGAAGGATATTAAGGAAATTAATGCAACACCAACTTTATTTTGCATTTTACATGCATGATGTCATTAAAAAAATTGAAGCAAGGAATAAAAATAACACTCAAAATTCACTTTTTCATCCTGTTTCATCTAGACTGGTTTTATAATTTTCCCATTTTCAAGGCTTTTCAATCATGTATACACGTCTTCAACAGGAAAAATTCCTCGGATAATCCACACTTCCATAATCCATAATCCACATTTTTTCAAGTGTAAGTTTTTCATTTTTATACCCTACTCCGACACTGAATAAACATTTATTCCTTTTGCAAAACAACAATTTAAACTGGTGTGGCCTAACTAAGATAAATGTATAATTATGGTGACAGCCAACTAGGGGAGTCTACAGTTATATTACAGCGAATGTCTAATCAACTTTAACTCATCTGCTTTGACTTGCGGTTTAAGGGGCTCAATTTCTATGTTCACTGGCATGGGTTTTGATTGGCTTATGGTTGCAAGGCCTCAAACAGTGGCTAGTTAATATGAACCAAAAGCATGTTTTGTTCTTGACTGTTAACTCAAACATTCAAACGACGTGTCAGAAATATTTGGACGTTACATCATTAATAATTAAGCGCTAGCCTTGGACATCAAGCATTTGTTTTATGCACATTCTGCTTTGAATTAAGTTTGCATGCACTTTACTCAAGTGCACCTTTACATGAAAAAGCACATCTCACCATAAATATCTCATATCATAAAAGATTTCTTGAAAGGTAACACGGCTACTTTTGTGACCTGACAAGCATACCATTTTGCTACCGGCTGGATTATCCTTGAACATGTCTTTGTGGGCGGAGCTTGGTGCAGTCTCCCGGAAATCAATCGCATGGGTTACGTGGGTGTTTGTCTTGTGATCGTAGATCAGCATGAAACCACCACTGAAAATTCAAACAACTAACACATGATCGGATAACGATTCATACAAATAACACACATGGTAGGATCATAATTCATACAAATAACACACGTGGTAGGAGCACAATTCATACAAATAACACATGTTAGGATCACAATTCATACAAATAGCACATGATAGGATCACAATTCATACAAATACCACACATGATAGGATCACAATTCATACAAATAACACACATGATAGGATCACAATTCATACAAATAACACACATGATGGGATAACAATTTATACATGATGTCAACACCTGACATGATGTCAACACCTGACATGATGTCAACACCTGACATGATGCAGACATCTGACATGATGCAGATGCCAGACAAAAGGAAGGCGCAAGACATGAGGAAGACACCAGACATGATGGGAGACACCAGACATGATGGAAGACACCAGGCATGATGGAAGACACCAGACATGATGGACGACACCAGACATGATGATACATTATCAGTCTAGGCCATACCTGGCAAAAAACTTTCGATACCAAAATTTGAAGGTAGCATCACAACCACGCAGAAAGCAAGTTCATAAAATGCAAATCAAAATGATGCTCTCCTAGACAATTTATGCCTGTGAATGAAGGAAATTTACATGAAAACTTTTTATCAGTTAACTGTTATATTCTTTGTTTAAAATCCTTGTAGCCTGGCTGCTCAGCACTTGGGGAGCCAAACCATCAGGTTGGAAAGGTTACCCAGTATAAACAGAAGCAAGGGGACACAATATGTGCCAAGGAGAGACCACTCTACCTACCCGCCAATACCCGAGTTGTGGGCATTGATGACACTGACACAGAACAGCGCGGCTATGGCTGCATCCACAGCACTTCCTCCCTTAGCCAGAAT